>JAOUZG010012139.1:1097586-1166263 GCA_026289955.1 Argiope argentata | reverse complement strand
ACATTTATATATATATATATATATATATATATATATATATATATATATATATATATATATATATATATATACACAAAATAAATTATAAGGTAAATTGCATTATACATATATCTAAGTGCAATTAATTATTATCTAAACTAATACTAAAATTTTAATTTCCTATTCTTCATAAATTAATGTCTTAACTTTTTTAGTAAAATATCTATTCATTAGTTAGTCAAATTCTGGATAGTAAAATCTGAGCATTTTCAGAAAGTTATAACTATGCCAGACCTATTCTAAATCAGAATAATATAATATATGAACTAATCCTTTTAATGTTTGTTTCTTGGAGATAAGGTGTTTTATTTATAGTAAGACAATTAATTAATTAATTTTTTCTACTATGTAAAGTTAAAACTAATTTTCATACTTTCCTTCATCAGAAAACAAATTCATCTATGTTTTTCCGATTAATAGCAATCTGTCTTTTTTATATTTTTTAAAGGAAATTTACAAATAAAATTGAACCACAAATTAAATCATTATAAAAGATGTTAAAAGGAAAAAAAAAAAAACCCGCAATAATTAAAGAGACTTTAGATCAATTATTTACTTGAAAATGTAGTGGCAACAAGCTATTTACAAGTTTTTGAAGGGGGAAAAATTGGTGAAGAGCGAGACAAAACAAAGAAGTTGAAATACAGGGAAAAAAAAAAGTTATATGGTTGAGAATGTATACTACTTCAATCTATATGTTTTTTCCATTTCAGTTTTTTAATCCTTCTAGAATTTTTGATTATTACGGATTCGTCTTTTATTTGTTTTTTTCTAAAAAACTTATTTCATTTTCTTCTCACCATTTACTTAAGTTTGACATGAAATACAAGATAAAGCGATCATGCAATCAGTTGTCCCAAAACGTATTCAAATAATGATTATATTATTTATAATATATATATATTTCAGTTTCCTCAAAGCTGTTTTTGTTTAATATATGTTACCAAAATAAATAAATAAATAAATTTTGATAACTAACAATGACAGAATATCTAACCAAGAACAATAATATATACAGGGAAATGTATTTTTAAATTTAATAAAAAGTAATTTTAAAAATGTATTAAAGGTGATAATATTAGTAAATAATTATACAAAAATTAATAATTAATATTAATAAATAAAAGTGCAGAGCCAATTATTTATAAGAGAAACCAGTTTCAAAAATTTATATTTAAATTTAGAAAGAAGTAGATATAAATAATACACATTTACCCTAAGCAACTTGATGAATAAGATATCTTTAGAAAATCTGGAGCAGTGTCCTTAAGTTCCACTTTAGATTGGATTTTCTAAAAAGCAAAGAAATATTTAATAGCTTTTCTATTAAAATATCCATTAAAGAATTCATTAAAATAAAAGAAGATTAATTTAGTTTTAATATTAAATTAAAAAGAAAATTTCTTATTCTGTATTCCACATAAATGATTTCCTATAACAACAAACATAATAATTCAATATATAATATATAAATTTATACTTTTAAAATTTAGTCACTGCAACATCATAGTCGCAAATTATTACTTCTATACTAAAATAAATGCAGTAAGTATATTCAGTATATAGATTTCTCTAGCCACTTTGATAAATTATTTTTAAAGCAATAAAATTACATTAATCTTTAACAAAGTATGTTGAGCAAAATAATAATTGAATGCTTAAAGATAACTACAAGATTTTTACTACTAGATAATAAGTATTTCAGATTTTCTTCAATTCAACTTTGATTTTAAATTCTTAACGGCATAAATTGAAACTTAATATTTTCCACAAAAGAAATTTATTTTATGCTTTTGGAGGATAATACGAAAATGACATTTCTATAATAATTATTTTTATATATTGCTTCGAAAAACTGGATCTTTTTATATTAGAATAAAAGTAAGTGTTCATTAGTTTTTTCACTTGTAAACTATAGAATATTAATCTATTTATTTACATATTACATTATTATCTATAAACAATGTCCCCAATAGCATTGTTCCCATTTTCCATGAAACATCCGAGAATCTGAGTTAAACCAGGCAATGTAAATAAATGTGGCAAATATACATATTACTCCCCACCCTTTTTTAAACTTACATTGTATTGCTGCTGAATCAAATCTACAATGTTGGAAGCATCACTTTCTAATCGCTCAGCATAAGTTCCTTCTACATGCGTAGTCAATCGCTGGTACAGAGGCAACTCAGAATCAGGAACAGCAAATATGATAAGAATTTTATTTTCAATAATTTTATTATTTATTTGGCTCAAAGATGGATAATCCTAAGAAAAGTATAGAAATATATTAAAATAGTTTGCTAGAAAAATAAACTGTAGTGACAAAAATGAACAAATGGTCCTATAATCAAATAAACAAGAATAAACTAAAGAATAATCAGGCACAATACCTCAAAAAAATTATTATTATCAATTTAAAGTGCATGAGTCTAAAGACTGAATAACTACTTTTTAAGATTTGATTTTTTTTTACTCCAGACTAAACACATAAATTACAATGTTCTTACAACTTTCAACATACATAAACATAAATACAGAAAATTAATAATTTCAAGTGAATATATATTAATGATAATTTAATTAAAATCTATTATTTCAATACTGAATAGTGTAAATAAAAAATTCAACCACACAATATTTTTTTTAAAGATTTTTTAAACAGACTACCAGCATTTAAAATTTTTTTCAAACTTTATTTGTATTGACTTCTAAAATATTTTCTCTTAATGGAAATTTAAATTTCTGTAAGCAGTGGTCTTGAATTTTAAATAATAAAAAGATAATAATGATTTGGCAGTTTAAAGAAATATAAGACTTTTAATTTTGTTTAAGACAAAATACTCCATTTCAGAAAAGGGGGGGGGGGTGAACTTTTTATGACATTTATTGGTCAAGATTTTTATATTACTGTCAAGTAATTTTACAGACACTGAATAGCTACATTTTCTGAATACTCTAGATTGATATAATTTCAGATGTTATAGGCTAAAATTTAAGCCCATTATAAATAAAAAAAGCTTTCAAAATAAGTAATTTTGAAACCACACATCAATGCATTTTACATAACAGTTATTGTTTCAAGTGCATTTAACTAATTTACTAAAAATGAATGGATCATTTTTTTATTCTTTTTCATCTGAGTAACTAATGAAACTTACCTGATATATACTTTCAGTATAATAACCCTCATCATCTAAATGACAGCTGCCATCATTAGGTTTTACAATTCCACCTAACTGTAAAAAAAAATAGGTTAACTATAATAGTAACATAATTTTAATGAAAATAAAATTCATGTGTAAACCTATTTTCTCTAAATATATATATACATAATTATAAGTTGAAAATATTTTACTAATTAATAGATAGGTCCAAAGAAAGTCTTGAAGTAATAATTATTTTAAAAAAATACATATTTATAAATAGATTCAACTCTATTATAAGGTATATTACTCGCACAATTTTCATTATCTTTTTATAAAAAATACAAAACATTAATATACAATCAAACAATATTTAATATTAAAAATTCAAACCCCATCCAACATTACATAATAATTTAAACTAAACTGTCACAAATTCCAGTTCTGGATAGAAGGATGTTCAAAACAATTTGACTGTAACATAATTTAATTAATTCAATTCAAACTGTTTGTTAAGACAAAAATTTTAATGTTCCAAACTATTATAGTAACTACAGTTTTAAAATTCTTGAGTTATTTATTATTCTGTTCTTACACGGAACTCTTAAGTATGAGGGAAAAAAATCTGAATTTATCTGAAATTATATTTATATGTTGGAATGAAATAAATTTTACACATTATATAACAAAACTACTGAACTGCATATAAATAAAATTTATCAGTTTTAAAAATGTAATATGTTGAATACACTTTAATAAATTTAAAAAAATTAATAAATCCCAATTCATCGTAATTTTTTTTTAAAAAAATATTATCGATTATTTAAAAAATAAGAAGAAAATTACAATGTTTAACATTTAAAATCTATTAAAAACTCAACAGAGTAAGAAAAACTGAAAATTCAGAGGCCATCAATCTCATTCTTACAAAAAAATCTGTAGATTACATTATACCATATCTAAAAGTAATTACAAATTTAGAATTTCTTCTTTCTTTTTCACAGTAATTAATGAAGTAAATCCAATTTGTAAACTTGATTAAGCAGATTATAGTATTGAAATCCTACTATGAGAACTATAACAGAATGATATTCTATAATAGTTATGGAATATACTATCATAAATTTTATATTAATATTAAAGTAATTTTATTCCAAATAGCACAACCTTTTTAGAATTACATGTTTATAAAATATTATATAAATAAGGGGAGGGGTAAATAAACTATAAAAAATTTTACTTCAGTGGGAACAATAATTTTAAATGCAAATCGATGAATAAAAAGACTTAAAGAACACTGCAAAATGCTTTTGAAAATAGCAACATAATAATAATAATAGAAGAACCTGAACTTACCCATCAAATAAAGAATGGGAGAAAGATAGCCAATGAGAAAAAGTACACTGAAATAGCTAAAGAAACAGACACTTATAAATAGGAGAATTGAGCTCAATATAAAATCACATAATGTACAAAAGCAAGAAGATTCACTTCACATAGATAGAAAACTAGAATGCAACAAAGTTGAAGAAAAATGAAAGCAACATGCATCAAGTATATAAGAAAATGAAAAGGCAATGCATTTCAAAGCTTATATAAAAGAATATATTACAGAAAGCAAACAATTATTTTAAATAATAAAATTCAGCAGCTGAAGTACCTATCCCATCTCAAAATCTGCAATATCCAGTAAATTACAAACCTTTCCATCTCCTGCATAATGAAAAATACCATCTGTAGCAAATAGAATAATTTTTCTTGAGCGATCATTCCATTTAATTTTTTCCTGGAAAAATAACAGAATTTTTTAAAATAAGAAATTACAATCTTATAATTTATCTATTGAATAAAAAAAAGTTTATTAAAACTGCTCAACAAGAGATTAATAATAATTCTTAAAATATAATAATCAATGCAACAAATTCAAAATTTTTTGGAGGAAAGTAAACCTAATAAACACACCTTGCAAACAATAACTTGCATTATAGCATCAAATCCACCTTCAGCATTGTCTAAGTTACCAGACAAATTTGCCCTAGAAACTTCTTTCTGTGAAAATACAAACATAAATATAAAAGCAAAGAAAAAAAAGTAGAATTTCCCACTTTAGAGATGAGTTTTACAGAATATTATCTATTCAAGATGATTTACCAAAATCCTATGTTTCCTGAGGAGAGGTCAGAAATGGGGAAAAAAAGACTGAGAAATGCACTCATATCTTTAGTATACAGGTAAAAGGAATTTTTTAAAAAAGTCACAGGAAATTACTAATTCAACTACTTTATGGGACTAAAGAAACTAAAATATAAAACAGTTTCATCTTCAGAAAATGAAAATTGCAACAGTCATATTTACAGAGATGTATAAAAAATTATGCGTCAAGCAAATAAAAAAAAGAAATAGATCTATTTTCACAAATTAACACATTGATTACCATGTGACCCACATTCAGATGACAGCAAAAATACTCAGTCAGGGTAGAATTTGATGCGAGAACAAGCTTACATATAGTCTATATCTCCTTGTTTCAAGATATTTCATAGCAAGTGAATAGACTGTGATTCACACCTACTATCTAATTAAGATATTTTCTTTACTACAATTAAAAGAGAGCAAATAAATGAGCATTTTAATAGATAGTGGTTCGAATCACAGCAATCATGGTAGCCAAAGTGTTAAGCAGCATTAAAAGAATTAATTTTAAAGGTATACATAAATTGAATTAATTGTATATATCCGAATTTAAATTAAACAATAAGGTATTCCATTATCATTATTTTCAAATAAGTTTACTTTTAGTATTCAATAGCCTTTTGTCATCAACTCTTTGTAAAAAAGTTATTTAGAAAATATGTATCAAAATGAAAAATAATTTGTGAAATTAAAATTTTTCAGATAAACAAAAGCATATATATAAAGATAACCCAAATTAAAAAGTAATTAAATGAGATTATTAGCAAAGTAAAATAAAGAATAGAGGGAAAACTTACAGTAAATAGTGTAACATCATCATTCAATGACAGATGATTTCTAAAACCATATGGAGAATTGCAATACACATCTCGACAAGGGTTACGCAACCTAAAAAAAGAATGATTTCTTCTTGCATCAAATCAGTATAAAACAAACCAAAGAAAACAATTAAAATTTATTAAAGTTGTTATGAATTGTTTTAAAACTATTACAATAAAAATAAAACTATATTTTGCAAATGAAAATGACAAAATCTATTAATACTGATCTTTTGTCATCTGTTACATTAAAAAAGTGACAATAATATATGAAAGATATATCTTTAATTAGACTGATTTTTTATACAATTTAAAATTTTTATTTCTTAACTAAGGAAGTGTTTTTCAAAAAAAATTTCAATTAACCTAACAATCTTCACATAATAGCAAACTAAAAATTGCCTTTTCTTTGTATTAAAATACTGAAATAAGTTGTTTCCTGCAGAATGACACATACATATACATATACATACAAAAGAAAATCAAAAACTATAAAAAAAATATCACTAAGAATATTGATATACTTAATTCTATTATATGATCTAATATTTGATGTTCATAAACAACTTCATACCTATCAGGAACCATATCAACATATGGCATTACAACTTTATCAATAAAGGATCCAAAACCAAGGCGGAAATTTTTTGTAACATTATTCATACTTTCAGCTGTAACAAAAATACTATGTTAATAATAATAATTAAAAAAAATTGAAAAGGTAAGAGTAGAGAAAAAAATTTAAACAACCAACACAAAGTTCTAAATACAGAGGACAAAATACTTTATACAAACATTTCTTCATTAATATCTACATTAAATGGTTAGAAAAATTAAAATTATTTGTAGCATTAATATTTCAGTACAATTTAATCTACATATTTAGTCGAAATAAATAAACAAAATAATTAAAGAATTAAGTATTTATTTCAAATATCAAATTTAAATCACTAAAATTCCTATCTTAATGATAATATATTTGTTAATGTAAGCTGATTGAAATAAAATATAAAACAACAAAAAAAGTGTGATGATTATGGAATGCTAGCATTATTATGGTCAGAGGAAAATAAATAAACAAGCAAGGAAGGCAAAAAATTTCCAGATCCACTTTCAGTTATGTTCTTGCTTCCATGATTGATATGAAACTTGTCAGAAATGATGAATGAAGATTTAAAAGGTGTAAGTTAATCTTACCACAGCTGCATTTGAAAACTGCTCCATTTCTTTATTTGGGAGGGGGATAAAAGAAGACTTTTATAGCTTAAAGAATTGGTGGGCTTTCATAACATACAGCTCTCATTTTTATAAAAGTTAAAAAATACATTAATAGGCTTTATTAATTATTTCACCTAACAATTCTACAGATTCAGCTTTCTTAAAAATTCATCATACTTTTTATCCAGATGAACCAAATCAATTTTATTTCAAAAATTGTTATAATTGTTATGTGAGGAATCTTCATATTTTTAAAGTATTCATAAACATAAGCACAATAAAAAAAAAGTTATGCTTGTTTTGTAAAACAGCCAAATTTTTTTTATTGAATATGTAAATAATTTATTTTAAAAATTTAGAATAATTCCTTTTTAATTCAAATTACTGATTGTTGATTTAAAGAAATTACCATTTAAAATGGAAGAAGGGGAGGGGAATCAATGATTGCAGTATTTATTTGAATGCTAATTTCAAGAACTATTAAAAGTTATTTCAGTATTACTTCAAATAATTTATGGGTTATCAACTGGAAACTTCTGAGGGTTATTAAAAACAAACAAATTACTTCATTCAATGAATTCATCAAATTGTTTCCCTTATATAAAAATTGGACAATTTAATATATTTATTCATTATCTATTTTCTCAAAATAAACTTTACTTACAAAAGCATTTATATTTAAAAAATGAACAAATAATATTCATTGATAAAGCAATCTATCAAAACTAGATTGTTTGCAAGAATTTAATTCAATTTGAAATAATCATTAAAGGGATAATATTAATTTTTAAAAAGTAATTTTTTCATGATGGCTTTTTTAACACATTCGCTGCCACTGACGCGCTGGCGCTACCTCCCATGACGGTGACGCTCTGGGACGACAATCGAGTATGATAAGTAAACACTTTTTTTAAATTCAGCTTCTGAGGATGGATAGATAAATTTTGGTGGCAGCGAATGTGTTAACACCTTTGGAATTACTAGGCTTTCTACTAAATCAAAAGGATATAAGTGTCTACATAAAAATTATTTTCTTACCCCCCCCCCCTTTGCTGTAAACATTTGGGTTCCTATAATTTAATGTATCTATTAATTATTACTTTTAATAACTAGAATAAAAGGGAGAATTGATCTAAAATACTCGAGAAATATTCCATATATCCCGAAATAAATGGCAAATTTACCTATAGTATCTGCTAACTCAGCCAGCGTTTCTTTATGCTTCTTCATAGTGAAAGTAAGATCCATAAGGTAATAAAGGTCTACTGGGTAATCTTCAGCTTGTCTAAAAGTAACTTTAAATTTAGCAGGATCTCCTAGATTATTTGGGAGAAAAATTTGTTTCGTAACCGCATATAAGAAATAAAAGTTATAAAGTTATATAAGAATTAAAAATTATAAAGTTATATAAGAATTAAAAGTTATAAAGTTATATAAGAATTAAAAGTTATATATAGTTATATAAAATATTATTATTAATGAGCTGAATATATAAACCTGCTCTCAAAGAAAGTTTCAATTTCTGTGGTTTCAATTGAATTGCAGAACCGGCTACAGCACCAGCATCACTTAAAGGTTCATTCTGAAAAATCATTCCTTATCCTCAGACATACAATATTCAGAATGAAAAAAATACATATAATATATAAAAAATTATACTCATTAATAAGAATTATTCAATTATCAGTATATCAATTCAATATTTTTAATAAAATTAAATCTGAATAAGTATCCAATTTAATTAAAAATAATCTATAAATTTAAAAAATTAAAATTTTTAAATAAATAAACAGAAGCATTAAAATAAAAATACTAATAAAGATACGGTAGAATGGAGCAAGATAATACAGACAGGATGAATGAACATCCAAAAATTTTATACTTTTGAGTAAAAGTCCACAAAATATAATAATGCTATAATTAATGGTAAAAAAACTAATTAGATAAATGGCCAAAATTCAATATTAGCCAGTAAAATAAAAAAAACATTTTTGACACAATTTTACTTTATTCATAGGCATTTGATATAGAATAAAAATGTTATACTACAAATCCGTTTTAAAGAATTTTGGACAGCATGTTTGAAATAATAAAATAAAATATTATCAATAAAATAAAAGTTTACCTCCAAAATCTCTGAAGTAGTGGCAGGAGTGACAACATTTTCCTTTGGACATCCTCTTTCATTTAAGTTACCAATTTTATCACACCTAGGAGCACCTCTTTTATAGACCTTTTCAAATAAAAGGCAATCATATTAATAATTAATTCATGAAATGAGAAAAGAAAAACTGTTGAAATGGGAGAGATATATTTATATTAAAAAAATTTGTAATCAGCTCTATTATTCACATAACTGAATAGTTTTTGTGATAGCTTTTGAGTTAAGTAACTGTTGAATTAAAAAAAATCAAATTTATTTATGAATGTTGCATGTGATATAACAAAGGATATTGTTATTCTCAATTTTTGTAATTTTTTCTACACCCAACAATTTTTTTATAACACTTGTCTTCAAAATACAAATTGGAGACAAAGCACGTTTTCAAGAATTCTAAAATCTGTTTGGAGATCAATGATACATTTCATGTGAATCCCTAATTGTTAAACAAATTAATCAATTATGATAAAAATACGCTATAAATATATTTAAGGACACAATTATTGTAATAATTCAGTATACAGTATACAATAATGATTACAAGTCTTTAAAAAAACTAATTAAATTGGATACAAACATAGTGAGTGAAAAATTGTATTGATTTTTTTATTATTGAAATTAATAAATTTTCAATCTATTAGCAACCATTAAAAAATTTTTTTAGAAAAAAAGAAGAAAGAAATAACACACAAAAATTGAAGAATTTAAAAATATTTTGAATAAATGATAAAAAAATTAATTAAAAATGGGGAAATATTTAATACTTTAGCTGAACACCAAGCACAATTGTGAGAAGCCAAACACGCTCCACATGTAGCCCGTGAAGAACATGGAGTCACATCTTCACATATTGTAGCTAGAATTATTTGAACAATTTATAAACATGTATGTCAGAAAAAAAGTAGCTTAATCAATTATTTTTATAATAAACTTCATAAAAATTTATATTTTTTAATTCAAATGCTATAAAACAGTCAATGAATAATAAAACTAGTACTTACATCCTCTCTCTATATATATTTAAAAATCTACTATATCATATCATGTGTAACAATATCAAAGTAAAATTGTTAAGGCAAATAGATAGAATATAAGTTAATTTTGGATCAATCTTTTTAAACTGTAAAATAAAACCATATTCATCAGTAACTTATCCTTGAATTTAAAAACAACTATATTTTGAATTGTTAAAATGTATGTAGGGAAAAGTTGATTTTAGTTAAATAAAGAACACGGATCGATTGAATAATAAAATGATATATACCAGCACGGGAATTATTATTAAATTACATGAATATATTTTTGTATGTTGTTCCAAATTGAGCATTTTAACAGAAAACCTTTTTTAAAAAAATATCAAACTAGCGTAATAATAATAATTTGATTTTAGAATAAACAAATGGATATTTAAAAATACGAAGGCATACCCGATATTAAACAAGCAAAAATTATCCAAAAGTACAGCATTGCGTCACTTTAAAGTCACTCTGGTTGCACCTGAAAATATGACATTCATATCAAAATTGACACTTCATCTAAATGTATAGAAAAATGTATTACACCTGCAGACGCACATATATTACTAATACACAATATTTACTTAACATTATTGACAGTTGGCTCTTTTAATCCGAATACATTAGCGAAGTACTTACCGGTTTTTAGATTGAATACGTCAAAATGGAATGGAAATTAACACAAAGATCTGTTTAAATCAAAATATGAACTACTTATAAAAGAAACAACGAAAATACTTGAAAACACTTCAGAAATCACGCACTATTAAGACAATAACTTCAGTATTCTTCTGTGGTTGCACTTCCTCGCTTATCATTTTTCCTTAAGCGGTCACTACTCAGATAACCACAAACTCAATGAGTAAGATTAAAACACAGGATATTTCATGTTTTCTGCGGTGGTGTTACAAAAATAAAGGATATGAAATGTCCGTGAATAAATGGATAAATTTCAATCCATCAAAATAATATGAAATATATAAATTAGTACCTATCATTTGGTATTGTTTTCCTTTTCATAGCCTTCCTTGAAATTCCTATAAATTTTCACTTCACTTCACGCTACGCTTTAATTCGGGGATTTAGAGGCAATTTAAAATTTATAGGATTTTTAGGAAATAGAAAATATTTATTTCATTTCAGGGAAATTTAAAATTCATTTATTCTGACATATTAATAAAATTACATTCAGATTTAAGAATATTTTTTTCATTTTGTTATTGAAATAAAATTAACTAGCGTATGTGCATTCGTGAATCGCATATAGTGATAAAATGAGTAATTTTTAGTGAAGATGAAATAAAAGATAAATGAAAGACGTATTTTGTTTGTATTTCATAAAAATAGTGGGAATTAAAATTACATGTTCCGAGATGTATTGCTGAATGAGGTTTGTATTTGATATAATGCTAAAAGTTAAATTTCATAGTTTCTTGTTCGTTTGTAATCGTATACATATTGTCAACAAATATGTATTGTAAAATTAATTGAAACTCATTAGTTTAAAGCAGACTTTGAATCCTTAAATATCTTTTTAAATTAAATTTGGAAACGGATTATTTATTGATGACTTGAAATGTACATATGTTATTTATAAGCTTATCGCATGAATTTCCAATTCAAGTATATGAAAAATATTTTTCCTCTAAAGTTTGAAACATCTTGAAAAATATTAGTATTTATGCACTTTATCTGTGTAAACTGAAAAAAGTTAAATTGTTCAAGTAATTTTTACTTGCGACGTGTAGTGGTTAAATGTATTTATTTCAGCATGCAGTATTACACCCACTAGATTCTTTAGAAAGAATTTTTTTATCAAATTTCGCTTCCTTCTGAATAATTTGCTATTTATAAACTTAAAAGTGTACTGAATATTCTTATATTAATATATAGTTACTTTATATTCTAAATCTGTCAAACTAGGAATTCTGAATTATCTAAGTAAGTTGCTAGTTGATTTTTTTTAAAAAAAAATGTTGTTAACATTTTATGTGAATTCCTCATCCCCCCTTCTTTAAATTATATTTCTTGCATTTCTGATTAATATATAAATGAAATATGGGGAAGGGAATAGTCTTCACTTTTATATAATGCAAGTCCTAAAGAAAAGGATGGATTTTTTTGTTTTGTTTCTGATTATATGATACTTCATTATTATTTTATAAAAGCATGCTTAATAGACAAAATAATATTTTATTACTGGTTGATATATCTATTGGCTTTTATCATTATAGTATGATGTATAAATTTTTACTGCTCATATAAATCAAATTTAAACTATTATTACCTGTTATTTTACTGTAAGAAAGAAAAAAATATTTATGCTATGATGAAAAATATTATTATAATAAATTACGTTAAAATAACTTCGTAGGAGGACTTGTGAGTGATAGTGATGCAAATTTACTAAATTAAATTTTTTTCTTCAAAACAGTCAAAATGAAGATGGGCAATTTTTATGATAAACCACAGTTAATTTATCAGTAAAGCTTAGTTTTCCCCATAGATTATGAGTGAATTAATCAAATGCAAAAACAATCATATTCATTCATCATTTAATGATCACACTTTTTAATTTTTATGTGTTCAATATCATTTTTAAAAAAAGGATTTCTGATGATTTTTCTTATTTTCTGTCTCTATTTGAGCAAACTATTATTAATAATTAAATTATATGCAAAAGTTTGAACAAGAAATTAAAGTTTAATGAAAGTTTATTGTAATTAAAGGCTGAAACAGTGTATTATGAAAGGAAATTGTAAATATACATTTTTTTCTTACATATATTTATAATATTAACCTCACATTTCATAATACAGGATAACTTGAAAATATATTTTGTTGCATCTAGCAGCATTCAAAATGTTCTCTATTCTATTGGCTCTAATCATAGATGAAATTTAATTCAAGAATTTTCATAGCATTCATCAAATTTTCTTGTTAAGCATATTGGCAAGATATTTAAAACTATTGAGAAAAACCGAAAATTATAACTGATTGTATTTGACAAAGCATTACAGGAAGTTTTCATGTTTTAGCTACTTGTTAAATAAAGGACTAGAATTTCTGGATAACTAGGAATTTGTTATAAAATTTCCTAAGTTTTTAAGGAAATAATCATATGTTATTTTATTGATATTTTCTTTATGAAAAGCAATCTGCATAAAACTTTCTTTTACCATGTATATATATATATGCACACACATTTAGGTTTCTATTGATTATAGATTCAATCTTAATTATAGTTCCAATTAAAAACTATATCCTAGTAAGTTAACGTTATAAAATTCAAAGTTATAGCTTAACATCTCAAGTATGTAATTATACAACATAATATTGTTTTTTAATATCATTCTTGATAAAATGTTTATAGAATCCTGATATTGACATATAAAATGGGATGTGAAATTTAGATTTGTCATGGTTGTAAATTTGTCATGGTGATATTAACATCTCCACACAGAGAGAGATGTTAATATCACCATCTTGTTGTTTCATTACATTATTTATGAATTAAAAAAAAAACGATATTTTAATATTTGTATATCAAGGAATTGTAGTTTTAATGCCATTATTTGTATCTGCTAGTAAGGATAGAGATGCTTGTGAATGTTATATTTTCTCATTAAATCAGTTATCATTGTCTGGGAATTTTCTAATTTTTATAATGAATGGTGTATCTTTTTAGGATCATTTGGAAAAATTGGTCTTATTCCTTAATAACTTTGTTGTAAAACTCTCTTGGCTGACCCCTTCATTCATGAGTAAGGAAGAGAGTTTGCTCTATATTGATTTATCCATGTATTAAGCCTTAAGGGTTGCTCCCATAGTATAATGCATTATTATGAAAATCTGAAGTAATAAATTGTTTTAAGCTAAATTTATTAATCTTATGTTTTTATTTTTTCCCCTTCTAATAATAACTTTATTATTATTTTTCATTATAGAATAGTAGTCTTTCTCACCAGAAATGGATCAAAGAGTAACTCGCAGTTCGAGCCGCCTTGCAAAAGTAAAAGGCAGATCAAGAAATGTTGGAAATCTTCATGTAATAAATACAAATTTACCAGCTTCTTTAAATAATCCTCCTGAATATATTAGAACTGTTACCATGACTCACAAAAAAAATATTCAAAATCCTGAACCGTTAGAAATAAAAAATATTGTTGTACATAAAACACCTAATGCAGCAAGGGTCTTTGCTCTTCAGAAAGGTGCAGTAATGTCATTTACAAAGAAAAAAATTAATGCAGCAAAAAACTTTTTGCAGCAGCATAATAAAGAATCCCCATTAAAAAAGGTCATTAATACAAAAGCAAACTTAACAGATGATTGCACAAAATCGAGTTTATCAAATAATAGTTTATCATCTAATTCAATAAATAATAGCTCATTGCCTAGCACATCACGTAATAATAATAATGCTGCCAATTCACCAAAAGGCGTTGTTACTTCTAATTCATCAAATAATTTAAAATCTACTAAGAATAAGTCAGTAAATATTCCTCAACAGCCATATAATAGTTCAGCTTTGTATGACGTGGGCATGTCTTTGAAAGCAAAAAATATTAATACAACACAACCTACTCCATGCAAGGAAACAAAAGATATAGTTATTCAAAAAGGAGAATCAGGCTCAGCATGGGTTCCTGTTCATGTGAAACAAACTAATGCAGCAAGATATATAAAAATGTATGAAAAGAATAAAATACCTATCAAAAATAAAAATAATGATTCTTCAAGAAATATCGAGAGGAACCAGAACAGGACTGTATTTAATAAGAATAACTCAAAAGAGAAAAAGAAAACAGTGAAAGAACTTCAGTCAAAAATGCGTAGAGATTCTAAAAATGAGAGTTCAGTTATCTATAGATATTCTAGCTCTTCGAGATATTCTTCATCTAGGCGGGAAGAGGAACGGTATTATGAGAAAAGGTATGGGCTTTCCAGACGTTCCAAAGTCAGAAGATCTAGGGATTATGAGAGAGAACGACACTATAAAGAAAGTTATCCATATCATTTTTCTCGGAAATCTCGTGAGGCTAGAAAATCTTTCTGTGAAGAGTTTGAATCACTTGAAGATGTTTCTGATGTTCCTTTAGAAGAAGATTTTGAAGAAGTTGAAACTGCTTCCTTGGAAGATCCTAGCAAATCACCAGAAATATGTGTTGGTTTTCGCAAATATAAAATAAAATATTTAACTTTCAAGTGCCTTGGCTTTTTCAAGCCCAAAAGATATCATATTACTAACCGCACAGATGTGAGTTTCACGAATACAGAAGAATCTGTGGATGTTGTTTCAGAGGCAGAGTATGAAACAGACCATACTGCTGTAGAAAAGGATTCTAAAACTACAAGTGATGTTAAATTAAAAGCTAACAATAGTGAAATAGATGACGCTTCTAAAAGTGTTCAAAATGAAATTTTAGAAATTGTGAGCAAGTCTGTGGATTTAGAAAATTCTAATGATACTCTAAAAGCTACTAATAATGAACTTGCAAAATGTGAAGCAAGTATACCACCATCAAATTCAAATGAAGACATTTTAGTTTCGGCTGATGATCTCAATAATTCATCTAACATGGATACTAGTGATGCTGCAATTAGTATGCCATCCATAAAGGTAATGTACCTTCTTCTTTTTTTTCTTTTTTTTTTTAAATTGTTTCTGCTTCTAATTTGCTTGTCAAAAGTATAATTTGTCTTATCTGTTAAATTATTTTTTTAAAAAAAATCATTTGTAAAGTGTTTCAATTGTGCTGTATAAAAATAGAAATGAAAGCTGCCTGATTATAGAATAAGACTAGTTTCTACTTAAAGTATTAGTTTATAATAAATTACAAGATATAAAAGTGTGTAGAATAAAAAATTTTCATGATAAGTAATTGACTTATCATTCCCTTTTATATAAATTAAACTTACTGAATTTTTTTTAAATTTTTTTTTCCTCTCTGTATATAGTTGGATTACCATCCCCATTCTTAGTTTTTAATTGTTATTTTTTTGCATGAGAACTAATTTTTTAAATTATAATCACTTTATTATTAAAATTTATTCCCAAAAAAATTATTTTGCCAATATTATTTTAGAGTTGTTTTTTTTTTAATTTTTTGATATGAATTATAAAGAATGAACTGTTTATTCAATCATTTTTAAAACTGCCATGTAAGATTTTTTTTTTTTTTTTCATTTTTAGAAGAAACAAGAGGTTGTTTCCAATTCTAAACTTTATTACACATGCATACCAGAATCAGAATCTCCTGGTAAGTAACTTATATACTAGAGGCTGCTTTGGCAATATCATTCTTTACATTTTGTGACATGAAAAAATCATTGTAAAAATAAATCTATTTCTTAATTTTATTAAATTAATTCATTCCATTTCTATAATCTTTTACAATGTGTTTTGATTGCTTTATATGCTTTGTTATTTATCTGAAAGATTTGTAGGTATCAAATAATATAGCTCAAATTTAAAGAAAGAAAAAAAAAGTGGAATTCTTTTTATTTCTATTTAATTTATTAATTCTTTTTTACTTTTTCAGTTAGTTTTCAAAGTAACCATTGTCTATATTTAAATGAAAGTTTTAAATTATTGTTATCATTGTGCTTTTAGATTTTTACCAAGGCCATTCCATATCTCAAAAGCACTTTGATGAATGGGAATCTCATCTAATAGGTAAGTATATAAAAAATAATGCACAAATTAAATAATCTGTATACCAATTTCTATATTTTATAAATTTTACTCAATGTTTAAAAAAATATAAAAAATATTTTCTCATACTTAAGATGCTTTTAAATATAACAATAATTTAATATATATATATATATTAGTCAGTGAGTCTCTTTATGGATATAGCAAAAAAGAAGGAAAAAAAACCTTTTTTGTAGTTTATATTGTGTGATGCTTCCTAGTTCTAAATTTTATTATTTTTCGTATATTGACATTTCTTATATGATCCAGACAATTTTTATGTACATATAATGCTTTTATATATAACATCCAAAGCAAATATTTATCATTTGTGAAGTAATTTTAATGAAAAATTAATGTTTTGTGATTGTATAATGTATCATACTTTTTAAAAGAACTAAAGAATAAATATTCATTTTATTTTAACTGTTACAATTGTTTCCTCCAAGGCTTGGAATATGTTGTGGAGGTAAGAAATATGGACAGAACTCAAGCTAAGGAATATCATTGTGGTTTATGCATGGAGCAACTTAATGATGGAAACATGGATGGGCAAACAGTAATTAATCATATCTCTAGTTATAAACATGCTTCTGCATACATGGTAAGTTGATCAAGTTTTCCCCAAATATAATTTTAGCTATAAATATTTATTCAGAATATATGGTTGAATTTTTTAAATTCTATTTTATATTTATTTACAGATTAATTTTAAGTTAAAATAAAGCATCTACATTTTATTCAGTACAAGTCATTTTTGGTGACCAATTGGTTTCCTAGGGGTACTGATTGAGTTTGCAATTTACTAAATTTGTAATATATAGTTTGATATTCATGAATTTCAGATTTTTTTCAATATTAAATGTCACAAATTGTTATATTTATATATACATAAATTTTGTATATGTGAATCATATTAATGGAGTTGAGCCACATTGCAAAATATTGCTTTTTAAAACAACTTTCTAGGTTATCTATCATCGGACTTCCACAGTTCTGTAATGTCACTCTTTTATTTATAATGTAAACTATCAAACCAGAAACAAAATACTTTTTTTTTCACAGAGCTTGTGAGGCACCCAGGCTCCCAGTTTTTTGTTAAATTCCATTGCATTGAGAATCATTTTATGATCATAGTTCATTATTTCCGCCAATTCACGACTGATTTGGCAACCGTTCTCCTTCCAAAGTGATTTAAGACGTTCTTCATCAAATTTGGAAGCCCTTCCGCTGTGGGGCATGTCATCAACATCAAAGTCGCCATTTTTGAACTTTGCAAACCATTTCCGTGCTTTAGCCTCGTCTGTGACACCTTCTCCATACATTTTGCAAATTTCCTGGGTTGCTTTAGCAACTTTTTGACCTCGGTGGAAGCAAAGAAGAAAGCAGGTGTCGAAAAAGTAGATTTTTGCCTCCTGGGTATTCCATTTCTAAATCTCAAAACTGAAAAAAAAATTAAATAACTCAAAAATACAATTAACATAGTTTTATAGAGCAAAAACAGTTCTATCGAATGAATACCTACCCTTTGCCAAACAGCAAACAAATTGATGTAAAATAAAAAATATATATAAAAACATTATGAACTTATTTCCAAACCAATATATTTAAAAAAAAATTACAAAATTCCGGAAATGTACAACATTTAAATTGGTATTAACCCTTACACGAATAAACATTAGAGATAATTTTAAAATATCATAAAAAACAGTTTTATATTATTTTTTTACCAAATTTAATTTTTCTTATTGTTAAGGGTCTGTTCTGTAAAGTACCTTAGCTGACTATTGCAAGGATAAGGGTGAAATATTTCAATATTTCCCCCTTAGAAACATGAAAATATCGACAATTGTGAACCAAACAAGAACCGAGTCGTCAAGTAAAACAAATGACCAAACAGTGAACAGAATTCAATACTATTTGGCATCCCCTCCCCCTGTGCTTGTGTCTGGCTAATGGAAAAGTACCAATATTTCTATATGTGCTTTGTAGAAATTTTCAATATGTGTTTGGATTATATTATTTTCAATTTGTTAGCCATGGCTAAAGAACAAGATAATTTCTGATAATAGTGAAAATAATGATAGTGAGGTTTATAGCAATTGTAAATCAATAGGTTCATTTTTCTTGGACACAGAGAAGCATAATACTTATGAAGAATTATTATTTATTGTTTGCTTTTAATTTGAAGCTAGTTACTTTTGAAATATTTCACTACTAAATATGAAAAAGGCTTATAAAAATGCATTTCTCAGAATTTCCATTTTAATTATTCATTTTGAGACATCTTCAGTCTTTAAATTAGAATTAAAGAATCCCATATTATAAGTAATAATACGGCTTCTTCATGTGATCTTGAATCATTAGAAGAAACAGGTATAACTTCCAAGAATATTTATTTGAATGTGCATTGAAAGGTTTATGAGATCTTGAATGGAAAGAATTCCTTTTTATTTCCAGCTTGAGAAATAATGCTGAATAATTTAAAGCAAATAGTTTTTCTATAAAAATAATTAAAATATATAAATTTAATCGTATTGATTTGGGAAAACTGGCTTAATTATAGCATTTTATTAATGAACTGTTATAAAAAAGTAACTTTATTATTATTAGTGATCAAAATTAATTCGTTGTAATTCATTGTAATTAGATTTGATTGATAGCACTTTCTTGTTTTTCTATGTATTGAATTACTTCCTATTAGATTTTTTTTTTTAATTTGTGTAATTCTAAATTGTTAAACAGCAATTTAATTATAGAGAGTGGAAAAATTCTATTTCTGTACTGGTGAATGAATTTATGGCTATGGAATATGTATCATTGTAATAAAATGCTATTAAAAATAAAAACTGATGCTCTTGAAAATATTTTTTTAAAAAAAAATTAGCAAATGTTACTATATACAATTTGAGTTGAATTTGAAAAAAGATTTGAAATAATTAAAGATGAAAGAAAACTATAAACTCCAGCATTTACACATTGAGGAAAATATATTCTACAAAATAATTTGCATATGTATGAATATTCATGAAGAAAAACTACATCTAATATGAAAACATTGGTCAGCTAATTAATTGAACATTTGTTTAGACAAGATAAATCAGGCTGGTACATAAGTGATTTAGAGTACATTAAGCTCTCACAATTTCCAGTAGTGTTCAGACAGCATTAAACAACAGAATTATGCACTTACTGAATAAAAATCAAAAATTTATTAACACTTTATATATATTCTGTGTATGTGTGACTAAACTCATAGCTGAACTAATTGATGAAATTTTTTATGTGTATTCAAGTAGATTCAAGAATAGTTTAGATTCACAAAATTTTTTATTTGAATTTTAAATAATAAAAAATTAAGCAATTTAGCCGATTTTGTGTGATAACTTACGAAAATATTATCACACAAAAATTATTTTCATATCAAATTAAAGTTTAAAAAATAATCTTTTTTGTGACCTTAATTTTTTTAACTTATAAATTAATTTTTTATTTATAATAAAATTTCAAATAATATTTTAACCATATTTTTCAACAATTTATTTTGTTCAATATAACAATTTAATCCGCACAAGCATGGCAAAAAATTATCTTTTATCTGCATGTTGCCATCTTGACAAAAATTCTGAGGAAAAAATATGCTAATTGTTATTGCAAATTAAATACAAAAAAATCTATATAATTTTCAATATGTGGTTCTCTGAAAATAAATAATAAAATATATTTTCTATAAAAAGTTAATGCATAATAATAATTTCTATAATTGTTCACAGTATCTATATTATTAATTCAATAAATCAACTTTATGAAAGCAGTCATAGTTTAATTCATATAAAATGTCTATTCAAATCCAGAAACGTTACAATTTGTAAGTGAAAGAAATATGTGTAGCAGGAAAAAAGCAGGGGAAATTAACAAGATTAAGTTTCAGTAAAATAAAAAAATGACAGCAATGTAAACCTATTGAAAGTGCTGCCAGAAAATTACCTACCGTGCTAAGTACCAAGTGGCTGTGTATCAAAACTTAGCCCACACAGTTAACCTAAAAACAGTGTATACATGAAATAAAACAAAATAGCAAACCAATTATTGAAAACCATTTTGCTGATTAGTCTGGCCAGAAACAAAATTCATGTGTAAACTGTGCATGCGTGAATTTCCAATGCCAATTGGGGCAGCACAAATGCATGAATTTTCTACACAGTTGGGATAACACAGTATGGATTAGAAATTTTTAATTTTCTTTATTATGTTTTATTTGAATTCAAATGTGCTTCAGAAGGAATCTGAAAGATCAGTTAACTAATCAGTTAATGCATCAACACTAACAAAACGTAGAGATAGATGATAGTCTGAAAGATCAGTTAATGCATCAACACTAACAAAATTAAAAGAATTGTATGAAATAATCGGTCAAAAACATGTTAATCACAAACTTAATTTTTGTAGGAAAAAACAAACTGAAGTCTTATTCATTGGATGATGGGGAAATGAAGATTTTTGATAGGAATTTTAATATTTAATTTTAAAAAAACTAACCCCTCGTAGAATAAATAGCAGCCTAAGTTCTATTACAGACTATCATCTATCTCTATGTTAGATTTCATCCAATTTTGTTCTGTTGGGATTAACTAACATCATCCATCCATCTATCCAAACTTTCACATTTACAATAGTAGTAAAGATATGTAAACAAAAACAGCTTATTCTCATCTAAGTTAATATGATTGATAACATTTACATAAATATTGAAAGTTAATCATGAATAGCTCCTCATTCAATTTGGTAAAACTAATATGCTGTTAGCTCATCTGGCCTCTCCAGGTAATTCTAGGAATCCACTGATTTGTATTGGATGGATCTTAATTCAGAAGGCCGAATTCGTCGAAACTTTTCAAATTGACTCTCACTGCTGTCCTCCTGCCTTCAAAAGATTCCACATCTTATTTCTGTTGAATCTTGCATTGATGCACTTGAGTTATCTATCACCCAATAGTTGTTTAGCACAGCTTTCTCAGTTGTCCCCAGTTGATTGTGGGAATGTCTATGCATGATCCATCCCTGCAGCTGACCTTTCCTGAATGCAAGCTAATTATAGTCCCTACACATTGGAAAACAAAATTTCAACATCTGAATATTTTGACACTCTTCCTTCTTGAAGATATGATGGATTTCCCTGAAACGATGAAACATGTATGTGTGGTTCTTTACATATAATTAATGACCAGAAACACTAACCCCCATCTGGCCGTCTGGAAACACTTAATAATGTAGGAATGTTAACAGGTGGTGACACTTCTGGCCAGAAATACCAGTTATCAGATGTGATAAACTAGGAATGTTATGCTATATAAGAAGATACTTTATATTAGTACTATTATCTGTTCTTTAATAATAAAGATTATGATTAAAATTGCTCATAAAATTCTTCAAATATTTTATATTGATCATCTTAAATCTTCTAATTAATCACAGTATAAAAAGTGTTCATGTGTAATGATACAAATAATAATTTTATTAATTATTGATTCTAATAGAATCAATAATTTATAAAACATGTAAGCAAGGGAGAATATGTTAGTACCTTAAATTAGGATTTACAACATTGAGTTTTCAAAATCTTTTCTCAGAACAATTGAAATCTTTAAGTTTGCTGATCTTGTATCTTAATATAAGGACCTGACTTTTGCTCTCTGTTGGTTATTTATTTAACAATATTATAAAAAGTTTGACAAGGAGGGATCTTCTGTACTTCAAAAAAGGTGATGATGGTAGAGAAGAAAAAAAAAATGTGAATTTGAAATAGATAATTTTGTTTGGTATTTCTAATCATATGAATCATATAAAAAATGAATTCTACTTTTTAAACTACTGGTCAGAATGACTAGATATTTTAATAGAACAATCATAAGACAATGGAATTTTGTTTAGCAAAGGAAAAAAAAAGTTTCAGAATGTCTGATAGATGGCATGATCAAAGTTTACATTGTCTGGAGGTATGCAAATTACTTTTACATGACATGCACACCACAAATATAGCTACCATAAAAATGGTGAGCACCAGTTCTTTGCCTGAATGCTTCATGAAGGATTATGCCCTGCTCTTGAAGCTTTAAGAACGATGACTGTGCACTTACAGCTTCAGGTTTTGGACATTAAAATCCATAAAATTGGTTTCAATAACCGCAAACAATCTTTAAAAAATGATTGCTAAATTTGAGGAGATTAGTTCAATTGACATGAAATGGGGTAGAGGAAGCAAACCAGTTTTGGTAGGAACAGTGGAAAATGTGGCTACAGCACTACAGAACAGACTGTGATGCTGGAATCGGCAGTTGACGAGGAGTTGGCTGAAAGCTGGATATGCAGATCAGCACAATGCACTAAGTCCTACAGAATGTCTGGCCCTGTTATCTGCACAAGATAATCCATGTAGAGTTGCTACTTGCTGACCTGGAAGAAAGGAAATTTTTACACTATGGTTTCTTGCCCACTTTAGAGTAGACAACAGATGGCTATGGAACATTCTGTGGTCTGACATATCCACTTGCATGGAAAATTGCAGGATATGGGCAACCTATTATCTGTTCAAGCTGCTGCTATTACCTCTTCTGTCTGAAAAGGTGACTGTGTAGTGCGGAATAACAGCAGTGTTTATCGTCAATCCGTTTCTCTTCAAGGAGATCACATCTGTATGTCTTGTTACCTTCATCATTATTGACAGGCAGTATGAAGCACTTTTGTGTAATCTTGTCCTTCAGGCTCTTCAGCAGTATTCTGGGTGTGAATTGCACAATATTCGTGTAAGAGACACTCTTCTGCACATTGTTACTCCTGTGAAGCAAACTTCTAAGTGCTCATATGATAGGAAATTAAAGCGCCATTTTCCAACAACATGGGCTCCACCTTCTCCCGACTTAAACCTGTATGAATTTTGGCTTTTAGTTGTACTTTTAATGTTGTTTACAGCAGGCGAATTGAAAATCTTGCAGGCTTGATACACATCACATTTATTGTATCAATACAAATACCCACTGATCTATTATGGAGCATTTCGTTTTGCACTTTCTTTAGCAGAACAAGCAATGTGAGATAGAGGGCATATCAAAGAACTCATGTCTTAACTATCCTCCATTAGGTGTTCCGTTAAGTTTTTTCTTCTTTTCTCATTATTACAGTTGTTACTATAAATTATATATTGTATCATTGTCTTATTGCTAATAAATTTTTACTAAACCCCTGAACCCCTTTATTTTCTTTTAGCTAACAATATTCTTGTATTTAATGAATCTGTTTTTGGTCTTTCCTCTGATAGTGTCGTGTATCAGCACATTTTGAAATTTTTTTCTCCTTCGACAAACAAAATTCCACTGTCTCATGATTCTTATGCTAAAATATCAAGTTATTCTGATCAATAATTTTTAATTATGAATTTTTGAAATCTTAACTTCGATCATAATCATCCTGTGGAGGAAAAATAATATTGCATGTTCAAAGCAAAACAGTTCACATAAAAGGAAACTGGTGGATGAGGATAAAATGGATATTGAGATTAAATTTTATACTTTATATTTTTCAAAAAGAAAAGATGCCATTGCACCTTAAATTGTCACAGAAATAAAGAATCTCATCTGAAGCCCTGTTTCAATGAAAATTGTCAGTGATGAATTCCTTACAGCTTCTTGTGAAAATAGCAATTCACAAAATACTAGTAGTATCTCATAATGCTGTCAAGATACCAACAATGCTGAACTTGCTGAGCCAAACACCATATTGGTGAAAAATGTCCATATAAACATTTATTCTTGAATGTGTATAAATGACTCTGATGAATGGAGATGTTTGTCTCTCTCTTAATATCAGATGCATTATATTTACTCTGAATTGAACAACGAAAGCAAATAATTTTCTGCTCTAATCACTGGAAGAATTTTTGCTTTTTTAAGATAATACTTTTTTTTTTTTTACTTCCAAATGTTTTCTATATGATTATAAAGTAGCCTTTAACATTTTTTTTTAATCTTTAGACATTTAATGTTTAATCTCTGTTCTAATAGTTATGAGGGATATGTGAATTGGAAACAACGATATCAAATTTTACTTTTAGTCAAATTTAAAATTAGAGTTGCCATACAGAATGAATGTATTTATATTCTCTGAACTACTGTTTAGAATTTCTATGCTTCCATTCTACATAATATACCATATATTTTGAAAGAATATGTACTTAACATATTAATAAAGATTTTGTTTTCCACAGGTATTTGTTTAATTTTGATACCTGTATGTATACTTCTCAAATTATTTATTCATGTATATGTAAAAAAAAAAATTCTATGGCTATTTAATGCTTTGATATGTAATATTCATGTCTAATGCATGAAAGTAATCTTACAAAATTTCATATCTAAGAATGTGGAAAAAGTTGGTGAGGAACTTTTCAAAGTTCCTTGAAGTTGAAAATTTTCAAAGCCTGTCTCTAATTTGTATCTAAACAAAAACTTTAAATTATTCATGACACAAGATAAACTTACCATACCCAATAGTGTTGCTTTTTTTTTTAAATCCGTCAAAAAGGAAAAATAACTGTAAACTGTAATGAAGAAGCAAGAAGATTCCTCCCAGTATTTTATTGATTTATTACCCCTTCAATGCAATTAAAAGGTAGGTATGTACTTCAGATTTTCCATTCATCTCTAAGATGTTTCGTTAATCTAGATTCTTATTTTTTTAGGCAAAACATTTTCCTTCTTGTGGTTATAAATTCTCGAAGGATGAAAGCAGTTCTAATGTGATTCAAAGGTGTTGCAAAGAAATTAACCACAAACTTTCCTATTATTTCTTGTGCGTTACAGCAGATGATTACTTTCAGAAATATGAAAAAGAAATAAATGAACTTCTTAATAATCTTCCGCATTGGAATGAAACTGATATAAATATTGATATTTGTTTGAATGATATTGATTCAGGTATTGATAAGGATGTTTCTGAACTTATGAAGGATATTATTAATAAAATAGAACCTGGTGAGGAAATTGCTACATTTATAAGTTCACGAAAGGAAAATGCTCAAGAATTGCGCAGGAAAAAATCTAGAAACTCTGTTTTGGATATTCAACTTTTAAACGACTCTCCATCAGTGGATAATTCAGTTACAAGTGGACGTAATCTTATAGTTTTGACTCCTCAACATGGACCTATTTCAAAATGCTCTAGTGATCTTAATAGGCCAAATTTGTTGCAAGTAATTACCCATGGACAAACTGATTCTTCAATTGACAATTCAAATAAAGTACTTAATCAGACATTAGAATTATCTAATCATGGCATCAAAGATGTTTCTGAAGAAGCTGTATCCAGTTCCATTAGAAGTGATGTATCTAATTTTAAATCTATCAACAAAAAAGCTGCCAGTTACAGAAAATATAGAGCTAAACAAATTACTGATAAAGTTGATCTAGAACCAAAGTTAACTGAGAACAAAGAAACTTCAGGTATGCGTACTGTGAGAAAAATAACAAAAAATACTAGCGAGATCACTGTTTGCTTGGAATCAAACAATGCTGATGAAAGTGCTGATATGAGTGCTTATGAAGAAGCTGAAGATGAAAATGACTTAACTACCAACGTTGATGTTTCTTTAAGTAATGAAAGTAGTATACAGTTGCTGGAAGATTCAACTGTCGAAAGCAATTTTTCCGATAGTTTAGGTGTTTCTAATGTTATTTCTCCTCAGGATGGCGATAGTGGACCAGCTGAAGTTTCTAAAAACAAATGTAGGGCCAGACATCGTAGCCATCAGAGGACAACAATGCATTCAAAGCATTGCCTTAAAAGTAAGAAATTATTCTTGTTATGTTTAATCATTCATATATTATTTTTATATGCATTGGATTATATTTGTTTATAAAGAATTATTTCACTTTATTGCTACTTTAAAAAAATGATGCATGTGTTATATAATACAAAACTTTTTTTTTTTTTGCTTGAGTGAAACATATTTTAATTTTTCTGCTACTAAATAACTACTAATATTAGACTGATTTTATTATGATGATGTATTAAGTTGGATTTCATAGGTCATGATCTAATCTACTAGTTTATTTTATTTTATAATAATATATTTATGTATTTCCCCTAAGGTTAATAACAAGAGAATTCATTTTGTTTATTCTGAATTGTAAAAATTTTAAAGTGCTTAAGAAATTACTGATTAAAATTTATTTTGAAGAAGAGATTTGCTGTTTGGGGGATTTTGCTCCGACTATGAAAGAAAAATTATCTTATTTTGAGAACAGGAAATAAAGGAATCATGAAAATAATATAATAAAAGAACTTATTAATAAAAAAATGAGAAATTGAAGAAGCACAGCAAGAATTTTATTCTTTTATCATGTATGTATTGAATTGAAAAAAGAAAAAAAAAAAATTTTTTTTTAATCATTTGATTGTTACATTAAATAAAGTCTTTCTCTAAAATGAATTCCCCTTATGTGATAATTTTTTTATAAGCATCATTGTTACAGATTTTCTTACATTACACATCTATAAACATAATAGAATATCATTAATTTAAAAATTATGCATTGTGTCCCATGTTATTTATGAATCTTGATAATACTTTTGTTTATATTTAAAAAATTTATTAGATTGTGAATAACAATTTAATGAAATATTTTTATTCATCTTGAGAAAATTAGAAATATTGATTGCAGTAAAAAAATTAATTGATTTGTTGTTCAATTATAGTATGATATTCTGTTAAGAAATATTTTCTGTGAATATTATCAAGAAATTCACTTTTAAAACAAATCATGAAAGAAACTTTACAATTATAATGAAGACTAAGCAAACTTGCTCTTGAAACTTAAAAAAAGGAAGATTTGTTTACTTTGAAGATTTTCATATTTCTACTTGTAAAGCTGCAGGCATAGGATGAAGATTAAAACTAATATTAGAGAGAAGTAAAATGATGAGAGATGGAGTATATAAATATTTCCTGTCCAGAAATTTGTAAAAATATTCAATTTAATTTATGGCAACATAACTTATTAATTTAAAATATTGTTTTTGAATTATATGAAATGCGATGGAAAAATCACATTTCCAAATAATGGATATAAATTATATTTGTGCTTCAATATTTACACATTCAAAATAATCTAGAGAGCTCCTTGAGATTCTCAAGAATAATATAAATATATATTACTATAATATGAAAATTTGACCTATGACAACTTCAGGCTACAGCTAACATAAAAATTGCATTACAACTATAAAGAAAAGAAAAAAGTCATGAAGATTGTTTTATCATATTCTGAATACATATTTGATGGAATATGTTCAGAATTGGGATTTTATTTGTAATTGAATTTAAGCCTTCACATTCAATGAAAACTGCTGCATTTGTGGATTTTGAAAAAGTTCAGTCTTAATATACATTTATATGTATATATATTGTCACTTAATGTGAAAATCATTTGTTTCTGTGTTGATATTTTATAGCCTTATTTATTGTAGGTGTCAAACAATAAGGATGAATGTATAAACCTCCAAAAGAAATAATATCGCTTTTGCAAAGGGAAAAAAAAATCAATTTTCAGAAATATTTACACTATATGAAGTAACATTTAATACCTGTAAGGGTTTAATATTTTAAAGAAGCATTAGTAACCATCTGTGAGATAAAATTTGATGGATCATTTAATGAAGCTTTATATACTTAGTATTAAATGTCTTATAATTGATAATATGACATCATTAATCTAATTTCAGTGTTTTCAAAAAATGAAAGTAATTAGCTGATATTTCTGATGAAAAATATATAGTATGGAAATCATTTAACCTCTGAATGATAATGATGGACCAATCATAAATACATATAAAAATAGCAAAGAATTTTAAATAAGAAAGATAACAACTATAGTGAAGATGTGCATTTTTCGTATTTTAATAATCATTGCACTTTTGTTAGATTTTTGGTATCTTTGATCTTAAATATTTGATTTTGAGGTACATAATCCAATATTTCCAATACTTTTATGAAATCTGATGTTATTTACTATATTTTATGAAAGATGAGAAGCATTTTTAGAATTCATTGATGATATGGTTACTAATCAACTATTTTTGAAAGATACTTATATGATAATAAAATATTCACCTGAATTCAAGACAATACTGTTGCATTCCTGAGATTAGGAAAAAGAAATTGGATAATAAATATTTGATAGTATCATTAATAATTATATGCATATGTTTGAAATTAAAAAGAAAATTTTGTAACCTGAATATTGCTTGACTCAATAGTTGTATTTTTATTTTGTCTATATTTTTGGCTGTACTTCTCTGATAATTGACAAAAGGTTGTATTTTCATCCTGTTCTTTAAGAAGCATATAAAAATTTCAAGAAGTTTAGAAAATTTATTATTACTAAATATAATGTTAAATGAAAGGCCTTGAATATCTCTATGACATTGAAAAGGTAGAAACTTCTGAAAATTGTTAGTTGTTAGAAAGTTCATATGTTTAGAAAATTCATGCCTGTATCATGTAATTTGGCACTATAAGGCTCCGTGTGCGATGTTACAAAATTTGATATGCTTAGTGTTGAATTAATAAATGGAGCGATTCATCATCTGTAATTTATTTTGAAACATGATTTATGCTTTATATATATATTTTAATATCAGAAAATTAATTAAAACTGCAATAAGAAACCACACGTGTGCAGCATTTTTATAATGTTATTAAAGTGAAATAAAATTAATTTATATTTTTTATATATGTGCATGCTTTTAGTAAATTATGTTTCAACTCTTTTTATAATTTCTTAAATATCTTATAATCAAGCTTCTTTTCACTTTTTTTATAGGAATTTTAGGTAGAAACTCCAAGTCAGCTAAAGAACCTGCCATTAAAAAAGAGTTAAATGATTTGGGTAGTACTCAATTGGATAATGAGTTGAATGGTTTTGAAATGGTGAGAAAATTTAAAGATTTAAGTCCAGCTGATTCAAAAACTTCCGGTAATTCTAGAAAAATAACAAGTCCATTAAGGACTCGATTCAGTCCAGTATACAGTAGTGAACTTTCTCGAATGTCAGTAAGAAGACGATCAAGAAGTCCTCCAAGGAGAAGGTCTCGTTCACCTTTCAGAAGATATCGAAGTCCTCTTAAAAGAGGTTCTCGCAGTCCTGCTAGAAGATATTCTAGAAGCCCTAGACGGTATTCAAGAAGCCCTTTTAGGAGACGCTCTAGATCTCCTAAAAGACGGTCACGAAGTCCTCCAAGACGGGGTTCAAGGAGTCCTATGAGAAGACGTTCTAGGAGTCCTGTTAGGAGACGTTCCAGAAGTCCAATTAGAAGACGATCAAGAAGCCTGCTTAGAAGACAGTCACGAAGTCCAGTTAGAAGGCGGTCGAGAAGCCCACTTAGAAGAAGGTCACGAAGTCCAATAAGACGACGATCACGAAGCCCTATTCGAAGGCGGTCGAGGAGTCCTTTTGGGCGGCGTTCGAGAAGTCCTAGGGCTTGTATTAGAAGAAAATCTAGAAGTCCTATTCGTAGTCGTGGTTCTCGAAAAGTTTCAATAAGTCCATCCCGACGTTCATATACCAATGAATCATGTATTCCACTAGGTAAGCATTCAAGTCCTTTAAGGAAGAAATATGAATCAGAGGATGGTTCTTATAGATCAGAATCAAGAAATTCACTATTTGGAGATTCTAATAGTATATCAGGGTCACATAAAGAATTTCTAACTTTATCTCACTCTCATTATCCACGCCATCTCCAACATGAATCAGAACGTGATTTAGATCCCATAAGTGATGAAGATGAAACAGCTTATTTTAACACATTAGAAGGGCCTCGACATTTGGAAGAAATTAAGAAACTCCCAGAACCTACTCGTTCCATGGTTATGCAATTATTGCAGAAATTTTCAGCTTCAAAAGTTACTCCAAAAGATCCTTCTTTTAATGAACTAATGCAGTTTGTTAATTCGCATAATTCAGAAATGTCAAAACCTAAAACTTCTATAACTCAAGGTGTTTCCAATATGCCAAATTCAGGTTTGGCTTTGCAACAATTCTTGATATCTAATCTTAGTGATACAACAAGTGTCCAGAAATTGCCACTAAATCATATGCTAACACGGGCTGCACCTGCTTATCCTTCATCCCATTCTTCAGGTGTCCCTTTTTCGCCACCAAGACCAGATTTACCTCCAAGTTCATTTTCTCAGCCTGTATTTTCAAATGTTGAGCATCAAGGCTCTGTGCATCATTCAGTACCTCTATCTATATCACAGACTCAACCTCCTACCTTTGATAATAATCAGGCAGTACATGCCTCATTTCACCCTCCACAATATGATAACTTTCCTTCTCAAAATGAGCCTCCAACTTTCCAGCCTAAACCTCGTGCTGAAGGTATGTTCAAGGACTTGAAAGATACTGTAAGTAAACTTTTTGGAGCTAATGAAGGCAATTCAAACGATCAAATTCAACATCCACCATCTCAAGAATTAATGGCTGAGCAAAGCCAAAACCAGTGGAGACAGGATCCTCAAAATTCTTTTAATCAGTTTGAATCTTTTGGTCCCCAAAATGTATTCAAGGATAATAGGGCTGATTCTGATTTTAGAGATCATTCAAGGGAGAATATGAACCCACACCATGGATTAGTTTATCCAGTTAAAGCTGATTCTTACTTTCCTGAAGAACAAAATCTTCATAGGTTACATGTACCACCTCCAGATGCAAAAATTGCATTTTGTGATGCACCTTCTGCACCTATTAAAAAAAATCTGTTTCCTGTTGTTAATAGTCCCAAACCTCCTGATAATGCAAAGGTATCTCTAGCTCAACGACTTGCATCTGTATTGGTGAAAGTTGGCATGGTGGATGTGCCAGGTGCTCTTTTGCAAGAAATGATGATGAAAATTGGAGTTTTTAGTCCATGTCCACCTCAAGATATAAGTGAAGAAAGAATAGTAGACATTCTAAGAAGATTGGGATATCTTCATAGATATTGACTTTATTATAATTGTATTCTACAAAATTTTTGTAGTGTTTGTTCTGTGAAACTGCACATCATAGATGCCTTTTCTTTTATATATAGTAAATAAATATTTCGGTCGTGAATACTTTGTTTGTTTATTACTTAACAAATTTTCTTTAAGTGACCTTGTTTAATGTATAAAGTATCTGTTTTGAAATTGAATTTTAGAACTTATTGGTAGAACCCATCATTTATTGTTAAGTTGAAGAATCATTTGCATATTGGCCAATTTCATCTCTATATAACTTTTAAGTATTAGATTAATAAATTTAGGATTTTTTTTATTATTTAATTTGTTTTTTCATTGTAAAGAGAGTTGCAACAAATGAAATTGCTAATGCTGATCTACTAATAATATATACTTGTTTTTAAAATATATTGAAATCTGTTATTGGTAGTATGAAATTGTTGCATAAGTTATTGTAAGTAAACATTGTATTCTTTTGTGTACACTAACTTTAAGTACTAGAAAATGTTAAGACATGGTTCTTTGAAAAATACTGGGGGAAAAAACCTTTATAAAATTTAAAGGGGGGGGGTATAATAAAAATTTTTCCCACTTGTATGTATATATATATGTTAATGTAAATGCAAACCTTTCCACTTTGAAACTTTCTCACCAAGTTCAGAGACTGTATTTGCACTTTTATTTGTTTAGTTCTTTGTTAGAAATACTTTATAAAAAATAGTATCAATAATTTCTGTTTCTTGTAATTTCATGCTAAATGTCTTTCAACTTCAATGGGTTAAATGTGTTTTCCTCATCAATAGTACTCAGCTGCTTTCATAAGTAATTTATCTTTTCGATGCATGTCAAAATTCTTGGCACTAGTTTTAGGGATATTTTATTTTACTATCTCTCATAACCAGAATAGCAGTTACAATTTGTAATGATTTAATAAAATACAAAAAAAAAGTTATCTTAAATTTTTAATGCATTGTAAGTGAAAAATTTAATGCATTGATTTGCTATGTATGATTTCTTTAAATGTATTGTCTAAACTGTCCTTTTAAACATTAAAATCAGATTTTCATAATATATATTTAATATTAATATGTAAATTTAATGTAAAATCTGAAGAAGTACGCAAGTTAATTATCTTATGTTGAATAATTGTTGTATATGAGGTAAAAATTGCATTATAAGGTATTCTCTTGTCTATTTTAAAATAATTAAAAAAAATTATGTTCAATTTTGTACATATGTTATGTTTTGTCATAATTTGAAAATGGCTTTTTAAAAAAGTATTTAAATATTTCAGTAATTATTTGAATCAGTTTTGGCCTGTCTATTTCCCAGCTTTCTTAGAAGAGAACAATAAAACACAAATCTACTCTAATAAGAAATAATGAACTGTCAATTTTTTTTAAAGGTGTTACATTGTTTCTGCTGTTATGATCATTTTATTTATGAGAATATTCCATGATATCTTGTTTTATCAAGTTTTTTAATTTCATAATATAAATATAAAATATTTCTATGGGGTTCATGTTTTAAAGTGTTTTTTTTTTAATTGTAAGAAAACCCTCTAATTACAAATTTAACTTCTTTCAGTGCACATTTTTTTTTTTTTTTTGATTATTTACAAGTTACACACATTCTAATTTTTGGATCCATATTTCTGCAGCCACTCTTACTCCCTTTTTGAAATCTAAGTTTTATGCTTAATATCAATAATTGCTAGGAGAATATTATTATATACTAAAATTATTATTTGAATTTCAACTTGTTTAATCACTTGAAATATTTCTAAAAATGATTTCAAGTTATAGAATTTTGATGGACTTTTTGAAGTCTTGACCATCCATTTTTAAATTGATAATTTTCTTGGAATACATAGGGTTTAGTAGAATAAACTTTTGTAATGAGTTAATAGTAATTCTGGAACTTATGTAAAGTCAAATTTGCAATAATGACATATTTTTAAGAATTTTTTTTCTGTATTTTGGGCATTTGTTTGAAATTATTTCAATAAAATTATTTTTGGTACATTCTAATTCCCATCCTTCAACAAAATCGTTGTAATCATTCCCAGTAGAGCTACTAAGCAGCTCAGTTTGTTGAGATTGGGGAGCGAGAGAATATTGGAGCCTTTTCCCCCTTTCTCTCTCTTTTAATTCTTAGCAAAATAAAATTAGATGAATTTAATTTCTGCAACTAAGTTATAATGTTGTTCTTGTTAGAATATCAAGATTTATGATTTGATGAATAGATCTTGAATGTCATTCTTTTTATTAGCATGGCAATTAATATGACTAAATATTTGAACTAATGAAGGATTTCTTTAAAATGTTTGTGAATTTTTATTTTATTGCATTTAGATAACATATGAATGCAAACTGATTTTTATTAATCTTACTTGCAAAAAAAATATTCATTGATAGTTACTTTCATGTCAAAGGTCATATGTATTAAAGTTATCCAAATTAACACATTCCTCAAAATTAATTTTATTAAATGATTTATATTTTATTAATTTGTTATTTATTTGTTTTAGTATATTTGCTCATTTATCCATTTTTTTAAAAAATAAGGCTTATTTAAGTTCTATTTATTTTGATTTTTTAAAAAAATAATAAGATTGAATTAAATGATTTAGAAAATGTAGAAATAGAATAGCTGGACTATTTGTTATAACTATTTCACATATTGTTCAATAGAAAGGAAGCAGGTGAACAATTATCATGAAAGTGAATTATTTGAGAATGTGCATGAGAAAATGAATAAACATTTTAGCCTTTGAAGTGATTTCTAATTTGCATATGTGGATTTTGTTTTAGTAATATAGCCAGTTATTTTTATTATTTCTTCTCTAAGCCTTTAATATTTGAAAAAAGGCTTTCATTGCATATGTATCAAAGCCATTTTATGCTCTCTAATGTATATGTATTGATTGTAAATGAGTGTTGTATTCAAAACCTAGGTTCCATATTATTATTAAGTCTAACATTTTTTGTTTATACGTTAGATTATTATTAATGTTAAACTTCTTGGCCTGAATGACTTTCTTCTATTGTTATTTTTCTGTAAATAAATGCGTATTGTACCTATATGCTTGATAGGTGAAATAAAGTTGTGCATATTCAAGTCTCACAATGTCTTTTACTAAAATTATCTATAATTTTATAATCTATATAATTCTTTATATTTATAACATTTTTATTTGCTTTTTTGTTAAGTATATTAATCCTTTTATATAATTGTTTAAGTGTTCTTTGACTGTGCTTTTTTTTTTTTTAAGAATTTGTAAACAGTTATAAATTCTTTAATTTATGTTTGCATTTTTTTTCTGTGAAATTTTTCATTCTGAAATTAAGAATTCCCCACCTATTAAAATGGTTTTTTTAGTTTAAAAAAAACTTTGTTGATTATCAAAACTATTTGATTCTTATAAAATTCATCAATAATTATTATATTTTTTCTTTATAAAGAAATAAAATTTGAACTATATAAAAATTAATGTGATGCAACAAAAGGAAGTGATAAATAAGAAAATTGAAAGAACTTATATAGAATTGTATTTCATCTGTCATCTGTTTGTGTTAAGCCATTTTTGTGTGAAACAAGAGGTATCATGTTCATTCTCTGAAAATGATCTGGTGCAGTTGATAAATTAAACTAAATACTTTGTTCATAGCGAAAGAATTAGAATAAACAACTATGATATGTGCAAATCTATCCATCACTTTCTTCAAGTTGAAATAGAAATTTATTTTTAAGATAAGAATAATTACTTGACTGGATTAATTAGCTTGACAATAAGAAAGGAATTTCCACTGTTGTATTTGGTAAGAGATCATCATAAAAGCACAGTGACCATTGACTCATGAGTGAAAATTTATTCTAACATATCTTGTTCACTTTATCAAAATGTATAATAACTTTTAAAGTTTTGATGAGAACATTTTGATAATTTTATTAAAAAATGAAAGTCAACAAATGTAAAACTAACCCAAATCTCAAATTAATTATTTTTATAATAATTATAGAAGCTTTCAAAAATAAATTTTGGTTTAGCTATTTCAACCAGTTACTTAATTTTTTCATGAAAGTAGTTGGTGTAATAAGATATTATAGTAAGGTTATATTTATAAAAATACATGAGAAAAGGAAAAAAGGATCTTAATGTGAATTATCTTTGTAAGCCTTGAATATAATCTAAAATATATATTAGATAGAGATGAAACTTCAGATTCAAGATGGAAGAGCAATAATCATAAATTATGCAAGAGGATGTAGTTTCAAGTGAAAAACAAATTAAAAATTGTTAGAAAGTCATGCATTTTTAATAAGGCTTTGGTAATGTACATACCTAAGATAGTTAAGGAGCAAGGTGATTGACTTAAAATATGAAATAAGATTATAACTTTATGAAAGTTAAAAGCCTGAAAAAAGATTTCATCATTATCATTTCCAGTTGTATCTTGGAAAAGAAAAACAGGAAAGAAAGAAAAAGAAAACCCTAGAAGATTTAGATGTCAAGAAAAATCTGTTTAATGTGGAATTGAAATTGATATGAAATGTTAGAAAACTGTTGAAAAATTGCTCTGGGGAAGTTCTTCAAAGGTCAAAATTATGACTGAAATATAGTGAAAAAAGAAAAAATCAACTTTTAGTCTGTTAAAGTATTAAGTTTTATTATCTAATATTTTGCTAGATTAACATCCTATTTTGAAGCTCTATGAAGATTTTTAGCCATAAACTTATATTTTTAAATCATATTCAGATATAAAAACAGAACCCAATTTTCATTTGCTCACTGTGGTAGCACATGTATTTCAATAAATACATGTTTTATGTTACTGTAAACTTATAAGATCAAATAGAAGGAGTTTCAAACAAATTCAATTTAGAGAGAAGAAAAATTGTAAATGAAAAGATACATTGATTAATTGTTATTTATTAGAAATGGTCAAAATTCTTGCTTTGTATTCTTGTATTTTTTAGAAGTATATTTTGAATTGGTTTCTTACTTTCTAAAACATTTTATTTTTTAAATAAACACTATTTTATATAATCCTTAATATATTTAAAAATTTGTATGTTTAAAGAAGAAAAACGTATTCTTTGTTGCAAATTATCATTTTTAATTGAAATGTTTAAAAGAAAATCACTTATATAAAAAAAGATGCTTTGCATTTAGAAATTGACTAATAATTTTCTAAATATCTTCCTGGTAGACTAACTGTGAGTGATGCTAATTTTTTTAAAAAAAGAGAGAAAGGTCAGAAGGTAGTTATTAAGAACATTTGGTAGTTCAAATAAAAAAAAATTTGTGTATAACATAAACTCTAGACATTTTAACAAAGAATTTATATTGAAAAATCTGTATAAGAATTCTATATAGATAAAAAAAAAATATATCTATCCCATTGCAATTAGAAAGATTATATTAACTGCCATCTATTAAACAACAATTATCTCCTGTATGCTAATTCATATGAATGCTGTAGAAGTTTGCAGTCGTTTCTATATATTTGTATTCTACATATTATTTCAATTCAATATATTGGCATCAATTTAAATTCTTAGTAGAAGTGGTTTTGAAGAGAAAAAATAAAAATAAACTTGATTATTATAGAGGTTATTAAATGGTTTACTTTTCCAAGTAAAATATAATTGCAATTATGTAGCTTAATTTGTCACAGTAACTTTAAAATGGAAATTGAAGGCAGTATTTTGTAACTTTTTTTTCAATTGATATACTGTGACATTATTAAAAATAATGTTTATTTTTACATTATTATATGTGTGTGTGTTTTTCCTTTTTATTCTGAATAATTATATAGATTAAAGTTTTTCAAATTGCCAAAACTTGTGTCTGTACCATACTATCATTTTGAATCATATTGTAACATGCAATGATTTAAAAACTGTAATGTTATTTTTAATCAATGCCATTTAATAAAACTGGTCTATGTGAAATATCAAATTAAATAATGTATGTATATTTCTAATTAATGTGGTTTTCTATCCACTTGAAATTACTTTAAATATTAATGGTTATATTGTTTTTTTAATATTAATTTATTACAGGATGTAACGTAAAAGATATTTTGGTTGTACTAGTGATCTCCTTTTGGTATCTTTGTCATTAAAGAGTATATTTTCACACAAAATGAGCAGTGAAACATGGCAATCAACCTATGAATTATGTAAGTAAATCATCTATGATTCTCAGAAACAATTTTGTACATCTTATAAGGTTCAGTTTCCGTTTTGATTTACATGCACTTGTCTTAAAGCCAATACTGCATGCTAAGTTGCCATTAATCTAGATTAAATATTAATGTATGAAAAATTCGAATTATTTTATGGGATTTCTCATCAAAATGCAATTGTAACAATTTTTATTGGGACTTTAAAAATGTTTGTTACTGTTTCTGTATGTAAGTGAGATAGTGCACCTTGAAACAATTTTTTTTTTTATTTTAATGAATTAAAAACTAAAAGAACTTTGACATATTATTGCTGTAATTTCCAAAAACATTATAGCAAAGAATAAATTTTGCTCTTAATTTTTTTTTAAAAAAAAGTCTTTTCAATGATATTAATTGTATAAAATAAATTTCTAAGTTTCAGGAATATTAAATTTTTTTATTTTGTTTTATTTAATTTTTGCTTCATTTTTAATATCGATTACATTGTTGTTTTGAAATTCAACGCAATTTCATTGTTTCATCACATATTTAAAAAAATTTTAATCTCTTTTGGAAACTTTGAATTCTGTTTAATATCTGTATAATTTATGAAAATGAATAATAAAAGTTATGTTAAAATACTGCAAAATTTAGTAGGTAGATGAACCATTAATTTTTTTTAAAATGCCCTCCTTTGGGAAAATCCAAGTATAGAATGAACAGAACATGTTTTAGTAGCTAATAATTTGAAGAAATCACAAATATGCAATTATGTTTAAAGTATTTAACTGAAAGAAAATACGACCAATACCCCCTTGTGAATGAACTATCATCGAATATAAATAGTATTAAATAAGAATAAGGAAGTATTTTAAAATAATAAAATTACAAAAATGAGGGGGAAATGAGAATACCTTTGTAAAAAGTAATAATTCAGTTCAATGCTTTCTTTGTAATAAAAGCCTTTAAAAAGACAAGTACTGAATTATATCTGTAAAATGAATTGCTTCATTGACTGATTATTATATTTTATATTGTAATAAATTTTCCCAAAAATCTGTTACTTAAATTTCTTTCATACTTTTTAATAGATTTCTTATGCCTATTTCAATAGTTTTCATGACATAATTTTTCTGTAAACTAATAGGAATCATGATTCTTAAATCCCAAGTAATTCTTATTTTATAATATTTGTGTGTATATTATATATAGAGAGAGAGAAAGAGAGAGTAATAGTAGTAAGTGGAATAATTATTTATATTAGTAAGAGATTGGTTGTAGGAATGACAGAAACTTTCATCATACATTCATGATAGAACTTATCATTCCTTTACTATTAAAAAAGTAGAGATAATTCAAATTAGATGAACTTCCACTTTTTGTGAAAAAAATTTTTTTTTTAATATACAATTGCAGAGAAATTCTCAATGCCCTATCACCCCTATCAATCCCTCAAACCCCTAGTAAAGAGAAAAGTTAAATTTTACATTCTCTTTCAAATCTTTTTCGTCATCATAGCTCTAATATCTCTATCTGTAGTCTTAGGTGAGAAAAATGTGTGCTGTAGCTATTGGTTGTATTTAATTTCAGTTAAATCATATACATATAATTTTAATGATAGAATTCAATCAAATTATCAAGCATTAAAACCTTGTTATTTAAGATTGTCTTACATTCTGTTTGTTCTGAGTTCTTTCTAATTGAAGCCAGTCTCATGGCATCATAATGCTATTGAAAACATAAATATGCAGTTCATCTATCTTTTAAGTTTTGTGATATTGTAACTTAACTTTTTTATTCCTTTTTAAGGACTTATATATATATATATTAAGGATATATATATATATATATATATATATATATATATATATATATATATAACTGAATATGTTTTCTTTAGCTATCAACAATAAAAGAAAATCACACTATTAAACATTAAATAAAATAATGATAATGGTTTAAAATTAAGGACAACAATATAATCTATGATTGGAGACTAAATAAAAGCATATATATATGTTTAGAAATGTTAGAAAGAATTAGTTGATATTCTTCTATGATTCTGAAATTTAAAAAAATAATCAAAGTAGATTAACAGTTTTCTCTCTTTTCTGATAATAATGATGAATAATTTTCTCTCTTATTATATGATTCATATAAAAAAAAAGAGAATAATTTACCACTCTTCACATTAAACTTCTCATTCTTTTATTCCTTATAACCGCAAAGAAAAAAAAGCATCACCACTATATGATAAATATGTAACAGCATGTGTAATTTATTTTTAACCTGCCATTATGGAAATGAAAAAACAATAATAAATTATTTATAAAAGAATAGGAAACATCTGGGAAATATGTTTTTCTTAAAACTGTTTGATTCAAATCTGCCATGATAAAAATTATCTAATATGTTGGCATCTAGATCGTTTTTTAAAAAAACATAGGAATTTAAATTTAATTTATTAAAGTCATTCCTCTTTCAGTCTAACTAGATATAGATGTATTTGCTTTAAATATAGACATTCAAATAGTTACTGCATTTATAACAAAGTTTTGAAATAATATATTGATAACATTTTTCATAAATTATAACTTTTAAATAGTTGTCAGCTTTGCACTGAAATAATTTCCCAGGATCTCACTAAATGTTGTAATAAAAGCATGCACTGATAAGCCATACAAACATTTGCTTTATTCCTATTTTATTTATATACTTCTTATTCAAATTGCATGCTTTCATTAGTCATTGTTTTCAACTGATTATCTATTTTTTGAATTAAATATTAATGTTCATGTGGTGAAAATAAAATGTTATTTCATCCTCAATACTGAAAGCCTGATGCAAGCTAGTAACTATATTTAGAAATGCTCATCAGTGTCTGGAAATATGTTCAGATACATATTAATGATTTTTTTATTTACCAGATATTAAGTCGTTTGATTTCCTTCTTTTGGAATACAAATGAGAAATTGAATTTGCTAGGAAAAGTTGAAAAACCGGACAATAACCAACTCATTTTCAAACATAGAAAATAAACTTTTGAATTTGCATTTGACAACTTTATTAATTCATGTTGCACTGTAGTTGTGTACAACAATAAAATGAATAAAGTGTTCTTTTTGAAAACATCTGCTTTTTTTAAAAATACTTTTGTCTATTCTAAAGAAGAAAAGATGTGGTACTGTCTTCAAGAACTGAAATTTTATTTGCATGCGAGAACACGATATTGTTTTCATTCAGCAATGAATAATTGAAATTGAAAATCGTGTAGGCAATTTAATCGCATATATATATTTTTTACCTGCTTTTACCCATTCTTAATTTAAAGATGATGGTTGATAAAAACTTATACTTAAAATGCTCTTATTTGTGAAGAATTAATCTATGTAATTTCTTTAAAATTTTTATAAATATTTTATGTGCTTTCTTTCTTTTTTCCCCCTTATGGATATTTTATAAATTTTTAAATGATTTCATTTCAATAGGGCTGAAATTTTATAAATCAGGATCTTATTTAAGCTTCCTTGTATATGAAAATAATGCTTTATTTTCATGAATGAAGTTATTTAGTTATTGTGGTTTTGCACATTGAATGATTAAAATTATTTTTACCAAAATGTAAATATTATCGTTTTTTTAATGAAATAATAATATTCCACATGTTAGAGTTATTATTGCACATATATAAAGTATGACAAAAGGCAAATTAATTCTTTAATCCGTAAGTCATCTTAAATAGCTGATTGTAACCATCTTTATTATAGTAATTTTCTTTATCATAAAATCTGGTTTCTTTCTTTAAATTCTCACATAATTTAACTAGTTTGGTTATGAATTATTAATTTTTTTTTATAAATTTAGTAATTGAAAAGGTATTTAATATAACTCCACAGGTATTGTTTCAGGTATGTGTTTTGAAACAATACTTTAACAAAGAAATTTATTACGATACATAGATTTTGCATTTTAAGTTCAATGTTACTTCCATTTTCAGAAATTTATTTCATTATTATGTGAATTTTAATGCTATTACAAAAAATACATTCAATGTTTTTTACTGCAGTAATTTCATCTTCAAGAACTGTGGGCTTATTGAAATGCAGAAGAGTCACAAAATGTCTTTGAAATTTATAATCTTCCACATTTGTGGGCAATTGAGAGACTAATTAAACATTTTTTATTAAGTTGATTCTCGTCAATCATTAATAAAAAATTATCTTTATTTTCCAACTTTAGGAATCAAAAATTACTGTTGCAAGCAGAGAAAAATCTGAGAATACATGATCAGTTCATTTTGCAGATGAAATTTCAAAGATGGTCATAGTTTAATTCTAGAGGTAAACTGGTGAGAAAAAAAATAATAAAATTGTTAAATTGTTAGTTTTGTATAGTGATAAGATATTTAAATAGTATTTTGGAATATTTTGCCATGCTGGGATTATAATAACAGAAACACTTTTATGTTTGAATTCTTATGTTTTTATTAAATTAATGTATTTCTTGTTATGATTTTATTCTTCAAATATTTTCTAGTTCTATAATAAAGTATTTATCTAGTAATTAGTAGTAACTCAGAACATGAAATCAACTTTTAAAAGTGTTGTTAATTATTCTTAAAATACATTTTTTATCAATTTGAACAAAATTATAAATGACATTTTCCTTAAATAAAAAAATTGCCATTTTTGCCTTTTTATTAACATTTTAAATATGGTCTACACTATCTTACCAAAAGTATCCAGACGTGGAGCATACTGAGGCACATATTAATATGATGTTGGTCCGCTTTTTGGGTCGATGACACCCTGAACACATGTGGGAAGACTTTCCACCAGTTTTTGATAGGTGGCTATTGGAATTGATTTCTAGGTGTTCATCAGTGCTGAAGTGTGAATGCTTGCAGTTGAAGGTCAATTAGGCTGGCTACTTAATTTGTCCCAAAGGTGTTCCATGGCATTCAGATCAGAGCTCTGAGAAGGCCAGTCCAGTTTGTTAGTATCCATTATGTTAAACCACATCTGTGCATGCCTTGATATGTGAATGGAGCAGTAATCCTGCTAGAAGAGAAATGAGCCTTCCTCAAAGTATTGCCATGGAGTTGAGAGTACAGCATTGTTGAGAATGTCCACATACATCTCAGGACTCATGTTTCCAACCATAAGTACGAAAGAACCCAGGCCAATCCACGAGGAAGATCCCTACACCATTATACTTCCAACACTGAACTTAATTATTACCACTATGCAGTCATTAAAGAAATATCTGCTGGGCATCTGTCCATCCGACTGCCGGACTGTAAAGCAAGATTCATCAAAGATCAGTTTTCCATATGTCCACAGTCCAATTATGGTTAAATCTGCACTATTGCAATCGATGGTTCACATTCTGTGGAGTGATATTTGTCTTGCATGTGGCTGCAGGACCTTGGAATATCAAGTTCTTTTAACTCTTGATGAACAGCCCTGCTGCTAATATTAATGCCTGATGAGCTTTTGGAACTCCTTAGAAATTTCCACCAACCAGGAGTTGTGATTTTGTTTCACTACCCTTTTCAGATGCTACCCTTTCATACACAGTGAATTTAGGCTTTTGTAGAATATCCACAATCTCACGAGCTGATTTCCCACTAAGGTGGCATCCCACTGTACTTCCACGATCAAACATACTAAGTGCCTTTTGCTTGCTCATTGCATCTCAATACAATACTAATACAATCTAACAAACCATTACTAACGTTTTTATAGCTTTCAGTTACGCATCAAATTGCGTCACCCACCAAAACCACTTTTTTAAAGAGTGTCTGGTTACTTTTAGTCAGATACTGTTCAATGTGTATTTTAATTAATGGGAAACCATTTTTGCTATGATTGATTAGAGCCTTTTGTTTTTATATAATTTTATTTGAAATAATTCATGTTTTTGATGGAATATGGTAATATTATTATTTGATTTCACCTTGATGTTATTAAATTTTGTATATTTTTGTGTTCTTGATGACAATATGCAGTTTTTAGATAAGAATTGAACCATTTAAATGATTAATTTAATTCTTTAATAGTATTTAGATAATATTATTGAGGGGGGAGGAGTGATTTCTATTTCTATCAAATTTACAGTTTTTGATTGATTATAATTTCCCTGTATCATAGTGTAGATTTAATAATACTGTATGAAGTAATAATATATTCACAATTTATTTGTAAGAACTAATAAAAATAACATGATAGTTCTTTTAAAATTAACAATTAACTAAATTTTGTTTTCAAAAGTTACATGATTTATTTTTGTAATGTTTCTTTTCTAGAAAGATTAAAAAATTATATTACCTTTTAATTGTCTGCACTTTAATTTATACTGTGTCATTTATAAAAAATTTCAAAAAAAATTGGGATTTCTATAGAAATATAATAGTTTTCTCAAAAACTACTAGTGAAAAGTCTTTTTATCCTCTAATTTTAATGACAGAAGTAAATTAATCATTTTATTAATATATTATTGTCTTAATTAGTTTCTTTCTTAGTTTTAAACTTTTAGGTTAAATGACATTGAGCTTCTAGAATGTTATTATAATTGTTTTAATTATCAAATTATTCTTACAGTTGTATAATATTTTTCAAAAATTTTATTTTCATCTTTCTCACATTTTGCTTAATATTTTTTTCCTTATTTTTTTTATTATTTGTTTAAACTATTAAATAATACTTTTGGTTTAAGCTGTCATATAACAATGATGAAATTAATAAGATGCAGCTAAATGAAAAACTAAATAAATAAATTATAGTATATAAATGTGTATTCTGTTGAATAATTTTGTGACATAATTCAAATAGACCTTTTGTTTACTTAAGAGAAAATGTAATAATTTTAAACCTTTCTTTACAGTATCCTGTGAACAACAGGGAACCAGCAGGTATATCTTCAAATTTATCTATTTTATTTATGAATAAAGCATTTTAATAAACTGTTTTATAATTGTTTTTATTTCAGTATTTTTATTTTAATCGGGTATTGCAACATATAAATTAAAGCAATTCAAATTTTTCCCTATCCGCATATCATATATGACACATTCCTGCAAAAAAGGAAAATTCCTTTTCTTTCAGAATTGAATTTTATCATTCTTGAGATGAAATAATTTTTTATGTAATAATTTTACAATATTTTTAATATCTCAAAAGCTTTCTGTATAAACATTTATTCAATAATAAATATCATTAATTGTCAGTCTTCATTTTATTGTTCAATTAATGATATTTATTTTACTTATTGGTATTTATGTTTTTGTACAATTTATAAATTTCAGCATTTTTTTTGTCCCAAGCCTGTTTCATATCTAAAATACATATTCATTTTACCTCATCTATATACTTGAGACGATGAATAATAATAATAATAAAACATTGTTTTCCATTCCGTACATTTGCTTTTATTACTCTTAAGATTGTAATTCAAATTTTCAAAGAAATTTCCCCTAGATATATTGATATAACATTTTCTCAAATATTTATTTTGAAACAAAATGTATATTATTTAACTTATGTTTATCACGTTCAATTGATCTGATGGGGTTGATTAGAGCTAAAAATTTCAATTACACATTTTGTATAACTTTTTCTTTAGTGCTTTCTCAGTAAAATGCATATGCACAAATTTTTATAGACATTAACTCATATTATTTCTAAAGCCATGTATCATTTATTAAAAATTTTGCTCTGCATCTTTCTAATTTTCTATATCTTACCTAAAATTTTTATCTAAGGATAGATAATAAAATTAAACTGCATTAATTTTATTATCTATCATTACATTTCGAGTGCAGATTATGTTTAATACTTTGCAAACATGCCAGAATCAATAAAAAGTTTTCTGATTCAATAAAAAAAAATTCGGTGTATCACTGTAAGAAAGTAATTCACAAGTTATGAAAGGGATAATATATTCTTATACATCCAACTATAGTATAGGAAAGAGAACCAATGTTTTAAATAAATGAACTTAAAAAAATTAAGTTGTTACTTCTAAGTTAAAATCTTTAATTGTAGATTCAATCAAAATTAAAAAAAAAAACTTTATTAAAAGAATGCCTAAGAAACCTGCTTATTTTTTAATTAATGATTCATATCTTCAAATCTTCTTTAACAACAGTGAAAGGTAATTCCTGAAATAAATATTTTTTTAGTTAATGTACAATGTTTAAAAGAAAATTATACAGCAAATGAATTGGTATCAATGAGTTTTGAAATATTTTTTTCTTCTGGCATTATCACTTTTGCTTTCATTTTGTAGTATCTTATAATATATAAAAGCAGTAATTTGTCTTTAAATGTTTTTGTTTGTTGCAATTTCTTATACTTTTTGCTTCATTTAAATATATATATATATTTCAGCTCTTTCAAATTTTTACAGTGTCATTTGAAAAAATAAGCTTTAGCTGAACGATTAATATCTTGTTTCACTTGATAAATTTCTCAGTTTTTATTGAAATATAAATTTTATTAAGATGGCTTCAAAGTCTTTATACGTGTGTATCTTAATTTAGCCCATAGTAATTTCATTCCAAAATATTCTCTTATTTCTTGATTCCATTCCACTTTTTAAACAATTAATTTAACTGAAGCTTTGTAAAAATGCTTACATTTGCACTTTCTCACACTCCATGTGAAGTGGTAGAAAAATGTTCAGCAAGCATGTTCTTTTAAAAGATTTTACATTTCCCTTATCAGAATTGGTGTGTGTAAGAAATCACTATCACAATTTCATTGTATATAAGTACTGGGAAAAGTATTTTCCCTATCAAAATATCATGGTATATAAAACCAGGGATAATTAAACTTGTTCTTTTTTATGCTCTTCACACACTTCTGCTTATGTTCCGTGCTGTGAGCAGACGTGCCTTGTCCATGCCACTTGTAAATTGATCATGCCTCTCTGGGAGAGAATAAAGCACACTTAAAAATTCAAAAGTCTTTCTCTCTGTCTTTGAAACTTCCTTTGCTTTAACAAACAAAATCTATGTGTTATATATTAGAATATATATATCAACAGACACTTTACTGCTGCCTTCACAAAATATAGATTATTTTTCTCATTTTAATTTTGTAGTCAGATCCCTCCACATTAGTCATTACTGTCTATCAGCAGGGCTCAAAATTAAAATTCAGTATATTCGATATTTGATTAAATATTAAATAAGATTTGAATATATTAGATGAATGTAATTAAAAACTGCAAAACAGCATGAAACTGAAAAAAGTTCAGTAATGAATAAATAAATATAATGAAAATAATTCTTTAAAAAATGGTTATTTGCATGTGCATTGGCTATTTGTTAAGTGCATATTACATCTTGCTCAATAAAAATTACTTGCTTTATTTGCAACTTGAACTTCTTTGAATTTTTTAATTATTGGAATTTTATTTTAAGTAATTGGTAATATTAAGACTACATGTACTATTACATCAAGTATTAAATCAAATCATTATTAAGAATTTATAACAAAAACCTTTTTGGTCTTTTGATTTCTACTTAAATTTAATTAATTAAAAGTTATTTGTAAATTAGAAATTTCATATTTTTCTTATGTCCAAATGTTGGTGAATTCTAGGACAAGAACTCCAGTGGAGATTCACTTATATGTGACAATGAGGAAACTAAGAGTAAACATTTATCCAGAATCTTAAATATTGATTAATTCCTATTCAATTAATATTCGGAAATTTAGAACTCTCAATCTAAATAAGAATCCTCACAATCCTAATATTTGAAAATAAGGAGAAAAAAAAGTGCATATGAGAATTTTTTAGAAATGTGTAATTTGCTTTTTCTTGCTTATAAATAAAACAAATGAATGCAGACGAAGCCTCGGATACAACATATAAAATGTCAAAATTGCATGTTGTCTGTCTATGTCAGCTTGTGCTTAAGAAAGAAGTTTCAGTGCATTACGAAATATTAAGAATTATATGAAATTTGAAATGGTTCAGAATTTACTACAATGCCTTGTGGCGCTAGCTTCTTAAGTCAGATAACATACCACAATACACAAGTATACTTTTGTATTGTGGCTCCAAGCTCTAGCACCGTGGGTTCGTACCGCGCCCTTCAATCACCACATTGGTGACCCGGACGTGATTTGAATATGCAACTTTCTGATCTGGAATCAGACTCACTTGACGCAGCAACCAAACAAAGCCATCAGACTGACTTGATGCATCGACTCGCACATTCACTTGTCAACTCAATCGGACACTCGCTATAACGCTTGGCGCTTTAAAAATTGTTCGTCTTTTTGCCGCCTCACTGGCGGGGTAGTATTGTAGTACTAGCTTCATAAAAGATTTTATTCCAAGAACTGGTAACTTTTGTGCCTTCGAAGAATAGTTTGGAGAAGAAAGAATTTCTTTCCATCCTGTATCTCTTGACATTTAGATATGGCTTCGTAATCAATTCGGGTTGGGAATATGAATTTTGTCCGTTCTTGACAGTGCATCGGCGCTTACTTTGTCTTTACGTGAAATGTGTTGGATATCTGTAGTGAATTGTCCAATATATTTAGGTGCCTTTGCTGTCGAGAGGAGGCTTTTTCTAATGTTTGAAGAAATGCAGAAGTGAGTGGTTTGTGGTCCGTAAAAAGTGTGAATTCACGACCTTCCAATAAATAAAAGGAAATGTTTGATAGAAGAGTACGCTGCCAAGAGCTCTCTGTCATATGTTAATTTTGTTGAGCTGGGGTTAAGTGAACGGAAAAGAATCCTAGTGGTTGCCACTGTTCATTAACACATTGCTGAACAACAGATCCCAAAGCTTTATCTGAGGCATGGTATCAAGCAAAATTTTGCTATTGATGAAGGCTGTGCCAGAATAGTTGCTGTACGTAGTTGGTCTTTGCATTGTTCAAAGGCTTGTGTTGATTGGTCAATCCATTCTATTATCATTTTTCTTACTGTTAATCAAATAATCAATAAGAAGGGATTGATTTTGTGCAAAATGTGGTAAAAATTTCCGTAGAACTTCATTATTCCAAAGAATCTGCGGAGTTTTCTTTGTGGTCTTAGGATTTTCAAAATTTGTGTGGCATAAAAAGGTAACCTCAGGCTTGGCAAAAATTTATTTACTGAGATAAAGTGTAAGGCCATATTCTGAAAATTTTTTTAAGTATTTGAAAGGGCTTTAAATGTTCTTCTCTTGTTCGTGAAGCTATCAGAATATCGTCAATATATGAAAATGTGAAGTCTAGACAGCGTAGTACTGTATGGATAAATCTCTGGAACATTTGCGCAGCGTTTCGAAGTCCGAATGTCATGAAAGGAAATTCGTAAAGTCCGAATGGTATACTTATGACTGTCTTCTCAATGTCAGATTCTTCCACTGGTATTTGATGATGTGCCCGATAAAGGTCTAAGGTGGAATAAAACTCGCCTTCTTCCAATTGGTGGCTAAAGTCACGAAGGTAAGTAATGGTCCGGTTGTGCGACTGCATTCAGAGCGCGATAATCTCCGCAAGGTCTCCAGTCATCAGTCTTCTTTTTAACAAATTGTTGTGGGCTTGACCAAGACCTACTCTATGGACGGCATATGCCTTGTTCGAGCATATACTCGAATTCAGTCTTTGCAGTTTTCAGTTTATCCGGTGCTGACCGTCAACTTTTGACGTAATTGGAGGACCTCTTGTAATGATAAAATGCGAAACGTAATGGTTGGTTTTGCTTTTCTTTAATTTAAATTTTTTTAATGTAATATTGTTGAATTCTTCTCTAAGTATACGAACTTCAGGATCAAAGTGGCTACAATCGAGTGACGCTAAAGATTAGGATGGACCTCTAATTACTTTATCTATTGCGTATATCGAAGTCTGGGAATCAATCAACCTTTTTTGCTTTACTAGAAAAATTACCATAGTGTTTTTTTTTTTTATTTATTTAGTGCCAATGATAAGCCTGGAAACTTCGGCAATTATAAACTGCTAGTCGAATTTTCTTCGTAAACCAAGATTGAGCTTTACTAATTGCGTTCCGCAAGTTTTAAATGGCGTTGAATTAGCTGCAAACAATTTAAATTCCGAAGGAGTCCGTTTACTTAATTTAGATAAGAGTATGACTGACACATCAGCACCCATGTCAATAAAATAACTTTTATGACTCGAATTATCAAATATAAAGAGTCGACAATATAAAAGGCCATGGAAGGATCATTAGTCTCCTCAAATGATCGGTCATTTAGTTTTCGGAGACTGATAACGAGTTAGGATTTCAGTATTCGCTAGGTGAGACACACTTTTAAGCATTTTCGACAAAATTAAAATGGTACCAGCAGAATTTAAAATGAACTGATCTAGACATAGATCTGTTGTTTCGCATTCTGAAGTTTTCTGGATATGCTGCTTGGTCGTTGACATTATGCAAATTCTTCGAATTTTTTTTGTGAGTGAAGCAATGCTGGCTTCTAACGTTTTCTTTTCTTTTCTTTCTTTCTTTTTTTTTTTTCAATAGGCGATGAATTGGTAATATTGGATTGCAATGGAAAATGCTTCTGAGGGACTGTTGGCACGAATTATCTCACCTGCTATTTCCGCGATATTGTCTAATTGATCTTTACTAATGGACAATATAGCTTGTACTCGATGGAGCAGATGTTGAAGCCAAAGTGATTTTATGACTTCCTCCGAGATCGAATTACCAGCCAAACCTTTGGTATACCGTAAGAAATCAGATAGGTGTTTGTCGCCGTGATCGATCTCTGTGAGTAGTTTTTTAAATCGAGATTCTTCTGTGTTGGTTAATCGGGTTAATAGATCATTTTATAAAGTGCCGTATTTATTCTCGCTTGGCGGATGAGATAAAACATCTACTATGAAATCTAACACATTTTCGTTGAGCGCTGCTTATATTTAGTTTTATCTTGAATAAGTCCACTATTGGAAAATTGTGGCTCAAGTTGTATAAAACATGATTTCTGTTTATTTTTCCAAAGCACTGGCGGTTTAACAACGGTTTTGCTAGGCTCCAAGTCCGTACTTAAATTATCATTAGTCATAACGAAAAGATGGCGCGATAACGTACTAATTAAATTTTTAACGTACTTCGTTATTTAACACATGTGATAAAAATAGCTTCGCAAGGTTTAAAATTAATGCCCAACGTCGCCATATGTAGTGTTCTGATGTTTTGCAATGCGTATATGAGAGATAGGTAGTTAAATCACATCAACCTTTTTCCAAAAACACAACTGGATTCAAGAAAGAAGAGGAAAATAACATCTGTTTTTTAACAAACAATTTCCAGTTGTCAACTCAGAAAAACATATGTAAAGATATTTTAATATATGACATGATACGGTAACGGATAGCGCTGTGCCCAAACTTCCAATTTTATGGTTAGTAGCCGAGTAATATGCCGATCGAGCCAAAAGTACACTCCAGCTAGAGGGATGTTATCTGGCTTATATAGATTTCACCACATACTCTCCCACCTGTGAGTCGGTAGTTAGACGAGCGATACAAATGTAAGGTTTTAGTGGTGGTGTTAATTGTCGTAATTAATCCGCTTCTCGGTCTTGTAGTTGCCGGTATAGGGCGCCTCGATAGTTGAACGAAGCTATGTGCGGAGGTTGCTTTTAACCAAGGTTGCCGGGTACACCATTGCGGCGATAGCGTAATGGCCCGAACTCCCAATCTTATGGTTAGTAGCCGTGTAATATGCCGCTCGAGTTAAAAGTGCTCTTCAACTCGAGGAATGTTATCTGACTTTTACAGCTTTCACCACTGACACGAAAACGTTCGGGGATACAGGATTATTTAATTTTGATTTCTTACTGATGCACATGGTGCAAAATAATATTTCAATGACTGTTTGTTGTCAGGATTGTGGCACAACTTCCACACAATTAAAGTTGTATAAAACAAAACATAAGTCTTTTATATTAATGCAAACAAAAATTTTAATATAGATAATAAAAAAGTAAAATTAATCTACTTCCTGCAACATGGTAAGCTTGAATGATTTTTTTTCTTTGTCTTGTTTAGAATCATAATCTTTTTTATCTGGCAAGCCAACGAACAAATAGTTTTTAAGACATTTAATCGGATGTCGTTGGATTAAATGTTTTAAAAACTGTATAACTTTTCCTATTCTTGAAAATGTTTCACTAAAATTTCCCAATGGAAACTTTGCGGAAACGTCAACATTTTATTAAGTTGCTTACTGGGCTAAAATTTCGAGGGAAAAAAAGTGGCTTGCAAGTCAAGATTTTAATTTCAAGTGTTCCATTAGCTCTAAATACACTGAGTGGCCAAATTATTTTGACGTAAATTGGTAATCACATTCCCACTATAGGGCATGATAACTATAAAAAAGCATATGCAACAAAGGTTAAACATCTATTGCGTTATGTTGCTTGAATAGAAATGGGTATAAAACATGTTTTAACCGAGTATGAACGAGGCTTGACGCTCCAAATTTCAGAATCAGTATCAGCAAAAAGACTGCTGTTGTGAAGTATTCGAGAGCGGCAGTTATTAATGTTCACAGAAAGTGGATATCAAAAAGACAACCAGGTTTCAATATCAGGCTTATGGTCGTTACAAGTTATTTAATTCTGGATTTGAAATAAGATTGCCGGAATTGTCTAGTACAAGAGAAGAACAACAATATGTCAAATTACAGGAAATTTTAATCAAGAAGCAACAGCAAAAATCTCCAAATGAACGATTTGCTGCCGTATAAACTATGGAAACCGACGACCTGTTTGAAAATCTTTACTATCTACTTTGAACAAGAGCAGGCGTTTCCAGTTTTCAATAGAATAGTAAAATTACATAGTAGATAACTGGAGAAAAAAATCATCTGGTCGATGAATCGCATTTTTAATTATGTTATACAGATGGTGCAAATCTGATGAAAACAGCTTAAAAGAATAGACCCAGATTTGCATTGCCTTGATACTTCAAGCTTGTGAAGGCAATATTATAGTTTTTTCAGGAGGTTTTCAATTGATTGGTCCTGTGATTACTATTAACCAGCATTTGAATACCCAAACGAATTTAAGTATATCGCAAGTCAAGTACATCCTGTTGTGTTAACGGTGTATCCAACCGGAGATGAATGCTTTCAACAGGTTATTGCTCCCTTTCATAAATCTATCATTGTTGGTTCAAATGGCATGGCAAAGATTTAGTCTGATTTCGCTGAGCTGCACAATCACCATATATCAATCCATTTGTTGTGTTTTGTCGTGACTAATAGCACTTGTCTTGGACAAGCCTTCGCTGATATAATCAGCAGATGATATAAGCCTAAGAAATGCGCCTCTTTGTTTTTACAAGTAGCGCCATCTAGGGCCATGAGTACGACTTAGCTGCACACACGACACAACCCTTTTTAGGGGGCGGATTTCATTCATCAAATTCATTCATCTCAGATCATAATTTAGACCTGGAAAAGAGAACGATCACTTCTGACCCAATACCCTCAGTAGTATTAATCTCGACATGGAGGACTTCGCGGCCACGAACAGATTTAACAAGCGCCAGTCGCCACACACTCGGGGAATCTTTTAGCCGGTGAGCTTCGAACCCGTAACCTAAGGAGTACGAGTCCAACGCTTTACCAATCAGGTCATCCCGGCCCTATTCATCTGAATATCTGTAGAATGAGATCAAACGGTGCATCAGGCTGTTGAATCCAGTATCAAATTTTAAGGAATTGGAAAATGCAGTTTGTTCATCGATTATGGTCTGAAATTTCTCATACCACCTGCCAATATCTTATAGAGTTCATGCCGAGAAGAATCCTTGAAGTATTCAAATCTAAAGGTATTCCAAAATTGTATGTGGAGGGGATCATAATAATTTAGCCACTCACTGTATAATGGTCTGTTTTGTGAATCATCAATAGTTGGAAGCTGTTAGACTTTTTTTCTCCATCTTTATTGTTAGATTTCTATTGGGTATTGAGTTCTCAAGTTTTGTATTTAGCAGTATTTGCCACCAGTTGTTATTTAAAAAATTATGCGAATTTCCGTTTTCACTCAATTCTAAAAGGAAAAAATTATATCCGGTTTCCCGGATATCCGGAAACGATTTTTCAATATTACTCATTGATGCTTTCAAATTGTTTTTAAAACTTTGAACCTTTTCCATCTATATATCTTTGGTATGATTAAAAAACCATTTTTTCTTTCAATTCTATACTCATCAAAATAATAAAACATTCTAGTTGCGAATTCAAGTAATATTATAATAATATCAAATAAATAATTAATAGATTATTTTTATAGATATATAATTACTTAAACGGTATCTAGAAGCAGGGAAAACTTGGCTCAATAAAGAAATCAGGATAATGAAAAAGATCAAGCAATAATATTTTTGTTTCCTCTTTATGCATACACTTTGTCTGTTAGTTTATTTTGGTATATATAAATGCTTAAATCAGTTGATTTTATATATATCAATTGGGGATGGGTTATTTATGTTGAAGATTGGTTAACTTTTGTTCTCTGACATATATTGTTACCTTTTTCTTCTTCTTTTTCTTCTTTTTCTTTCATTTTTTACTTTGCCTATTCTAATTTCTCTGTAAACCGTCAGAAAAATGTACTCAAGACTTCGCAATACAACGAAAGGTATTAAAACCTTAATATTGGCATTTTCTTTGTATGTATGCTTGTACATATATAGAGAGAGGGAGACAGAGAAATTGCTAAGTAATACACTGCAAAAAAAAATTATAAAATTGGCACAAATAAATATAACACTCATGATTAGTTTTATTTTTCAAAGTACAAAAATACAATACATTTGTTTAATCCATTTATCTCATAAAATAAATTTTAAATAGAGATCCAAGCTGTCGTAAATCATAAATGTAAAGAAAATATTGTTAACTGGGAGAAATGTATCTATATAAAAGTATATTTATGATGTTTAACATAGTTGCTGTGAATCAAGATTTGTTTTACATCAAAAGACATTTACATTCACAACAATAGCTGAATTAATGACCAATGCTCCACAGTTAGGTTGCCTAAACAATTTTTACAATATATACGAATGAGTTTCACATATAAGAGCATAGAAATTAATTGTGCATTATTTTTTTTTTAACTTTTATAAATATAGCCACTTGGAAGATTTTCCCACATTATAATACAGTTACACCAAACATCACACAAACATGACTTGATTTCCTAAATGTGATTCAACTTTCTACACGTTTGTTGCTTCTTTTTTTTTTTTTGAAAGTTTTGTTTTTAGAAAACATCACTTTCTTCATGCAAATTAGAACGAGAGGTGATAATTTAATAACATTGACAAAATACATTTGAACATTCAACTGCAAATTTATGCACAAATATATCTTTTTTTTTACATATTGTTTTTCGTGTCATTGAAACTCGTAGCAACTGTGGGAAAGAGTCTGCATCCGCTCAATGACAAACTGGAAGAATATGGAATTGGCTGATTACATTCACAACAGCACACACAGTGCACATTTGCAAAATATCAAAAAATTAAAATATCAATATAAAATTACATCATCTACAGGCAGTGGGGAGGAGGCTTTATAAATTCTCATGATAATAGATTCCCAGTATTAAACGCAGAGGCGACTTGTCCATTTTCTTGTCAGCAAAAGTGGCCGACAACTTTACAATATTATTCAACATTCGGAATATCGTGGAAATATCGTAGTGCCTTGTTTTAACCCTTTATCTACTGAATTTTGTTGTCACCACTTTCCCATCATTTTTGCACCGGTAATTAAGTTTCCTTGGAGAATAATCCCAGAGAGACCCAAGAGAAAAAATTTAATGAATATAATATCGTAATTTAATTATTAATTAAATATTTTCAAATCTTACTTTTAGTTTATATTAACTTCTTGCTATTTGGGTTAAATTCTCCGTATTTTTTAGAATACCATCGGCAAAAATAGTCATATTTCGAAAATATAATCCAGATTTAAATGGTACTTATAAGTACCGTCATTAAATAAAGGATTAAAAGGGTTGTAGATATGGAGCACAATGGTCTTGTGTAATTAAAAGAAAATAGCATTTGTAAATCAAATTTTCTAACCACAGTTTAACTTTAAAAACCTATTTTTACACGAAATCTCAAATGAAATTGTAAGATTTTCTATTTGCAACTCAAAATAAATTAAAGTAAAATATAAAATATATAAATTTGAATAATATGAATAGAAATAGAAAAACAACCCTTAAACACTGACAAATTTAGAACTTATTTTTCTTCTCATTTCGTCGCTTAAATGGTCGTTAATAGTCAAACTGGGAAAACAGTTCTTGTTTGTTAGGAATTACTTACAGTTTTTTTCGTTAAGCTTTTTTTAATGTAAATCAAGTATCAATTAATAGAGAATTTCTTTTAAGAATAAAAAATAAGATTTAACCGATTAGTGATGAAAGCAGATTAAAAAGATACCTCTATTAGCACAAAATATCGAACATTGCTACACTATCACCCCGACATTGACCGATATCCAAAATATCGTATTCATGTGTATTACTAAAATGTTGAAAATCGACATTGAATTTTTAACTTAAAAGTATTTTCTAAAATATCAGTTGAAGCAATAATTTTTTTTTTCAAATTTACAAGTCGCCAACTGTTCGCAGGATAATATTTTAGAGTTTAGCATCAATAAAGTATAACTATAAAATACAAGTACTTCATATGGTATACTTGTATTTCATATGGAATTTTCTTTTATTGAATCAAAATGTATATGTTGAAAATGATTAGCAATACTGGGAACCTACTATGCTTTTTAACTTTATGCTCTTCATCGTTTGCGCGAAAATATATTTCGCATTTTTTGTTGTTGTTGTTGTTGAAATTATCAATGAATGTTTTGCATAATTTGAAAGGAAAAAAAAAGATAAATGGAAAGCAAAATGTATAGTAATCTCAACAAAGATACTTATTTCTAAAATCAAATATTATTTATCCGATAGAGTTTAAACAAAAGAAAGTTTTATTGAAGATTTTAACTCTCAACTAAAACTAACGATTGCTAAATTTGTTAATTTTTCGTTTAGATATTGAAAATAAAAAGGATTCCGCCTCTGAAACATATTTTTTTAGTATTATTTCTTTAAATTCTTTTCTAATAGATATTTGTAAATTAGATATTTTAAAGATATTTGCAAATTCATTACATTGCATAATATCGGATAAAAAGTTATCGACATTTCCTTGAAAAAGTTTACTACTCACATCTACCGTAAGGAAAAATTGATAAACCTGGACAAATTGCAAACCATGATCTTAAATTTCCTTTGAAATCATGCAGTTAGAAGATAAGTAGTATTATGGTTATATTTACTCCAATCAAGGTGACAGCAATTGTAATTTTATAATCAGCAGCATAAAATAATCAATTTTAATGCTCTTAATGTTGTTTTTTTAGTCTGTTGACATTTATGCATCATGTCCATTTTACGAAGGGTTTCAAAACTCTTGTTGCTGACTTTAAGGAGTGATAGAAGTCATCTAGAGTAGGACAAATCAATGATGTACAATTCATGATCATAACTGAAATAACGAAGCTTTAAAATAGTTGTTATTGATAAAATATAAGAATGACAGAGAAGCGGTTAAGGGCGGACGATGAAATTAAATGCATATATTATGACACACAAAAAGAAATGTATTCCCACCAATATCGTTACAAATTTATCGATGATCCTAATATATTTGCAAAAATACTGTTTTTTTTATGTATGGCAACAGTAATCACTAAAAAATCCCTAAACAAATTCTTCATAAGAATCATCGATTGTAATTGGAGATTAGGCTATCTTATTTCCAGGCGTATCAGAACGATTGATTGCATTATTGATGTTATTGCTGCAGTAGAGAAATTTTTCCTTCTTGTTGTATTGCTTAAATTTCAATCATACATTGTTTTTTAAATTTCGAATTTTACATTTATTTTACCAACGTGGAGTTCAATAGAGTAAAGTTTGTATAGGTATCTTCTATCGTAATAAGTAATTAAGTTTTGAAACTCTCTGTATATAGTATTTGCTTTATGTCTATATCTGCATTTTTAATATAATACTTTTTCATCTTTTCAACTCATATATTTCAAAAAAAGATCTGATGGATGAAGAGCATAAAGCTTATTAAAATTATAAACAACAATTTATTATTTTCTACGTTGTGGTATAGGCATGCTAATTCAACAGAAAGTTTTAAATACATTTTCATGTGGATTATGCTATTTTTGGTACACAAAGTTATACACCAAACTGCTAGTTTTCTTAATATCACGGTGGCGATAACACATCACACTTAGAGACGCCATATTTGATTGTCAGCAATAAAATAAAACACTATTTTTTTTCTTTTAACAGTTTCCAAGAGATTTTTTTTTCTAGTACAACATATACACGGTATGCGAAACACATTACAGAAAATCGTATATGACATTAACTTGTCATATAAACGGCACTTCTTTGGAAAATAAGACACTGTCAACAAGAAATTAGTGCTAAGTGCTGACTTGACATCCATAAACACAATAACAGTTTGTTTTTCTCTGAGAATGGCACAGGAAACTGCCTGTGCCAAAATCATTCAAAATATTACGACAACAAACAGGTTTTTGAAATATTCATTTGATGTTGTTTTTAAAAGTGGATTTATACGAAAAATATTCTTATGTGCAGTGGCACTTATTTGCGAAGGAAATATCTAGTAAAAGAGTTTTCTAAAGCATGCAAATCAAATTTTTCTGGATTATCACACACAGCATATGGAAATGTGTTAGCAGGCTGAATTCACATTTTCACAGTGCAAAATAAGTGATGCCATTATAAATAAAAAAAAAACAATATATTCTTGACTTAAATTAAAGGCTTTCTTTTATAAAGAATATGAACTATTATAATTTTGTCACATTTCTTTAATACATCAGTATAACTGTTCATTTTTTTTTCGAAATTCAATTTTACATTTATTAACTGACTAAACAGATAGATAAGGCAATATATATATATATAATATAGTATCTATGCAATAAATGAAGCAAGATTTATGCAATATAATTGTAAATTAACTTCAGAAATAAATGGTCAATTAATAGTTACTTTCAATAATTATTGAAAAGTTTATATATTTAAGGTACATTACCTAAATTCTAATAATAATAATAATAAATGTATATAGTAATTATAAAAGTGTAATTCAGCTAGTGAAAAAAATTAGGAAAAATTCCATCAATGACTTTATAATTAAATAAATTTTTAGCGAAAAAAATAAATAGAAGATAAAGTAAGCAAATTAATTTAAGTTGAATAAATGAATTGACTGTAAATTTATTTAGGAAAATAATTAAAAAATCACAAAATTAAAGAAAAATAACAATACAAATGCAAACGATTTTTTTCTTCGCAAATTATAAGAATGTTAAAAAAACGATTTATTTTCCTCACAAATTATACGAATGTAAAAAAACAGACGATTTTTTTTGTTGCTTTTTTTGGATTAAAAAGACATTGAGATGAGCTCTTGTAGAAGCAAATTATTAGATAAAATTGTAATATTCTAAAAATTCGACTTGGAGTTTTAAAATAATTTTTCAGAAGTTCTTTACCTGGAAGAACTGAATAGCCAGCCAAGCAAAAAATTATTCTTCTTTGTAGTAAAGCTTTAACAATTACAGCCGAAAATTTTGATTTGAAAGATTAAAGTAAGTTGAAATGAATTTAAAAATTTTATTTTTTAAAGATTTAAAAGAAAGATATGTTGATTTTGGAGCCATTTAAAATACTAACGTTGAATTTTTTTCTTCTTAAAAACGTTGTGAATTGTATAAGTAAGCATAATTAGTAAATTTATGTGAATAAGATATTTCCTTATGTAATTATTCAACTGAAAATAATTTTCATTTTCAGTATAGTGTATTTCAAAAACCTGTAACAAGTATTAAATTTACATTGTATATATTAACACTTTAACAACTGACATATATGTTTTATTTACAAAAACTGTTTTCGCTTAATATAGCGAAATATAATATTGTGCTAGCACAATTGAAAAGCAAATTAGCAGTCTTGCATTGGCTGATTCTGCTAAAAATCATTTAGCCAGATGTCCACCTCCTTGCTGCTTCTTTGTGATTACATATAAAATTATGAACTTTTACTATTCACCTTTTTACCAAGGTTTTTTTTCTGATATGGAAAGCATACCTCATCTACTGTGTTGATACCGTAAAAAACATTGTAAAAATCTTCCAAAAAAAGTTATTCTGCTAACAGTAATATGTCTCTATTAAAACAAGTTAGAAAATATGAATATCTTGTGTGCTGCCCTGTCAAGAAAGACAATTCTAATAAACCCCTTAATTCTAAATGGAAACTTTTAGTATAAAATTATGTAAATTCCTTTATGACCTGTAAAATAAAAAATTTGTTATTCTTTCACGATGAATCTATTTTATCTACCTATTATTTAGGAAAAGTATAGCAGCCGTGATTATTTATAAACGCGAATATAAATAGAAACGGATTGAGAATTTGTTGGAGTTTAATACCTGCTCATTAATCACTTTGTAATCAAAATGAAATTTTGTCTGTTTATGATCATGCTCTTGCAAAGAGATCAATAATATAAATTCACTTATGTTTACTATCCTTCAAAAATTTTAAAAGAAAGAAATATTTACTTTAAAAAAATATCCTAAAAATTTTGATTTAACCTTAGCCAAGTTCTGTTTAGAAAATATATTATTTGATTTTTTTTCTGATAAAATTTTTTATCACTATCTTTGATAAAAACCATAAACCGGAGGGTTCATAATATACTATAATGCAAAATGATTTGATTAAGGATACGAAGTTCAAATACAAAAATTTTATTAAAAAAATAAATAACTTCCAAAATTAAATCCTCTAGACATAATTACAGTAGATTTTCGATTTATGAGTCCGAATATGAGTAATGAAAATTTATCTTGCTCGGTATAAAATAAATTTAGAAATGTACAATTTCTTTTTAAATATTTTCCCTCAAAACAAAACAAAATGTTATACTTAAGTGAATTAATTTTATTTTTAATAGAATCGTATACTTTATACTTTTATATACTAATCACTTCTGAAGTCCCCAAATAAAATAACACCGAATTTTTTTTTCTTAGGAGTGAATTTAGATTTTTTAAAAAGATCGAAAGTTATTATTCCTTTAAAATTATGAGCTGAAACGCGAATATAAAAATTTATCCGATGAAATTATTTAATTCCGATTCCTCTTTAGTCTTGAATTCATTGCTACCATAAGATTAAAATATCATACTGTTGTTTTGTTCATTTACAAACCCAAATTATTCTAATTCGAATGTTTACGCAAATAGAATTTCTGTTATTATCTTATCATTTTCGAATTAGTTAAGTTAATCTGCCCATTTAATAAGTAAACTAACTTTCATTTTTCCTCTGACTTATTTCTGATAGGAGAGAATGCGAAATCAGACTCACATCTGAAACAGAAGCTGGGTATTTCGAATACCTGCTGTAAATATGTCCATTAGGTTTTATACAAGCAAATTAAAAGATAAAACTCTTTAAGAATGAGCCCAAGCACTCTTGTTAATTAATTTCTGTTTCATAACTCAAATTCTGCCAAAACAATTCGATAAGTACAAAAAGTTAAATAGGGATTCTTAGGATTAGTTGGAACATAAGTTTTCGGTTAACTCTTTGCGGTTAGATATGATAACAACAGTTCAAGGTGATTTGCTGAATTTTTTTATGCATAATGAAAGATTTTAAATTAACTCCAAAACTTATAATTACTTCTTGGATTATTCTACTCACTTTTTAAAATTTATTATATATCTTTAAAATGTTAAGAATAATATGAGACAATGATAATTTTGTTAGAAAATAAAAAAAATTAGTTGAAACTGATTTAATTATAGTTAATGAATTTATTTAAGTTATACTTTTTAATTTTGAATTAAGTTAAGTATTATATAATTAAAAGAATGTTTTTAAAACATTTTTTTCTGTAATAAGCATTTTTAAGTTTCTTTTTTTCCCATCTTTAAAAGTCGTCTGTTTCAAAGACTATCAGAGTATTTTTGGAGTTCGACTAACAACCAAGTTAGCAAAAGAAAAAATGGATCAGCATGAGAATATATTTTGTTTAGTTATGAAAATATTGGTTTGACGGCAGTTAAGCTATCTAGGCGAATTGTGGCAGTGTATTTTAGTTATAAAATTATTCCCCGAACTGTTTTGGCAAAGGTTATCAATACAGAATACGAATTCTGAACGTTTTTGTATACATTATTTCAGTTTTTTTTTTTTCTTTCATAATGTAAACTCAAGAACTTATATAAAAAGGTCATTAATTAATTACTTTTCATTGTCATAGCATATATAAATGTGTTTCAAATTCAATTTTCCGGCTAGATTTTTAAAAAATTTGTACTTCGATAATAAAAGCAAAAATAAAATATATGTAACCAATTTTTCAGGGATACTTCTCACTTCACAATGATTGAGTTTTTAGCTTTAATTTATATAATTTATATTTATATTTATTACTTAAAAACTAGTGCTTTTAAAAGCAACCCTTGTCAGAGGAAGATTAAGTTGGTTTAAATGCATTTTCAGATTTTATTTTAAACTTACAAAAGCTAGGATTTTGGTTTTATTTCTATGTTATGATAATTTTGATTACATATGTTAGAACACGAAATGTCAGTCACAATGAAAAAATAGTTATTAGTTAAGTGGCATCAAGTACAAAGTCTGGGGTTATGATCAAATAGCATGTGCGTCAATTGATAATCATTACCATGCACAGTGCGCTACTGCATTTTCACTAAACCCTGACATCGTGCGATTTATTTGAAAGTGAAACATCATCATGAAATTTAAAATATTTTATCTAATTTTGCTTTCAATTTTAGTATGTTTTTATAGTTTTTTTTGCACATAAGATAATAAAACTTCTGTCAGTTAGAAGTCATCCTCTTTTATTACACGATGTTTGATTGGTTAAATTATCATAGACTTCTGAAAGTTTGATGTTATAGCTAAGCTATCATTCCATCGTGCTTTTTGCAAATTTATTATATATATTTTTGTATATTTTAAAATTATTATTTTTATATCTATATTAATTTGTAATTTCAGAATGCAATCGAATTAAAAACTTGATTCCTTAATTTTATATAAGAAATTAATCAAGCCTTTAAAAATATATTTAATCAATAATTTTTGATTTCCTTATTCTTTAATAGTCACGCAGATTAATATAAAAATTAGCTTATCTAGTTAAATAGATTAACAAATAATATAATTTTGTTTCCATTCGCTATATGTTTTCAAATCACTGTATGAATGACATTTCACCACGTTTCGGCCTTTGCTTACGAAAGTAATTAAAAATTATGTACCAAGCAATTCTTGGATGTACTGTATATAATTAGCCCTTAATTTTTAAATTTAAACTTCCGGTTCCCTCCGTCAATAATGATATCACCCAGAGACATTTTCTGCATTCAATCGAAATGATCCTGAGCTTCATCTCCAGGCGCATGAAAAAATTAGTTATTTTGTTACTATTTCCCTCAGCTATGAATAACAGATTTGGTTAACTTTCCGCCAAAGTTTTGCTTCTTCTGTATAACTTCATTCGAGTTGATTTGGAGAATCGGCTGGTCGACTTCTTTTCCGATTCTGGGGTGGACGATTCTGTTGTGGTAGGGGATTGCGTGACTCCTTCCGGAATGGAAGCCACTTTCTCTGTGAGCAAGGAAGATGCCTCCTGACTGGGCAAGGTCATCAGGGACATTCGTCGGAATCGGTTTGGAGAGCCCACCTTTCGGAAGTCGACACTCGAAGGATCCGCTTGGTAGGCTAGGGCGTTCATAATAACATGATCGGGGACTACACCAACGGGATGAACCTGAAATTTTCAGAAGAAAAATATTATCATTTATCCAAAGATGATAAAACTTTTTGCCTAATCAGAAAAATTCATTTATTCCACGATTTCTCATAATTAATTTTAAATCTTATTTTTTCTCTGCAAAACGGTTCTCGTTAATTAAATCTCGAATATTCTAAAAGGTTTCACATCGCATGGTACGTGGACACACCTTATTCCCATTCACTCACTATATCAAAGACGATTCGTCCAGAATCCTCAGAATTACATGAATGGTCAAAAATAAATCATAGAAAATCGTTCCGTTTATTTGAATTGTACAAAATATGTAAATGTTATATAAATCGGAAGATAAGAATAAAACGAAAGAAAAAAATACTTCAAAATTTCCGTAGATAAAAAGCTTTTCGTAAACTTTTATTAAGGAAAAGCAATCATAGTGTTTTACTATGCAATAGATTAGATCACAATACTATAAATTTAAGTAATTTTGGAAAAGTAATCAGTCAGATTCCTATATCTTACACGAATCAATCAAAAGCATTAAAAGTATGCCACCTTAAGGCAAAATGAATGAGATCAGAATGCAAGACTACAAGTTTCTTCATATTAATAGCATTCAAAAAATAGTAAATAAATTAGAAAAAAGAAGGCACTCTGTCAAGTTAAAGAAGATTTATTTATTTACGAAATTTTTTATCCCTTTTATTTTTTTATTTATTTAAACGCTTTATAAGCAATAAAAATAAGTATCTCTTTAACTTGAATACTATTTAATAACTGTGATGAGATGGATGGGGGATTTAAATTTCATCATGTTTAATTTATCCTGCATGTTTTGCTCATACCAATTCAACGTGAATAACATTGTTTAAGAACTGCCGTGTTGAGTTTGACCTGGGATTTTTCTTTAAGTATAATCTTCCATGAGCACAAGCTTCCTGTTGTTTCACAAAGAACATTTTGGAAAATTTGCGTTCTCAAAATTTTTATGATTTGTATTTCACCTAAACACAAAAAACTACGACTTTATGTATCATAAAAATAAACTAAGGTTAAAAATTTTCAAACTAGATTAATTTACTTTTATTATAAAATAAAATATTTGATTTGCTTGGGTCATTTCAAATCTGCTTGGTACTTTTTTAATCTAAAGAGAAAATGCGATATACAGATTTGTTTCCGTTTGAATGTTTTTAAATGGGTTATACTTGGCAATCCACTAGCATTTTCAAAATACGCGTCTTGAAATATATGATTATATAAACAAACAATCACGGTAAAAATTTTAGCATTTCATTTCTTGAAAAAATTATTGTTCTATTCAGAGCAATCAATTATATATTGGATAAGATATTTTTTTTCAAACTTATATTTTGAAGGTTACAATATGTCTCGATGTAATATATGTATGTTATATATCGAAGTGTCTGTGGTTTTCGATTGCTAGTCAATGAGAACAATTATTAAATATTTTCACTATTATATGATTAAAATCTATACTGATTATCAAGCTGCGTATGTGTTGGCGCTATACTGCCCGGGACATTTGATATCTTTGCTATAGCTATCTGGAGTATGTATATTTTGGAAAGTAAGAATGTGCAGGTGCGTGGCAGAACGATTTTTCGAAAATTTTAATTAATAAAATTTTTAATGAATTTTGGGGTTTTTTAGAACAGAATCCGAAAATATTGCTGCTCAAAAATAAATTTCGAGTCATTTCAAAAAATTTTAAAAAAATGCCTCTCTAATGAAATCAATTTTAATAATCAAGAAGTGTTTTCATAAATTTCGACAACGTTCTAAAATTTTTTTTTGTCTAATTTCTAGCCATAGATTACGTGGTTGCCCTGAAATTCAAGCCGTTTTCATCAAATATTTAATCAATGGTTTTCTTACTTCTTGAAAGCTAAAAACGAACTCTTTGTTTAATATCTGTCTATGTAATTTACAAGGCATAAAATTGTCAGGTTACAATTTCGCGAAATTTAGAAAATAGATGATCCGTATGATATTTAACAGTTTAGGATATTATTTTGGATTAGAAAGGTTCATGTACACAGTAAATAGAACTAAAGAAACACGATTTTATTATCAAATGGTTTGGTGGAATGATGGATATGAATGTAGGGTTGTGTTCCGTGGAGCATACTCCATCAAAATAAAACCACACGTTTGTCTTTTGTATATTTTAATTCACGGAGACAGAATTTCATGAACCTGAAGAGAAAGAACAAATGCATAGGGATGGTTGTCCTTTTCCCGGGCATGCAATGTCTATGAATGCATCAATATCGACATCTCAACTTCTCGATCCCAGCGTCTCCCTCTCCAGTATTTTCCCGCTTTCCTGCTTCCTCGTCTAGTTATACCCTATTGCCAACTGCAGGCGAAGGATAAAGAGAGAGTGTGTCCTAGTGGCTGATACTATATGCAATTGTATGTAAGCAATTTGTCCGTAAGAAAATGTAACTAATATTTCTAAGTTAAGTTTAATATTCAATTTTATTTTTAAACTTTCCACAAAATTTCAAATGAAAGGGTTGCAGACTATTTTTTTTGAGGTTTTACAATGGTGTAATAGTCTATAACTAGAAACAAAGCTACTCAAAATTTTAAATTACAGCCTCTCGATTTTTCATAATTACTAGCTGCTTTAGATATAAACAGATTGAAAAGATTTGAATAAAAGAACTCTAAGCAAGTATCATATTATAAAACATTTTATGACATTAAATATAAGATCAAACGATAATTCAATTAGTTTTGAAAAAAAAATTAATCTTCAAATCAGTCAGTAATATTAAACATGATGTTACTTACTTTCTTAAAAGTTAAACTCTTACATTAGCTTATTGTCTCACTAGCAGAGCTCAATGACATGAATAATATTGAACAAATCAAAAGCACAGTTATAAAAATGTTAAAAAATATTATTGATTCTGTACGGTTTTCCCCCCTTCTTGGCTTAAAAATACAAATGATAAAAATCAAAACAAATAATTGAAATTGAATACTCTGTATAAGAGAGAGAGAGAACGAAATCACGCAGAAATTTTGCAGCAAATGGTGTTATTAGAATTTAAATTAGCCGGTGTCCTGGCATAGGGTAGCGCGTCTTCCCCGTGATCTGGGCGTCCCGGATTCAAGTCTCGGTTCGGCCATGGTTGCTCTCCTGTGTTTTCTCGTGCAAATGTGGGCCACCCCCTGTAAAAAGAGGCTGTGCAAGCGAATGTGATGAATGAGTAGCTAAGCCGTAATCTTTGCCCTAGTTGGCGATACTTCCAACAAGAGGCGCTCATTTTGGCTTAAAACCGATGATGCATCAGCGAGCTAGTCCATGGCAAGTGACATTATAAAAAACAAAACGGATTTTAAATTAGACTGTAAAATAATATTCATGGTTTTTGTTTCCTTAATTTCAATACAAGTCAAATAAGCGAAGTTCTTAAGGATCTGCATTTTCTATTTATAACCCAGAAACTAACCAACGTAGAAAATTTATGAATTGATAAAGAAAATAATTAATTAAAATTAAATGAAGAAAATGCGTTTTGATCACTCTGGTCAGAGAGAAATATTTAAACAATATACTCAAGAAATTTTTTAAAAAAAGTAAAGGAAATAAAATGGTGAATTAAAAAAAAAATCTTTAAATTCAGGAAATTGTAGACAGAAATACAAAAGAAAAAAGATTTTCGGAGAAATTCAAAGTATATTTCTTTGGAAAGACAATTACTTATTATTTGCCTTGGTGTGCAGAATATGCCCCGTATACAACAAAAAAGTAAAGAATATACATATTGTAGAAAAATGCATGCACAAAAAAAAAGGGGGCGACTCAAAGCAAACACATAATGATCAATAAAAATTCTACTTCCTTAATTTTTAGCATCCAAAATGTGAGATGAATTAAAATGACATTACGTCTACCCGTACATTAAATATAATGATGGTAAATAAGATAGATTTATCTAGACTTTGCAGATACACATGTGCGCAAACCTTCCCTTTTAAAAAAAGCAGAAAACCAATTTGAAGAAAATAAAAAGCTCCCCTGTTTGTGTTAAAATCTTTACTGTTAATAAAAAAAATAAATATATTTATTTATTTTAATTAGATTAATATTCCATTTTGAAGCCATATGAGAGCTGTTTTGAAGTTTGATTGATATGGGCAACACCTGACGTGTACTTCATTCTCACTTTTCATGATACATTAACATTAGGACGTATTGAAAAGAAA
>JAOUZG010012139.1:1078596-1097186 GCA_026289955.1 Argiope argentata | reverse complement strand
ATAATTTTCCGATTCTGCCGAATTAGTATCTTATTTTCGGTCTCATACAGACAAGTGTAATACTAAAAAGGATAAAAGAAAAGAACAGAATTGAAAGTAAATCAATGAAAAATAAAATGACTGTAACAAATATGACTACATCGGTATCTCCCAACTTGTCAAAATAAATTCGAATAAAATCCTTAATCTCAAAATTCTTGCATCAATTCATAGGTTATTAAAAAAAAATCGGCAGTTTTCTTTTCAAAAACAGGAAATTGCGTTCAATTCTTTCGAATAATTTGTTCTCTTTTAACTATTTGAAGACAATATCTGTTAAATTTTAAATCATTTATTTTGCAAAATATTTGAGAAATTTAATTAAAAATTTCACCAATCTGATGTAACAGAAAATTAAATATCTCAGCTTTTTTACCTCTCTCATCAAAACACCCGCTGGAATTTTGTAGAACTCTATACACTCGAGGAAATTGGACATCACTTCCCTGAGATCGGCACCCGGTTCCGAATCACAGAATCTTCTGCTCCAGTGTGCAGCGGCTTGGAATTTCGTCAGTTCGTCGGCTTGCAGTTCTTCCCTCGATAGAATTAATCGAACGACATGTTCCGGGAGCAAAGCGAAAGAACCTAGACTTAGAACATCGTCCCCGTGCGAGTCTACGAATTCCAGAACCTGAAAAAAAGAGTCAGCTTTCTATAAAAGGATTACAATGCAATAACATTTGTGCAATTGCGTTCGACATCAGTCTACTTGATAATGTTTGATTTAGTAAATGAACTATAGCAAAAACATTACATCAAATTATTTTTAATCTTTGAATAATATGTTATTAATCTTGTGAAAAGTGGATTCGATAAATGATATCAATTTTGAGAATTAATTACATTAAATAGGTTTTTGTATATCAGGGAGGGGCGCAATTTATGGTCTAAATAAAAATACTTTAATATGCTAGTTGATATTAAATATTTCTTAAATGATGCCTTTTTTTCTCCTCTTTTGAAATATTGAAACATGTCTAGAGAGCTAATTTGAGAAAGACAAAAGGTATTTAATAGTTCAATGGCAAATTATTGATTTCGTAAATAATAAGAGAAAGGCTGGATAATAACTTGCTTTCTGGATAAAGGATGATCTGAGGTATTGCCACCTGATGATCTGCTCCATAATGAGGATTTAAAAAAAATGGAGGTCACCATTGGTACTTGCTTATCTATTCATCATTTAAGTTAAAGGAAATGGCTTAAAAGGAAACCATAAAAAATTTTTAAATTTGTTTTCAAAAGTTTGAAAGAAAAGAGTGTGCTGTGATGTGTCTTATGGCCCTTGCCATGGACGAGCTCACTGAGGCAGTCAGCGATTTAAGCCTCATCAGCGTCTCTTGTTTTGTAGTAGCGCCAAATGGGACAAGATTACAACTTTTCCTACTCGCTTATCACATTCGCTTCATAAACCCTTTTTACGGGGGAGCACATTCACACACCTTACAGATAGAACACAGAAGAACAACCATGCCCGAACCGGGACGCACAGATCACGGGGAAGACGCACTATCTCTATGCCAGACACCGGCAGAAAAGGATATTATCACAAATACGCTTTACATTATAAAATTGATTGGCTATAAGGAAAGAAAAACGAAACGTAAAAAAGAATCAAGAATTTTATAAATAAAAATAGAAGAAAAGCTGTTTTTATTTTTTTACTGTCCTTCAATTAGAATAAACAAAATTAGCAGTTAATCTACCGTAACTATATTGCAAGAAGTTGGCTAAATCCATTGTTGCCAAATTCAACCGAACTAACAACTTGATAAAAGGGGATGAACTATTTTAACTTGTTCGAGGAATTGCCAGGAATGGGTGATAGGCTCTGCCAAGGTGGAGATATGAAATATCGGATAATTCCTTTCAAATAAACGTTCCCTCTTAATTTTATTCAAATAATTTCAGAGCCGAGAACATATTGGGGGGGGTATTAATTATTTTCCTTTTTAAGATGGTTTTAAAGAATTATAATTGTAGAGAAGATTTAAAATTTTTAAGTCGACTAACTATACGGAATTTATTTTGCTAGGCGAACTTTCTGTTTTCATTTTAAAAATTAAATAAAATTAACTTCCTATTTTTATTAAAAAATGGACTTTAACTTATCTTAACTGATGATAATTTTTAAATTGAATTTCAATTAATGCAAATAATCGTGATTTTAAATGTGTTAAATGACACTGAAGTCGTAATTTCTTATTCTTAATTTACACTTTATTCCTTTAATTTCATTCGATTTTAAAGCATTCTTTACCTTTTGAACAAGAGATTTTGTGCATTTGTACTGTATATATTTTTCTGCTGAAGCTAATAGAGCACAGACGGTGTCCACATTTATGCAAGCTTGCACAAAACCCATACAGGCTTTCCGGAGCTCGTCTAAGCCGTAGTAGTCTGCAGCATTCATCAAACCTGTTAAAATGAAGCATAAGTATAAAATTAGCACATTAGATATATACAGAAAAGTAATGAAGTACGGCAATTAAATCGAATTCTAGAGATTAAAACACCAAAGGAGCTGATAATTCATTGGATGAAGTAGTCCCCCCCCCAATGTTTCAACTCATATCGCTTTTTTACTAGAATAATATAAAACTGGAAATATGTGGCCTTTTCTTTCTTTTTGCATTTTTTGCCAATTGTATCTGTTTGTTTTTCGATATGCAACACTATTTATATGATAAGTAAATCTTTCATGGAGGAGTCACGTATTATTCACCATGTTCGAAAAAGCGCTGGTAATATAATTCAGAAGTTCATTCAACATAGCTGGCACATACATATTGCTTTAACGTGCGCCCTATGGAATAAATTGGAAACAGAAGAATCAGGACACTGTCAGAAAATAAAATGGGATTTGTTGTCGTCAATATACAAGACAAAGGCGTTCAAGTGGGATTTGTTTTTGCATTCTTTTTGGTGCACAATGAAAAAAAAAAGGTGGAACTAAAAATTGAGCTCATTTTTATGAAAACTGACAATTTTTTAAAAAAATGGCTCGCCTGATAATATTAGCTAGATAATAATACACCAAATAATTCTATATTATACCAAAACGAATATATCTGAGCTAAGATTAGACATCCTCAATAGAACATATATGTGTTTATTTAGAACTCAAGGATTTAAATTTCAAATCAAAGATGCACATTTTTGATATAATATAAATTTGAATGTTTATTTTCATCTCAATTTTTATCTTTTATTTGACAATGATTCTTTTTAAATTTCGAATAGTGACAAACATTACTCTGTATTGGTCTTGTAAACTTATGCCTTTTGTTTCCTTATGTTCATGAACATTTCTAATGGCGTCAGGTTACGTGATATAAATCTGTTTTTCCATTCTCACCGCATGAGTGGATTAAGTTCTGTTTCTGTTGTTGAGTTTTTATCCTCAGTGACACGATCCATAAAGTTACATACCAATGTAACTAAAGACTGTTGCTCTTCTGGCCATATGTAAACTTTGAATCCATAATAAACCCTCACGGGAGGGATGACGATGGACCTGGTGACCCTAGGTACGATGGGTCACTTTTTTGCGGCTTGGAGAATTAGCATACTCTACCTGCTCGGTGGAGTTGGATCGGTGGATCTCTAGAGTGCTGACTGAACAATCTATTCTTTATGACCTTTTAGTTCCTTAAACCAAATTTGGCCGGAATGGGTCAACTTGGGTGTTCACTTCCCATGATATAAATGTCCAGGTCATCTAATTTCTAGTTGCACATTATCTTAAGCAGGGATGTTACTCCTTTCATTTTCTTATTTATCAAGTGAAATAAGAAGCTGTTATCAGTAATAAAACCTTGCATTTCATTTTTTATAATTAAATGAACACATTTTGGCTGAAATGAAACATGTCTCAGAAATTAAAAATAGCAATTGGAACAGTATATCGGATTCCCTACTAAGGTTCTGGATTCTTTAATAGATCTCATGAAGTAATTGATGAAATGAAATAAGAAAACAATTCCTCACGACGTTGCCAAAAAATATTAGGTAATAAGCAGATTCCACATTTCTTGGTTTTTAACAATGAAGAGCAGTACGTTAAACAATAATGAAAATGTTTCAAATTTAATTGCATTTAGTGGTGAGCTCGTGCACTGAAAGGGGCTTTAGGTTGAATTATTCTGAGCAGATATGATTTACAGCGTAACTTAATTTGATTTTTCTAATTAATTTTGAATTACTTATTGCTGGAAATAAAACACAAAGATGAAATGTTTGATTTTATATTGAAGAGTTTTAACAAGGAACTGAAACCAAGCATTTATTCTTTTTCTGTTATTTTTAATTGAAAATTGAATTTTAAAATAAATTTTTTCTATTACTTTTCCTGAAGCTCTTACTTTTATATATAAAATCTATATAACTACGAATTAGCAATAAAAATGCACCAAAATATAAACTTAAAATAAATACACATAAAGGTACTTATTTTCGTATTTATTTATGAAAATAAATTCCAAAGCAAAATTTTACTAAATACTGAAAAATCTTTGTAATGTTTTTTTAAAAAATAAAAATTGAGAATTCAACGAATCTCCACGTTTCAAAACTATCTGCATGAGTTCGAAAAAATACAATTATGGTAATCTATCTATTTCTGAACATTTTAACTTAAAAATGCTTTGAACTAGACTGAAATTTGGAATATGAACTTTACGCCAAATTTGCAGATTTCTTTCAAATTTTGAATGAAATTCATGCTAAGGAAATCTGCCTGTTTGGCTGTTCTAATACAGGTGAACTCGATAATTACAATGTATGAAGATCTAGATAGATATAATTTGGTGAGCAGATATCTACATCCACAAAATAGATTTAATTTACATTTTGAATCCATCTGTCTAAGAGTTTGACCTCAGTCGATCTGTATTTTTGCATGCTTGTAAGCGAAACAACTCTTAAATAGAATAATTTAAATTAAAGCAAATAGAATAATTTAAATTAAATTGTGTAATCGTTTTATGACTTTCAAATTTGATTTCAGTCTTCAGGAAAAACTGACATCTAAATTACGTCTTTTCTTGATAGGTTTAGTAAAAATGCTATATAAACGCCATACGCTTAATAATTATTACTTATCAATGACATAACCTCTGTCCGTCTATACTTTTGCATGCTTGTAAACGAAACAACTCTTAAATAGAATAATTCAAATTAAAGAAATTCTGTATGTAATTGTTTTATGACTAAATTGTAGCTCCTTTTCAAATATGATTTCAGTTTCCAGAAAAAAATGACGTCTAGATTGCATATTTACCTGATAAGTTAAGTAAAACTGCTATATTAACGCCATACACTTTGTAATTATTATTTGTCAATGCCATGCCATTTTGGGGGGTAAGTCGGGGTGGGGTAATTTAAGGGAAATAAGACCTCATTTTTCGGTGAGATCATTCCCTGTGGTTATTTAACATCAGAACAGAACGCCGTCTCCTATCCCCGCATCTGTGACCATTCTAGTCATTGCACGGTTTGGAGGGTATGTTACGGAAATTTTATTTAAGTATTAAAATATTTACAATAGGAAAAAAACAAAAATAAAACTTTACAGAATTTACAAGCATATAAGATATTGTAAGGAGATGAGCCGTTTACAAAGATTTCGGACTTTGAAAAATAATTTGAAAAAATTGTAGGCTGAAACATAAAATGTGTTATGATATACTTATACTCTGTGTTCCCTTATTTTTGACAAATTGATGAGGATGCAGAGATTAAAATCAAGTGGAAATTAATTTGGCCAGTGGAAACGAAGACAAACCCAGTGTGATTGAAGTGTATGATAGGAAACTGCTGAGGACTAGAGAGACGAGAAGATATCTCTATTTTTACTTATAAATTTAATTATCCTGTAGAATTTTTGTTATTAAATATTTACTTAACATCAGTCTTCCTTCATCTTTTATTTATTTTCAAATCTCCAGGTTACAATAAAAACATTTTCGGCTTTGAAAAAAATATTTAAAAGCTTTTTAAAACGTCTCTGCAGGGAAGTAAATAAGATGTTGCACTTTCAATTCAAGAACCTTTTCTCTGCAAAAACTGTTCTGCAGAGCGAATGCACTTTGCTGTTTCGTCTTGATAAAAATTTAGATCTAATAATGTTTTCAAAAATAAATTTATTGATTATGGTATAATAAGATGTAATTTTTTTTACTTCATCTTACGATTTAGAAACTAACATAAGATTAAATAAACGGCTTCTAAATTACGACCACAATTCTAAAGCACACAATCTGAATATTACCCAATATTTCTATGTTGCTAAAAATTCTTAAAACGTACTTGACTATCATTATATTAAATATAAAGGAAAATCGTTTAGAATAAATTAACAAAAATTCCTAACATTTGAATTTTTTTAAAACAAATCCAATTAAGATATCTCATTTGTTTATTATGTGATGAAGTTTAGTGATAAAGATAAAATTAATAGTGAGAAAGTACTAAATGACCGATTCAAGAGTAAAAAAGTTAGAAATCAGCTATATCTGCAAAATAAGCTGACATTGATCACCAGATAGAGGCTTTACAAATATAGACCGAATAGTAATAAACATATTAATGCTCGTAAGAATTATAAGAACAATTTTCAGAGAGAGTTAATTAGAAATTTAGATGATGCCTACCTAGCAATGTTCTGGCCTGCAAAGTGACGCATCCGGTGTGTATATATTCAATTAGTTGTCGGAAGACATCTGGCTCGAATTCTTCTACAATAAGGGTTTGATGGCCACCAGCAGGCATCTAAAGGAGAATCAAATTCACAAGCTATTCATTCAGTACTAAACAATCAGTATTCATCAATTTCTCTTTCGAGTATAGAATGCCAAAATAACCGATGAAACAGGTTAAATCGTTTTTAGATTCATTCATGGGATTATTAATTAATCTTCTTTTATAGCAGGTTATATTCATATTAAAAGTAGTTCTAATACACATAATTAATCTCCAAGAAATATTTTATGCTATCCAATTACATATGCTACAGATTATCGGAAATGAACAACTCAGTAATTTCCTAAACTTACAACGAATTTTAGCATCGTAAACTCTTAATACGTTCATATTTTTAAAAATTTAAAATATATATATATAGCCAATAAAACAAAAATTCATTAAAAATAAGTTATTTCTGACAGAATATGATTAAAAAATAAATAATCTTAATCAGAGTGCTCAGTTACTTCAACCAACAGTATGATAATATTAAAATTTGCATTTTTGTCACTCCAACTGTCAAATTACTACAATAATTTGAGGTGGGGGGTATTTTATAAAAACATGTAAATCATCGATTCTAACTGATAGAAAGCTTCGAGTTTCATCAAGTATTTTTAGCTCTCAAATTAAACAACTGTTGTTTTTTTAAAGTCTTTGTTTAGAAAACAATGCTTTAAATTGAGTGAATGCATTAGTCTATTAATAATCAACGACTTTATTTAGAAAGTATGTTACTGAACATTTTTTTCTCGGAAAATATGACAGTGATGTTGTTTTATACCTGAATTTCTTTGGCTAAAAACTGTTGTGGATTAAGGCGAAAGCAAGCTATGAAAAATTTATAAGAAATCAACCTTTCAATGAGTGGCTTGGCTCATTGAGTTAATGCATCGGTTATTGCAAGTATTCTCACATTTGTCGCCAATAATGACTTCAAATTTTTATGTAGCTGAAAGTATGTAAAATCGGCCACGATAAGGGAAACCATTATTTTTATTAAAGTTAAGCAGGCTTTTACGACCAACTCTTTCGCCAAGAGTAATGTTCCCTAAAATTTTCAATGAAATATTTATGTATCTCTTAATAGCTTACTCAGAAAAATTTCTTAAGTTTTAAATATTGATAGTTAAATTACTGGTATTATTATAGAAGCTTTACAAACGTTTTTCTTTGTACATATATTTCTCTAATTTGCTGTCAGCTGTCTTGAGATTTAAACTTGTATGTGAATCGGAAGAAATAAAAATTCAATAAAAAATATGACTATAGAGAATGAAATACTGATCATGTGTATATTACAGAATAATTTATAATAATTTATGCAGTAATTCAAAAAAAATTATTCAATCAAAACTTTTACTTCTCGTCATAAAATTCAGTTTTACCTTCAAGAATATTTAAATACAATAAATAAAGTTTTATTCCAATCTATTCAAGTGCAATGAAACAATTGAGAAGTTTAAGAACAAGTGAAAACAATTATGAAGTTTAAATTGTATACAATCTACTGAAATTTTTAATCATATTGAGTAAAATTATCTTGACAATCAAACTATCCAGTCTTCGTCTATCACTGACCGAATTATAATACTTTAAATATCATTATTTTAGGACAATCAATTATTTCACTATTTTAGACAATCAGCCTCAGGGACAATCCAAGTGCTAACTGGAATATTTTCTTCAAGACGGTCGAAGCAAGAAAAATCGCCAAAGAAATTGCACGTTTTTATAAAATAGAGGCTTTTCCTTTTTCATAACTTAATCTGTTTTAATTGCAAACGAGTATATTTTTTATTTAAATATCCCATTTTTTGGTAATTTCCAAAAAAAGTTTTATTAAATATGATTCACAGATCCAAGGATTTGTATAAAAATTTAAAATTCGTAATGTATGAGAGCATTTACTTATACAAGCTTCAATATTTATTTCATTTAGACCATTTTTATTAGATATATAATCCAATTATTAAAGGTTTAGAAATTAACTGTTAAGCGCTGGTTAGAGTGGATAATATAAAACTATTTATACTTTTAATAAAATTTACTTTTTTAATTAATAATATTGCTATTTTAAAATATCACAGAAAATTTTTTCTCGCATCCATTTAAACAAAATGTTGCATTTCATATTTATTCAATTTCATACAAACAAGTGCTGAACAATACACTATTTTAGATTTAGTTTTAGTAAGAGTTAACTTAATCTTTCAGTTTGAATTTATTTAAACGTGATGGAATCGTACAGATAAAATTTAATTTCTTCCCATGCGTTTATAATGTTTATAATGCGCAGTTTAAATTTTATTTTTAGTTTGAGCAAAATAACTAGTTGGAAAATATGAAAATATGTTTTTAAATAAAGTGTTATCATTGAAAAGATTAGCTTTTGATCTTCATGATATGTAAATCATGATATGTGCCTACTTCATTAAACTCTCTATTTTTTAATTCTTTATTTATAATTTTGCTATAATAGAATATTGTAACAACTTCAGTTCCAAATACAATGATATTTCATTTATTAACTGACAAATGAGTCTCGGAAAAGATTACGATAGAATTATACAGAGAAAGATGTGTTCAAAATCTCAGAATTCTATTGTATAGAAAATGATTTTCGTGGGAAAACATAACATTTTAACTTAATTTTTAATTTATGAAAATTCCGACTGAAAGTTAAAAATCATCGCTCTAAGATACACATTCCTACCCTTTATGAATATATGCCAAATTTTGTAGCTGCAGATCAAACTGTCTAGCCAGACTCACGCACGCACGCACACACACACACACACACACACACACACACACACACACACACACACATTCATTTTTAAAATTAGGAAAGATGAAATGTTACTAACTCTTAAAAATATATTTAAATACTATGATTATTTTTTAAAGTTCTTGAAAAAAAAAACAAGTAATTTATATAATTTTTAAATTTTGATTTAAAACCTCCCTTTATTTTTGCATTTCATAATAAAATAATGGGACAGCAGAATGTGTTATTTCAGACTCAAAATCGATCGATAACCTGTGCTGCCATTTTCTCAAAACTAAAAGACTCGGAATAAAAAAATTAAGTGGAAATTAATTTTGTAGCACAATATGTATTATTGTCGTCGATGAAAATTCATTTTTTGAGAATTAGATCAGAGCTACTGTACAATTGAGTTGTTAGATTTAATGGAAATTTTAAGTGCTATTGCATTATGCATTTCCGTAAGAGAACTTGTGTAATTAGATTTAAAAGCCATTAAGCTGAAAGGCTCTGGCTCATTAAAGGTTTAATCTTCCGTTGATCCTTTACAGCTCAAGTCGATTAAAACGAAGGAATTTTTAAGATGCTTTTGTTGAAGTTGATTATAAGGAACAAAAATAAGAGAAAAAAAAGTGACATGAAAAAATTCCTTTCTACTATTTTCAGCTATTTGAATATATTAAGTTTTTGTTATTAGTTCCGTAACTAGATACTTAAAAGAACAAAGGGTTGAAAAGCCAGGGCTTAATCTATATCGTTGGCTTGAGTGTAAGGTAATGCATATTACAATTAAAATTCTTTAAATGCTCTAAAGAATAGTCGATAAACTGATTGTTTTTTTAGTACTAGTGAATTCTGAATGAGCAAAAATTAATAAAAAGAAAGGGCAAAATTGATAATTTCCTTTTATTATTTGCTGCCCACATTTGACTAGTTGATTCACCAGGATTGATTGCTACAAAGATTTTCAATGGAATATTTAACGTAACTTGGTTCATTAATAGCTTCTGCTGCAAAATATTTTAAGCTTTAAATTTTGATGGGCATATAAGTCATAATTTTACTGATGCCTTATGCATAGTGTTGTGATCATTCTGTTCATAATACTATGTGTTTCTATAATTTTCTATTAATAATACCATATGTTTCTATAATTTTCTATAAGTTCTCGTATTATGTGAACTTCATATTAAATCGAGTGTGATTAAGATTCTATTAATAGAAAAACGCTTTTATTGAAACCAAGCCTGTTTTTTTAAATCCGAGTATAGAAAACGGAATAACTCAACATTGAAGTCTAACGTGCCCTATGGAATATATTTTTTTATCATTTATGCAACATGAAAAAGAAGAATTGAATAAAAATTTGTCAGATTTATTATAAGTTCAATTTATTTTCGAAATTTATCAAAAGTTTTACTTTTAAAAGAATTTCAATGACGTAGATATTAATATTTTATTTCGTTTCAGTTAATAAATTCACTTCTGAATATATTATGAAGTTTAAATTTCTTACAGTTTTTAGGAATTTTATTTAATGAAGTATTCTTGATTCCCAACTTTTAAATAAATAAGAAAAAAAAAGTGAAAGAAAGTAAAAAATTTTATCTGCTTTGCCACCAAGTTTGATCGAGTTATGAAATTTTGAATACTACTATTTTAGGACAATCTATAATTTCACAATTTTAGACTCCTCGCCGTGGAGAGCTTCGAACCACAGATAGGCTATCTTCATTCAGATAGTCAAAGGTGTTTCATAAAACTTTACGTTTTTACAAGATAGTAATGCTCAAATTTTCATAACGAGATCCGTTTTAATCGCAATAGAATGGAATTTCTTTTTATTTAAAGTGTTACAGCCTTCATGAATATTTTATTAAATATAACTTACGAATTAACAATCTGCATAAAAGTGTAAAATCCATTATTTATTATTTTTATTAGTTAGAATTGCGCAAAGCAGCATCATTAAAAGAATTGAAATTTAGCAAGGCACTAGAAGTAACTGAATTAAATTTTCTGTTTTTCTATAATTTCTGTTCAATAAAAAACACGATTATCAGGCTTACATCTTTTAGATATTTTTAGAGTACTTATGAACATTTTTAATTTTTAATACTTATGTTTTTTCTGCAGCATATATATTAAATTAAAATTTTCATTCTTTTAAATAAATGAAAAGTAAATCTAATTTATTTTTTAAAAAATATTTATAAAAATAAGGAAAAAATTCATATGAACTACAAATTAAAATATATTGGCAATAAAAGGAAATTAAACTTTTTAACACTGTCTATTTGATTCCATTAGGGTTATAATCAAATTATTAAATGTTCGGAAAAAAATATACGCTTTAATAGTTCACATTTCATAGCTTTTATCCATATACAAAATCCATTTTATTCTGTTTATTTAAATATAGTAAGTATAAAATAAAGGTATAGAAATGGAAGAGAAATATTTTCATTATGTTTTGTTTTTTTCTGTCGAAAGGATAAGAATGTCAAAAAAAGTTATTTTATTTGTAATTAGATCTGTTGTACCAAAATTATTTTGTGAAAACAGATAAAATCCTAGCATTTTTAGTATTACACTTACATCATGTTCAGAAAATCAGTCGAAGCTGCCGAACATAAAATAAAGGTATTTGAAACAAATATGCGGAATAACGATATCCGAACAAACGCTATGAAGTGAATTTGTAAGAATCGACAAATTAAAGGCGTATGTAACGATTTAGTTTCATTCCATTTCAAGATTCTGCACGTTTCCACAGAAAAAGGTTTGCAATTGTTTCTTACGGCGCTTTATAAGGCCGCTGACTGATCTTACAGCGATTTATGCCGAGTGATCGTCTCTTGTTTTTTCAGTAGTGCCAACTAAGGCCAAGATTACGATATTAGCTACTATATTCGTCACATTCGCTAGCACAACCCCCTTTTTACAAGGGGGCATATTCGCATACATCAAAGATAGAACACAGAAGAAGAAGAACCATTCTAGAACCCGGTACATTCAGATCTTGAGGAATGCACGCTACCCCTATGCCAGGACATTGGCGGAAATAAATTTGTTCTACAGTAATGTAACTGTCATTCAAATACCAAGAAACAGATCCACTTTTGACATGAATCATAATGAAGAGGGAAGAATTTGCTGTATACACAAATGTTGAACGCAGGCGAGAAGAAGAGAAAAGCTAACCCAAAGCATTTCAAAAGACGGTATTCATATAAAACTGTTTCCTTCTTTTGATAAGAATTTGTTTATTTTGTTCTTTTGTTGGTTATTAATTTATTTATTGCAGTCAATTAAATTTTTTTCATTTCCATTAAATAGTAAAGGCCAGTTTTGGTTAATAGATAAGGTGTAGTATTTCAGCAAGACAATGGTCAACTTCATAAAGATACGCGTCATTCTTTAGATATAGCACATTCAGATTGTTGTACTAAATTTTATGGAGTATGTATTATGGAACACATTTTGTAGAAAACAGGATGCCAAAAATTCCTTTGTTCAATGTAAAAACCAGAAATTCTACTTGAGGAATTATGCAGCAACCAAAGGGATGGAAAAATATAGTGAATTAGATTGACAAATGCATCAATTAATAAAATATTTTTGATATAAAATCAAAACTTTTATTTCCATAAACAGAAAAAAAGTTTCTTTTCGAAATTTTTATTATGTTACATGCAAAATAAATTCTTTGAAATCACTTCTTTTGGGATTTATTGCAATTAAATAAAAATTGTTGCATATTTCCTTCATTCCACTTCATCAACTTCAATCGATTATATCCTTTTGAAACATTAATTTTTTTTCAGTTACGAAGTTAGAAAGATATCGTTTGCATTTTTTAGTTAAATTCATTTTCGAATAGCAAAAGATTTTTCATCACAAACAAATCGACATTCCTCTACACATCTTTTTCAGAAAAAGTATATAATGATTAAGAACTAGGACAACATATAGAATACTCAATCGCAAAGGTTTTCAATTATGAAATATTTTTTAATTTATTGATCAACATTTCCTTTTAAAACTTAATAAAATTTGACAACTATTTTATTTTTTTTTTCTTTACAAAGCAAAGAACTAAAATTATTTCAGAATTGTTTTTAAAAAAATTTAATTTATTATATTTAAAGGCGATATTATGAATTATATTTAAGAGTTTTTCCATTTACTTCAGTTATATGTAAAAATGTATTTTAAAGTAAGATGTTTTCTTTTCAAGCTGATAGAAAATTTTAATATAAATCTATAACTTATTACTGTATCTTTCTCATAACTGAAGTTTATAAAGAAACTGCTTTAAAATGTATTCTAATTGCTCCAAAAGGATCATTGCTCTAAAGTATAATTTAAATATCCTATTATTTACTTTCCTTCTTTTTTTAGCGTTTCATTTTTGCTTTAAATATACATTCTTTTTATCTATCTCATTCTCCAAACAAATTTCTTTTCATGAAGGTATCAAAAGGAAGAAACATTCATTAAGTCTTATTGAAACTGTTATTCTACCTTTTGAAAAAGGAGAGTTAGTTTTTGAATATTACCTGAGCTAATTGAATGTTGAGGATGGGTTCACTGCTTCGCTTGAGGAACATTTTCAGTTTTGTTTCTTTGGTGGATTCTCGTTTCTTTCCCAGTGTCTCTTTAGAGGGAGTTTGTTGTTGCTGCCCATACAAGATCTTGTGGAATACTCTATGTTTACAAAAAAAAGGCTATTTTATTTCAACAAAATATTTGAGAAGAAATAGTATACATATAAAAAAGATTATAGAAAAAATTTATGAGTTTCTTCCTTTTAGGTTAAATTCATGTAATGTATTTGAATTTCTATAATATTTTTTGACCTAATTAATTAAATTTATAGTGTTACAGAACTGAATTGTTACATTTCTTTTCCCTTTTTTATTAAATTCAGTGAGAAAATATGCACAAATAAATAGGAAGGAAATTCTTAATGATTCCGTCAGTTCGTTTCTTTAGTGTCGTTTTATGAAGGTATTCAAAACAAAAAGAAATTACTTCTTGACAATTAAATAAATTACATATAATAAACTAAATATATAGAAAAAAATCAAAAAATTGCATGAATCTATCAAGCCATAAAAAACGAATTTGTCGGATAGAAAATGCAAAGAAAATAACTTTAATTTTTCAGAAATATTTTTGAAATCATTATTATATCTTGCTTACAAATTTTCAGACGTTCGCCAAAGCCAGGGGTCATTGACTCGTCCCGACATTTATATTCTAATGTGATTTCATAATACTTCTTTTCAACCGGAAAAGTGGGCAGCGTTAAATTTATATTTAATACGTACTAAGTGAAAAAAGTTATTCCATTTCCTTTTACTTTTTTTGACACAACAGATCAATCAGATTACAGCTCTCAAATTTTTTTTAGAAAAAGTTATTTTTCTGAGGTTCTGTTTATTTTTACACTAGAAAATCATTGTAATAAAGCTCAATAAAACTGAAAAAAAGCAAATGCACTTGTTTCAATATCATCTACCAATCATCTTTACAAATCTGTTTAATGTAATTTGAAATTTCAGCTGATTATCTGTTTACTGTTGAAACAGATCATAAAGATAAGTTTATCACATTTTGGATTTAAAGGTTAAAAAATCCAGATGTCACAAAAATATTGGATTTTTCTTCAATTATATTCTTATGAAACAAAGATCATTTCAGCCCTTTTCCAAATATGTAGTATTAAGATTCCAAAAAGTCAAAGTTAAAAAAAATGCTAAAAACTAAAAATGTATTATTAGGTATAAAAGTCTGGATCTGTTAAATGTGATTTAATATAAGCTGTTTAACCTACTGATAGGTCTATCATTGACTTCTCGGTCGATACATATCCTTTCGGTATCGAATACAGTTAATGTGTTTGAGCCCTTCGTTGAAGAAGAAATGGCGAAAGTATCAAGAGAGAAACTACTAAGTTATTCTTCAGCGTAGCAATGCTCGCTAATGTCTCTAAATCAGTTAAAGCATACTTAAAAGCGTTAAAATGAGAGGTTTTATTTCAATCCTCGTATTATTTAGACATTTATCTTTCCAAATACCATTTGTTTCGATCTAAGGTTCGCGGTCTGGTTGATGAGAATTTCTACTTTGATGAACAACTCCAAAAGTAGATCAATTCGTGAATCTATCTACTTTGAAAACACATCACTTTCGAGACGGCAATCTTACACTGGGAAAAGTAGTAGCTAGTGACCGACGGCAATTTGTATTATGAATAAGTAATTACTTTTTAAAAATAAAGCATCAGTTTTTGAAAAAACAAACGGTGGAAATAAACTAATAAAAACTTAATTATGAAAGTATGTGTATTTTCTGAAAGCATGTCTTTTTTAAAAAATTAGATAAGCATTTATAAAAAATTTTTTGATTGTGCAGATATGAAGATTTATATTTAATTTTTATCGGCAGTATACATACGTTAAATAAATTTTTATTTATTTCTGAATAGCAACTTATTTTCAATATTTATAACAAAAGATATGCACTTTAAAAAGTTTCGATTTGTAATATATTTGATTGTTTAAAAATTACTTCTGTTAATGAAAATGAAAATAAATTCACTAAGATATAGAAATCTTCTCTTATTTTTATAAATCGGGGTAACTAGCCAGAACAGTATTATCAGTTTATGATTATTTATTTTCAGATTGTATCAGCACAGCACATTTTCAATTTGTTATCAAAAAACAAATGATTTAAAATATAAATATTCTTGTAATGTTTTATAATGAAAGTATCTCATTCTTCCTGTATACATCTTTACATTAAATATAAGATTTACTTACACGAAAGCATCTTAATTGTGTTGTTTACAGCGCTTCAGCTCCCTTAAAATTACATGAAGATACAATAGCAAATGGCTGAATTGATATTCATAAGAGAAACTCTACCATGAAATTCAGTGACACGCATTTGACTTTTATATCGGAAGTAACTTAAATAAGGAAATCTGAAAAAACGTACTCAAACATGCTTTTAGAAGAAGCATCACATCAAATGCAAAATAATTGAGAGAGAGATTTCAATATAGAGTATTCTTTTGAGCATATGAAAAGGGAAGGGAATATCGTATTAAAACAAAAAAAAGATGTTAGAAAGGGCAGAAAAGAATAAATTTGATTTCCTAAAAATTTGATAAAATGAGCAATGCTACTTTTGTTTTATTATTATTTTTTGGTTATTTCTTCAGGATATGAAAAAAAAAACCTTTCTACAAGAAACCATTTCTAGAGAAATAAGGGAAGAAACAAAGTGTTTTTGCTCTGTTTGAAGAAGAAAACAGAATAATATAGGAAACAAATGAAAAGAAACATTTCATTGCATGGGTGCCTTTCAAAAGACAACTTTTCATTTTGTGCGAAAAACAAATTTCTTTTCTTTTTGCATTTTCACAACAATACCGAACAAGCTAGGAGAGCGGAAAAGCGAACAAAAATAGAAACAATTTGCGAGAATGAAACATTCCTTACACTGCATTTGACATTTTCTCGCTCTTTCTTGTCATTTTCCCTGATTAATCTAAAAGCTTTTTCTTTTGTATCACGTTTGCCGCTAACGAAATGTATGCTGTCAGTGGAGTATTAACTTCATATTTTATCAATGAATTAGAATCAGTGGAAAATTAAAGATATGGAGTCATTTCATTACTGATTCGATTTGCCATTTTATGAATTACTCTGGATTTTGAATTCATTATGCATTTTATAAAAAAATATATAATGCATTCAAAAACTAAAGGCCCATTGTTTAATATTTGTAACAAAATCCATAAAACTGCCATTAATTATTCCAACTGTGAAATAGAATGCATCTGTGAATAGGCATATTAGAATATTTATTTTAAGTAATTTCTTCTTCTTAACTGAATATTCTGCTATTGCTAAAATCTGGTTAGTGAGAAATAGATTTGAAAAAAATCGAAAACAAAATTCAGCATGCTCAGTCAAAAAATTAATAACAATTTTCAGTGCACCTGTGTTAATGGTTGAATTAAGATGATTGTCTTCATTAGAATTAATGATTTTTGTTTAATTTGAACGTGATTCAAAAGTTCAGTGAGCTCACATATAAGATCTTAGAATTAAAATTGTATACTAATAGAATTTTTGGATCAAATCCAACAGAGGTTTTTATTTGCCTTTTCGTATGCATGTAAATATCTGGTATTGTCATAAAAATTAGCATTTATCAAAGTTTAAATCTCAATCGATCAAGAGTAAAAGGCCTAAAACTCATAGAATATTTACCCTTTTGAATTCCGAAGTTAAATATCAAATATTATAAAAATTTCATAAGTGTACGAGAGATATGTGGAAATAAAATATTTCCAGAGTTTAAAAGTTTTAAAGAATTTTTATAGTTTGCAACTCTTTGTGTGCGTTTTTTTTTCAAAATCCATCAAAATAAATCACTTTTTTTTAATTTCTCAAAGAATGTTATTACTTGCTCTTGACTAATTTGTAAGCAACAGTAGTATAAAACATGATCTTAACAGCAAAAAAAATATGTAAAATAATCATGAAATTTCTTCTTACAAAATTAGAAAATCTCTCCAAAACTCTAATCCTTATTTTTATTCCTAAGTATAAATTTACAGAAACCTTGTATGAGAAACTAGATTATTTTCACGAGTTTTCTTTTAATGAGACAACAGAGTAAAATCAGTTCATAATTTTGATAGAAAAAGATGTTATCAATTCACTTGACGTTAATACCAAAAACTGCACAGCTGCATTTTGTTTTGCCTTGTGTACGACGAAATGTAGCAAGAAAAAAAAATTACAATGTTAAACTGGCATAAGGCACAAGTCAAAGTGAAAATGAATTGGTTTCAATAAAAAAGAGTACACTTTAAAATGAAAATACCCTCACAACAACATTAACTTTATTTTTACTTTATCATAAAAGTGAATGTGCGTGTATATATGCCTTGTTCCCCTGAGCTTAAAGTTACCGAATTTGGTATATATATATATATATATATATA
>JAOUZG010012139.1:1058772-1078196 GCA_026289955.1 Argiope argentata | reverse complement strand
GCCTTCCCTTTCAGGTACTACTACTAATATGCCGCGCCACTTTGAGTAATAGAAATCGTTATGCTTCTGGTTTATCATGAGTCCCTGGTTGATCGACTTGAGAAGTTATGCCGTATGAAGCGGAATAATTTAAAGTAATACGCCCTTTGAATATTAATTAAATAGTTTCAGGGAATTTGTTCATATAAATTTGACTTTTTTCTTTGATCTTTTAAGTGAGCTACCTAGAATATAAGGTTGAAAAATTGTTTTATCTGTACAGATTCTCATTTCTAATGGAAGTGCTATAAAGCTGGTGAAACGGGTCAAATCTCTTTGCAAGATTTCGGTGCATGAGGCACTTGGTGGGTATCTGAATTAATCCCTAATTAGGCGAAATTGATTATTTGTGTATTTACGATGTTCATTCGAACTAGTTCTGAAGGGAGAGGCTTCTTATGGTACTGAATAACTGTATTGAATAAATGTAAAAAACCAATTCATAAACATTAAAAGATAAAGAACAGTACATCAAATGTAATAGGTCTGAAGTGAAATTCCCTAGCTGGGATAAGTTTATATTTGTATCTTCTCTGTTAAAACATTTATTATACTCATTTGTGTACTCGATTACGTTTAAATTTAGTTACAAAATAGCTTATATTTTAGGTTTTAGATTTAATAATCTCTCATATAAATTGCTTCTGTATTTATCTATTTAAAATATAAGAATTGCAAAACGTGATAGTATTAGTTTAACTATGCGCTATTGGTAAACTATAACGCCCTGCTGTATAAATGTCCAATCTTGTTATCATGTCAGAACATGATATTGTTTTAGGAATGAGGTTTTGTGGCGTCAACAAAAACTCGTCGGCGAAAAATTGAAATTTTATTATCTGCAAGAGCTTTTCAAAAAATCAGCTTTTAATAACGTGATGTCATCCCATTTACAAAATCTCTGATTAAAAAAATAAATTAATTACTCCTGCAAATAAAACTTAGAAAAATGTCATTTTGAGCACGTGATTATATAAAATGAAATAAATAGGAAATGGGATATTTTTTTAAACAATAAATGCGAGACAAAGTTTTTTGATCGTTTGCAGAATTAAAGTGACTCATTCAATGAAACCATTAAGAGGAACAAAAATATCATTTAACTTGCACGAGCACGTGGTGCTTATCCATTCAATAAGTGATGCTCTGACATGATATATTAAAATATGCTTAGTAGATTTCATCTTAATCTTTTTTTTTTGTTTTTTTTCAAAAAATTTCAATAATTCTTAAATTTAAAATATTATTGTTGTCATATATTTCAATGTTAACACCTTTATTATCTAAGTTTGTAATTTGATAATTTTTCTGGGTAAGGAGTAGAAAGGGATAAAATTGGTTGTGTTGCCGATATATATCATCTTAATAGAAAATGCATACTTTATTCATGCCATCGTTGTACATTACCTGCTCCTCGCTGCTAGGACCGCTTTGACAGCACATACAGGTTCCCTGGTGTCTCCGACGAGGAAAGTGACGTCACACAGTTCCGGCATGCTAGCCAAGAACTTCATATCTTCGGCCAGTCCTGTCTTGTTCTCGAATACCGAATAGTCTTCGGTCTCTTCACCCTCCGCCAATTCCTCGGACATATCGTCTGCACTACAAGAACAGAAAAAAACAACCAAGAATTATTGACAGGAAAAGAGGAAATAATCTGGTTGGGAATAAGAGAGATGATCATAATCTCTTTTCACAGTTACAAAAAAAATGAAGCAATTTTTTATTGAATATAATATTGTAAAACTCTTGCTTTTAAATAATCGTATTCCTACAGATTTTTTTCTTTAAAAGATAGCCCAACAAATTCTGCAATAATGAATTTACATTTAATTGTTATCAAAAAACATCAGCGAAGGAAAAAGTTCTATGTAGTCTTTGATTCTATAAATTCAAATTGACCATTACTGTTCAGTGTGAATTAAAAGGTTACGTAACATCAGTTATTGATACATTCAAAGTAGGATCTCAACGTGTAAAATAGAAATTTTGCATACTGATTAGAAGGAATTGCAATCCATGATATTCTGATCACTACCAAGGATATTAATATTGAAGTTTTGAATTGTAAATGATTTTATCATGAAATTCATGAGTGTCTTTACAACCTAAGTCTTTACATATCATTGCAACTATATACCAAATTACAACACAATAGCTTTTTTAACATACATTTTTTTATCGTTGTAACCTTTGTGAACACCCAGCAGAAAGATTAGAGTTTTATAAATAGTTCATAAATCACAAGCGATTAAAAAAATTCTCTGTTCAAATAGGAACTTCCTTTTGTAGAATATGTAAAACGTTTTCTTTAAAACTGGAGTGAATTATTTTCTACTTTCAGTACAATTTTACGAAAAATTAATTTTTTAAAAAAATTTCTAATGCAGAAAAAGGAAGTAAATAATCCATATTAATGTAAAGGAAAATTGCTAGTTTTTTTTTCACTCAGATCGTCACATATTAAATTTATCCCATTCATAAAAAGTTAAGTAAATATAATTCCAAAAAAATTGAATTTTTCAATTAGCAGAAAGTGTTACAGATTTTAGATGTACACGAGAAATTAGCATTATTAAATATTAATTATTTCCTACAAATACGTATTTAAAAAAACGTAAAAGGATAATTTTTGTATTTCTAGAGAAAAAAAGATGAAAATAAATGAATCATCCTTTTTTTGCAATAAAATTATATTAAAAATATCCTATAAATATACAGAACGGTACAATGATTAATTTATATATTTTTTTCAAACTATACATGGTGCCAAATGGGGCAATGCATAGAGTTTTAATTTGAGCCCTGCAAATCAAAACTCGCCTGTTTCTTCAGATATTCTTTTTTTTCATTGCTATTTCAAATGTCTTCTATTTTAGTAGCTTGTGAAGGTTTAGCAATCAAAGAGGCGAAATAGTACCATAATCTTATATCTAAACAAGGACTACTACAGACTACAAGGCTAGATCAGTCAACAAACAACACTAGATCAGTTCATACTCAGCGATCATTAAATAAATCTGGATGAAAACTAGGATTAGCCATTCTGTATTTCCATATTCCAATATGTTGTGTCCATTTTAAGCATAGTTATATTCATTTATTTTCTACTTAAACGTATTTGTGTAAAAGATTTATTTTTTCGATGCCCAGAGTTGCTATGACGAATTAAATGATCTTCCGGATTAAGAAAAACCAGCGTGCAAGAGGCGAATCGGTATAAATAAATCCTGATATAGGAAGCAAAATAAATAATAAAAAATCATAAAATATACTAAGATTACAAAAAAATTTCTATGTGAATAGGGTTATAAATTTAAATAAAAGCAGAAATTTCTGAATGCTTAAAAATATGACAATATTAAAGTAATAAATAAATGATATTATGTACACATATGGTAAAGAGTAACTCACAAAAACATGCAATTAAGAAATTTATGTGTTTTATATCTTAAATTGGAATTATATATGTTACAATAAATTTAATTAATAAGATTACCATGTACAGTTACCAGTGATTATTTATAATCACTACTAAACTTATTGGTGATTATGAATAATCACTGGTAATTATGCATGATCAACTTAATAACGGATACTCATATTTCTGTTGTCATTTACTATATTATAGTTACTTTTCTCTATTGTCATGTTGAACCCTTCATAAGAGAGCAAAACATTACATAAAAAAATTTTCTGTACAGTCTGATAAATAATAATATGAAAAAAGGGGGAAAATGACAAGATTAATTTTTAGAATGGGCAAGATTAATTTTCAAATTTTGGGACTATTTTAATCTCAGTTTTTCTAATGTTTAGCTTATACATTTTTATTTTAGTTTTTAATAAAAGCAAGTTTAAATTCTGCATAAAACAAGAACATACTGGAATATCTGGCTTAGATATAGGATTAAAAAAATGTCTAAGTAGAACAGAAAAAAAAAGTGAATATTTACATTTATTCAACGAAGAAGGCAAAAGTAATTTTCTTTTCAAGATTTCACTTTAACAGAAAATGAAAGCGTGTGTAACGCGATTTAAAGAACTTTACAACTTTTTAAGAATTAAATCATCAACTCTTAAAAACTGAAAAATCTTTTTTCTAGAACTTGAAGAAATCTAGTGGAAATGTTTTAGAAAAAATCAGACGCAAAAATATATAAAACAAAATTAATTTTCTTTCCCATTTTATGATGAAATACGTGCCAACTTTCTTCTTTTTACCCCTTTATATAAGAAATTGATGAAATGAAAATTCTTCATAAGGAGACAAATTCTATATTACTTGAAATAGATACGTTAAAATTCTATTTCGTGGAAAGAAATAGGTGTTAATATTTCATCAATTAAATTAGTCACAGATCAAAAGCTACAATAATTATCGAATGCCTCTTTTGCTTGAATATCTCTTATGCTTATATATTTGACATTTTTTGAGTTTATCCTCGCAGTCTAGTTATTTGAATCGAATATCTACTTGAATATATCCAATAAAAGTTTTTCGATTCAAATTTGATTTATATATGTAATTTTAATTTTAAGACCAAGTATTGAATTTCTCTTATTTATATTCAAACAGACAAAAAAGTTTAAACTTTGGCAATTTTCTGCCCAAAATAAAGATATAGATTTATAATTTTGATATTAAGGACATATATCAAAACTTATACTTTTTTATTTTAGCTTTTTCATTCACTAATGTATGAATAAATAGATCGACAGGGCAGTCAAAGCGCTGCTGCATTTGATCCAAATTTGGCACAAAACTTCAATTTTGGTAATAATAGTTTACTTCAAATTAACTCACCAAACTAGCTATATACCTCACTCATCGTACTCGCAAACAGATATAGTTTTAAAAACAGTTTTTTACGACTCGGAAAGGTTGAAAGGCAAAACTCTTTAAAATCTCTTAAACGGATTTGTTTTTAAAATACAATACTTTCTCTGTGTACGTTTCATATTAGAAAAAGTGAAACAAAAATTAATAAACCCAAAGGTGGCTGAAACTGATCATAGATATATTATTCTAACAATTTGAAAGAGGAAAAAAACTTTCAATAAACATTCTATTTTTAGAGAAAATCTTGGACTTGGTTCAGTCATAAGGTAAACGATAGAAGCTAGTATCAAACATCAAGTTCTATTAAAATTTCTATCTATACTCGTGAATCAAATAAGACTAATAGTCAATGCTTAAAAATCAAATTAAAATTATATCTGCTATGCATATTTAAATGTATTATGTCAGAACATCATTTCTTGAACGGCCAAGCACCACGTGCCCGTGCAAATTCAGTTATATTTTTATTCGTTTTAATGGTTTCATCGAAAGAGTCACTTTAGGATTGCAAACGATCATGAAAAAACTTTGTCCCGCATTTATTGTTTGAAAAAATATCGCATTTAATATTTATTTCATTTCATATAATCACATGCTCAGAATGGCATTTTCCTAGGTTTTATTTGCTGTTGTCATTAACTTATTTTTTTAAAAATCAGAGCTTTTGTAAATGCGATGGCAAAGCGTTATTAAAAGCTAATTTTTTGAGATGTTCGTGCAAATAATAAAAATTTTATTTTTCGCCTACGGATTAAAATGTTTATTATTCTTAAGCCTACGGATTTTTGTTGACGCCGGAAAACGTCATTCCCAAAACAATATATTCTGACATGATAATAAAACTAATAGTCAATGCTTAAAAATCAAATAAGACTAATAGTCAATATTTTAAAGCTTCTTTACTTCTTTAGCTTCATTTAAAATTATACTTATTGCTTTGTTCAACTTCAATACTGATTTTTTTATATTTTTTTACCTGTATTGTATATCATTCTATAACTTTTTTATTTCTCATATTTTTTATACATATTTAAACAAAAACGCTATCGAAAATGCTTAATTTATCTTGATTTTATCAACTCATTCAATTAGTTGACAGTTACCAGCTCATTAGGTTTGGATCATCCCACTTATTTTCTCGTGGATAATCTACAACCTTCATAGAAATGACATTTCATGTAGAATTCGCTTTCCAATACCCCTTAATATTACGAGTAACACCCGTTACAAAAGCAGATTTGTCGAAAGTCGTTATCACAAACGACGGAAAGAAAAGAAAATGTCGCACATGAGGAATGGGTTTAAGTTATTTTCTCGAGAAAAATTAGAAAACTCCAATTTCTGTGAGAATTTGGGGAATTCCGAGAATTGTTTTCACTTAGAAAGTTGTTTAACTTTCAGATATGATAGATTAGTGAATTTAAGAAGGATGCTTTCATTTTTGAAAAATAAAAAAAGTCATGGGTTATAAATGGATTCTGAAATGAAATAGTGGTCCTAATTGATTCTGAAATTTTTTTGAACGAATTTTTCCATCACAACAATATCTCACCTTAAATATTTAACAATTTTTATGCATACGATAAAACTTCAGTAAGATTTGAAACAAGATTCATTTTCGTACAGTTTTTTTCAGTCTTAAATATGCAAGTTGATCATTAATGAATACCTCAGCTTTGGAGGCATATACATATAATTTATACGTCAATCAAATTTCCTAAAAGGCATAAAGTTCACACTAGATTTTAAAAAATGCAAAGATTTGATTTGCAAAATGTGTTATAAGATTCGAAAATAGAGCTGAAGGAGTTTTTATCCTCTTATCTAAAACATAGCAATATGATAATACTTTAAATTTTATTTGCCTATCATTATCTTAATTTTGAATATTTATAGGAGCAAATAAAAAAATGAAATATCTTTGCATTGCATGCGAGTAAAAATAACTAAAACGGCGTAACTTTTGTTGTAACATACCCTAAAAATTATTTTTAAAGCATATAAAATTTGGAGAAAAAATTATATGGAAAAAAATTATGCAATCGAAAATCTTTAATTTGTCCTTTCAGAAAAGTCTAAAAATAATTCTTAATAGTAAAATTATCTGAATTTTTTTTTTAAAAAAAAGAATAAAATTTCAACCGCATAACATATGTTCCAAAATAAAAATGAAACATACAAAAAAAATCTGAGATTAGTGAATCATAAAAGCAGTTAATTACGTAAATAAATTTGATAAACATGTTTTGAAATATGCGATAGACTTTAAAATTTCTGGTTGATATTGCAAAATGTGCAATATTATGTGTAAGCAATAATTTATATTATTAATAACTTTATGAAAAAAGATACAGCTTTATACCGGAGATTTTAGATATTTTACGCAGAAAAATAAAGCTTTATCATTCGAAAAGAATTTTTATCTACCTAGTCCTTATTTTTATGGCAAGAATGCTAAATTAACCTGCGTATTCAAGATTAGATCATACAATACTGAAAAACGGAAACTTTGTAACCAGCTTATTAGAAAATACTGTAATTTTATGCTTGGAAAAGCCATGCTCTTCAGCTTTTAAAATTATACCAAAAACATGTTTTGCAAAATCGAAATTTATGTCAAAACCAACCTCAACTAAATCTAGAGAAATAAAACAAAACATTCTGATTTCATAAAATGAAATTAAAAGCTTAGATTTCCGAGATTAACTCAGAAGATCTGTTTCTTAGCCTTTAAAAGTGATATGCTGTTTGTGTACCTTTGAAACAAATGATCGAGATCATTGAGACGAAGAGAAACCTTTATATTAGATCGTATGAATCTAAATTTCTAATAATCAACAAATAAGAGGCATTCATAGAATTTTAAAATCCACAAAGGTCATTAACAAATAAACTGAAAGGAAAAATCCAAGATTTGGACCCTGGAGAATTTCAGAAGTTGAATCAAAGAAGATAATTAGGATAATATGTCCCAGTGAAACCTTAGTGAACTAGGAAGCTAAGAAACACTAAAGGAATATATAGAATATTTTACTTCTTAATTTTGTGTCATCTCTTAAAGTTTGCTTACTTCAGCTAAAATTATGATAGAAAAAGAAAAACTAAAAATTTTCCATTCGTTACTTACATCTATTATTTGCAAGATGGCAAAGTTAGGCAAGTAAGTATTGTTAAGAAAATTCTCACCCAAGAATGCGAAGATATAGACTTTATTGTCGTGGAAAACACGTATTAAATATAAGCAACAAAAGCTACAAATTCACAGCGAATTAACTCTATTTAATCCACTAATTTCAGGTAACAGCAGACTATAAAACACACGTAGACTAGAGAAAAGATGATCTTTCTTGCTAAACCAAATAATGTAGCTCGTTGTCAGAACTGATGTTATTCTCTTCCTTAAGCCGCACTCTTTTAATAGCGTCCTACTAAAATAGGCGAGGAAAACACAGAAATGGCTCGCTCGTTCCAGACAACTATGGAACTTTCTCCAACATTCTCTCAGAACAAACCTTTATTTATTAGGTTCTACTACACATTTTAGTTTGTAGTAAAAACCGTTAGCGTCCTCATTACGTCGCCAAAACACTTGCATTGCCAAATTAGTCAAGTATGGCGATCTTCTGTTGTAAATCCCTTTAAACCGGTCTTTTCTCGCTGACGTGCAATTCCATTACAATTAAAAAAGCAATAGTTTGGAGTTGTTGGAAACGACGATGATAGTAAATTAAATTCCAAGATATTAAGTAAGTGCTTCTTATCATTTTAAACAATTCTCTTCAAATAAGATTACTCCCGTGATCAGAAGCTCAAATAGGTTTTCCCAATAATTTCATGATCTTTGAAGTAATTGGGAATGTATAGGAAAAAATTATGAATGCCGCTGCAATCGGCATTAGTTAATTAATAAATTAATTTGGGAAAAATTGTATTGTTTAACAGGATTTCTAAGACATGAATATGCTCGCATATAAATTATATACCTATTTTTTGTCTCAGATAATCACTTTAAATCAAAGAAAGTGACAAATGCTGTGAAATACCTTTTCAGTTACTGAACTGACCCTACTTATAAAGTTATCAGAATCAGCATTATTAAAGAAAAATATTGTTTTATTAATTATATAAGAATAAGACCAATCAGATAATAATATGGAAACCAAAATTTCCATATTCATTTTTTAATTTTCAAAATTTTAAAAATAATTACCAAATTTATTTGAATGAAAGACTTAAATTTTTTTTATCAATAATATATAATCAACAGCCATTTTTAAATGATGAAAAATTCTCTTTTGTTAAACAATATAATTTCTTATTAATAATTATGAAAAGCATGCAAATTTGATTAATTTTAAATTAAAATTTTATAATTTAGAATAAGTTGTATATTTTGTAATAGGCATCACAACCTTGAATAAGAGTATGGGTGCTCTCTTTAAATATTGGGAAGGATAGATACTACATAGAATTAACTTCTATATGAACAGCAAAAACACTGAAAAAACAGCTATTATATAAACGTGACAAAAATGCATCCTTTTAATTGCATGCTCATTGCACTTTATAAATTCCTTCACAAGAAATGTAAGCTTAAAATATCTTTAAAAATATTTCATTCTTGTTAAGTATTAAAATATCGTTAAAAATATTTCATTCTTGTTAAGAATTAAATTATCTATATAAATTGTTTGGGAATTCATTAAAAAATTATAACAGGTTGAATAATAATTTATAAAAAATATTTTAACTGAAATATACCAATAGACATAAGTAAGCATTGGCAAAAGGATTTATATAATCGGGAAAAAATTTAATTTCATATGAAACAATGTGCTTTCCTTTTTTCCTTTTGCTAACTTTTGAGCATGCTATAATTTAATCTTTTTACAGTCGATCCCTCCTTTACAATCTAATCACAAAACTACATATTAAATTTTATTTACCTATATCATTGCCTTTTTGTTAGTTTTCTTCATCTACGCATTAATCAATAGATTGATAAATGATTACTTATCATCAGATTCGGCCCAAAACTTAAAACCCATCTTTGATATATTGATGACAGAGCTATTCTCTGGATATTATCCATCTAGAATTTAACGTTTTTTTTAATTATCATATTTTCATGCATACATAGACAGTCAGATTTCTTATAAGGCGGTTTTACCAAATATTTCAAAATTTACGGTAGGGTTTGTTATTTTGATTACAAGACAACAAATTGAATCAGTTTAGCAGCTGCATTTTAGAATTCACCGCTAGTTAATTATAACTCCAAAGATACATTTCTCAGACTTATTGAAATTCGATAATAATTAAATTTTTGACAAAATGTTTTGCAAAACATAAAAAGTAGTAAGATTATTAAAGTCTTGTTGTTAAATACTACTTATTTAGTTCGAATAATAAGGGTTTATACTATAATATATTCAATAAATTTTTTTATTATTTTATTGCTGTTAGAACAAAGTTCTTAAGAATAAAGCTAATGCATCAGACTTTAGTGGGGAAGAATAAGTGGATTGAAGTCAAAGATTCCTTTGATTTCGCTGAATAAAGGTACGTTTCCATTCTCTAGTTGTCAGAAGAATTGCTTGGGTACGAGAAAATGAAATAAAAAGATATGCAGATTATCTCGTAGATAAAACGTTGAACAGTATCATTAGTGCTGAGAAAGACAGATGGAAGTATGACGTCAGAGCAGAAAGTAACGAGACCTTCAATTTCAGCAATTTAGGAACTCAGAATTTCTTGCAAAGATCTTGGAGGTTTTTTATTTTTATTTTTAGCTGGAATGTTCTTTCCGACTTCCTTTTATATTTAAATGGAATTTAAATTAAGACGAGTTTGATGTTACGGTTCGATAAATATTGATCTATTTATATTTATGTCCAATTTTGAATCAAAAGAGCTATATTGTTATCGATTTATTAATTTTTAATTGTGGTTATATAATGAATATAACGTCTGATCTGGTACCTTCTCTCACCAAGCTTTCCCACTTAACAGGCGCAAGAGCATTTGTCTTTGTAAGGTTTAAAGTGCATCAGACCATTTATAAAATGATTCCTCTTTGGAATAGAATTTCGAACCTAGAATCCCCCCAGGATATGAAGGAGATTATCCTACTATTAAATCTCCATTGTTTCATAAAATATGTTAATGTGAAACGAGACATGTTACAAAGAATCTGAATTTTTGCTTCCTCTTTGTCTAATTGGGAATTATAGCTGATCCAGGTATTCAGTTTTGCTTATAATTCTACTTATCAAATTTCATTTTTTAAAAATTCTTCACGTTTTATAATTTACTTAAACTTTTGGCCTTTGGCGACCAGTTGATTCACCAATATTAACACTTGCTAAAATTTTCAATTAATACTTTATGCAACCTGGTTTCTTAATAGGTTTTTCGGCAAAATATTTTTAAGCTTCGAATTTTGATTGTCTTGTAATTCACTTATACTATTATGTAGACTTTTAGCCGTTCTGTTCGTTGTATTATGGACCTCTCTCCAACTTTCTATCAGCGCCTGCAAAATCCAATTATAAATTAAACAGGAAATAATGAAACTGCAATTAATATAAAGACATTTTTTTTACTAAAACCAAGTATATAATTTTCTTAAAAAAATATGGAGAAATGAAAGAAGAACTGAAGTTTTATCTGCACACAGAAAATTTTCATAATTTATGTATTTTCTCAAGGAATTATTCAACAAAACTTTCACGGATTCAGCGTAAAATTTAGTTTTTAGTTTTACTTTCAAAGAGATTTTTTGCATTTTATATATGCATTAAATTATGAAGTTTGAATTTTAAAGAATTCTTTGTTCCTAAGGAGTCATGTTCTACAAAATATTCTTGGCACTTCAAATTTTAAATAAGTTAATAAGTCAATATCTATCTTCTGCTACAAAATCCGACTAATTTATTAAATTTTAATATAACAATTTTGGAACAATCTATATTTTAATAATCTAGACTAATCACTCTAGAAAAACCTGGGAAATTATATGATTCTTTAAGATGGTCAATAAAGAAATCTAAAATCACCCGTTTTTATAGAATCATGAAATTTAAATTTTCATAAGTAGATCAACATTAGTAATTGATTTAATTGATTGGAGTATAACTTTTTTTATTTAATATATTAGAGCCTCAAGAATGTTTTGTTAAATAAAATTCACAGGGTAGAGGATATTTGAAAAAAATTTAAATTCCTAATTGATCAAAGCATTTATTGACTCAAATTACTAAAAAAAAAAAATAGAATTCTTTACTTCTTTTAGACAGGTGTTTCCCTACCTTGTTTGTGCCATGCTCCATTTTAACCTTTCTAAAGTTTTCACGTAGTTTCTATGTAGCCTGCATAATATTTAACATTAAAAAATTCCTTTGTTCTTTGGGCTATAAGAAATAAAAATAACATCAAAATATGTGTTAAAATTAATTCACTATGGTATAGAATAAACGTATGCTAAAAATGGATATTTATTTAAATGTATAATACACATTTTTACACTACCACTACAGATCAAAAGATGTATATATTTTTTTCACTTGACAATATTTTCTGAAAAGTTATGCTTTTAAAATTAAAATAAATAAGAATGCTTACCAATTATATCTATACAATATATATGTACAATTATAAAAACAACAGTTTTGAAGGATACTTATTTCAGATTCACACAATTGAATGATGTGAAAAACTACACGAGTTCCGATGGGTCAATTAGGTACGAACAATTGCGTTGTTTAGCAGGTTTTTAAACTGACTGGTGTTCTCCTCCCCCCTGCAGACCGAACGTTTCGCGGTGGACTGGAAGTTGTCTCGACGCCGTCAATCACCCAGTTGATATTTTGGTCTTGTCAAACGAAATTATCCCTAATTATTATTTAAAAATTTGCTGTTTTTTTTTTGTAAAATTTGACACTGATATCTAGCCATTTTCAAATTGCCCCGCTGAGAGATGCCCGCGACCCCCTGTGGGCCGTGGGCTCCACGTTGGGAAACACTGTTTTAGACTTTTTTTTGTTAGCAGCTGTATGTCTTGAATTCGTGTAAGACCTTGATTAGAGTGGATATCATTTATTTATTGCACTACGTATGTCTCAGTTAAAACTGAATTAATAATATTGATATTTTAAATCTTCATTAAAAACTTTCTCTCGTAAATCTTTTTCATCTTTTGTAGAGAGCCAGCATATACAGACATACAAACACACATGAATTTAATAATCATTCTGGGAGAAATTCACCATTTTTCACCTATCGGTGTATTTTCTTGAAGACGGTGGACGGAAAGGTCTTAAATTTTTCATTTTTCAGAATAGTAATATTCAAATTTTCATAAATCAGTCAGTTTTAAAGATTGATTCAGATGATTGGAGTGCAACTCTTTTTACTTAAAATATTAGCGTCTCGAAAATATATTGTTCAATATATGATGAAGATATTTTTATTAGTGGCACTTGCCATGGACAAGCATTGCCGAAGCATCAACGAGTTTTTAAGCCGAAAGTAGCTTCTCTTCTTTTGAAGTATCACCAAATAGGGCCAAGGGTACGACTTAGCTATTCACTCATCACAGTCACTTGCACAGTCCCTTTTTACAAGAGGACACATTCATACACCTTACGGATAGAACACAGAAGAACAACCATGCCTGAACCGCGAGGAAGAAGCACTAACCTCTGTGTCAGGTCGCCGGTTTTAAATTTATCTCAAAATAGCTTTTAAATGGCCTAGAAACATCACGAAGATGTGATAAATCATATGAATTCGTCTTCACTTGAACCGTATCATATTGATCAGTCGACGTATTATTTAAATTTCATCTATTGAGCTTTCTTTTGTTAATCGTTTAAATATTCGATCTCAAAATTTTTATGTTTCCTTGTTTTAAATCAATCAACCTCAGTTTTAATACAAACATTTTTGGAATTATGTCACTCCGCCTGATATTTCTATGAATTAGAAAGGAAATGAGCGAATGTGAAAATGTGACCTGCGTTGTTACACTAAAGTTGCAGACTTGTGATAAATTTTGAACTTAATTCATTGCTAAATAAGATGGATATCTTTTCACTTATATGCGAGCATGTTAATACAAAAATAGTGAGCTCAATAAGAGATTTTTTCGAAAATAATTATTGAAATAAAATTGCTTATTCATGTCAAGCTTTGTAGGACATTTTTTGAAGATTACAGACTCTGTTTCAAGATGCATATTTTTTTCTCTTTTCCTAAATATCAAAGCTTAAATCCTATGCACCATATTTTTAAGTATACATGGAAATTGATTAGAAATAACACTTTTAATTTTTCTATAACTTAATAAATAACGAATTTTGTTATCATGTGATCTATGGCATGATGTTGTTTTGGCTAGGAAGTTTTGATGTCTCCAAAATTTACGGGCAAAAAATATTCGTTTTTTCATCGGTAGATAGCGAGTCACCTGACCCATGACATTTGAGGTTTGTTTTGCCAGTATTGTTTGAGATATTTAATTAAATTTACTATCATTTTCAGTTGCTTTTTGTTTGTCGTTTCTACGAAATGATTTCATCTTCAACTTTACAATTTCTTACTTTTAAATAATTAATCTCTCGTTCAGAAAATTATCGTTTTTTTAATTCTCTTTCAGTTTTAATTACCGCAATTTTGTAAAACGCGACTTATATTTATTCTTTAATAATATTATAAGCGCATTCTTACGAATTGTATTTCTCAAAATTCTGTAAATATCAGAATAGAATTTTCGTATCAATCTGCATTACGTTCGTAGGATTTTATCATATACACAATAGCTTCCAGTAATATTAAGCTTTTCTTCGAAATAACAGTTTTTTTAAACCTTAAAATCGGTTGAACTCCAAAACTTTGTCAGCCAGAAAATTTGAAAATGAAAGTTTAAAAAAGTTATTAATTAGAGAGAGAGGAAAAAAAATCTCTTAATTTTTTCAAACCCGTTTAAACTTGTTAATGACTTAAACTAATTAAGACAACTAATCACTTAAAAATAATAATGTTCTCACTTGATAACTTGAAATTTGCAACCGTAGATTTCATTTTTTCCATTTGAAATAGAATTAATATCAAGGAAGTTATAAGATGTGTTCAAGTGGATTTTCATCATTTCTCTAAATAGTTCTTTTAGAAGCTAAAGTGAGGAAATCTTATTTCTTGCCTCAATAATTTTTTTTCATTATGATAATAATTAAACAAGGTATTTTATTTTATTGATTTTCAAAATGACTTTTTGAAAATCGGATTATTATTTTCAAATTTTACAACTTAAGAAAAAGGCAATATTTTCTTTTTCATGTTATTAAAGAATGCACATAAACCTGCTATTGCTTGCGTTTCGAATATTATGATAAATACTTTGCATACAATTTTATTTAATGCGAATGCGTTCACACTTTTTAATTATTATTATGTTACATTATTTTGTTACTTATTTTTCATTTAATTTTCACAGAATTAAATTTTTACAGTTTCACACGGTTACTTTTCTCTGGTTAAAAAACATTATTTTTAGAATTTCAGAACATGATTAATTGAATTTAATTAAACTTTGATATTAAATATTCGATTCTAATGAATTTAAGCAAAATCCTTAAAAGATTCTGCAATATTTATAACTACTGTTTAAGAAGTACATTAAAGACTTTAATTTGGAAATGATAAATAATTATAGTTCTTTAAAATTTAGCTTTCACCATTGAGCTTAAATGTTAAAAAATAAATTATCAAAATTGTCGTTGTTGATAGAAGTTCATGACAGTGTGGGATGCTAAAACGAAAAATCTCTAAAGCTGCAATAAATATCACAGAAGCAAACAAATTAAAATTATTATAAATAATTGATCAAAAATTATACTAGTGTTGAATTTCCAACGCCAATTGAGGATTCAAATCCAATTGTGACAACGGAAAATGCGTGATTTTTCTTCATAAGTTGGGGAAACCCCAGATTAATAATCTAATTTTCTTTATTCCGCATTATTTTAATTCAAAAGTACTTCAAAATGAATCGGAAAAATCAATTAATTAACAACATTTGAATTTAAATGCATCAAGCATTATAAAAATAAACAGAATCGTTTAAAATAATCCACCGAAAACATGTTAAGCCTAACCTTATGGTAAAAAACAGAATTCTTTACTTATTTAGCGGCTGGGGAAAATAGTTTTTATTTAATTAATAAAAAATGAATGATTAAATAGAAATAAAAATTAAAAATGAATGAATTTAGAGAACATATTTTTTCAATTCTTTAGTTCAATTTAATAATTCCAATTTTATTATTTTATTTTTTAATTGTTTTTCAGTAAGATATAACAGGTTTATATTATTTTTTTTAAAAAGATTGTTTTTCTAAAATATATTCTTTAAAAAAATATTCTTCTAAAAAATTTAGTTGCTTTCATACTTTCTCTTGAGCATTTATTGACGAATAAAAACCAAATTGAACTCCATTACGACTTCATCTAATGCTAATTACCATTTTTACATAAGCAAACCTTGAAATGCATTTTTTCATCAGCCAATAACCTAAGACGTATTGGCTCCTTTCTCGCAACATTTAATCGCCAAATATTTAATATTCCCCATTCAATATGGCTTCTTTCATACAGCGTACCACTTTACGAAACACTTTTGATGCTTTCAGCTGTCGTAAAAACTGATCGAAGAATATTATAATACTCGCTTCCTCCACTTCTGGTAATTAGGGGTACATTAAAGGCACCTTCACCAGCAAAAACTTCCTCTCGATAAATTAATTTAAACGTCAATTTCAAAGGATCCGTGTAAAGTAGCAAGCGAATTAGGGAAGTGGGGGTTCAGTGTGATTTATGGACGATCTTTTAACTACGGAACTATTAAAACATGCCCTTTAATAAAAACTGAAAGAAACAGTGATGAGTTTTCGAATAGATTAAGGTTTTTGATTACAAGCGCTTTTGTTTTGTATGAAGAACTACAGCAAATAAGTTTGTTTTTACTTAATATTACTATATGGAAACAACATGATGACTATTATGGAATAGACCTCGAAAATCTTGTGGTGAAGGCTTCACAAGCCGAATAACATCCTTTGGACTAAAGTGTCACTTTTGGTCAAACGGATATGTTACTCTGCTACAAACCGTGAGATTGCGAATTCGGGTCTAGGTCAATCCGCATTTGCTTTAATGATGACCCGGATACGATCAGCACCCTTGAAATAAGCAATCTTCGTACGCAGCTTCATATTGCTGTTTTAGCGCCCTATACCGGCAGCAAAAATCGTCAAGCGCGTTATAATATAACAGCTAACATCATCATCAACTCATACACACTTAAGTGTATGGCAATTGCCATACGCTTGGCACAATTGTATCGTTCGTTTAACCGTGGGAGAATATGGGGTGAAATCCTTATAAGGCAGATAACATCTTTAGGACTGAAGAGTCCATTTTGGTCTAACGGATATGTTACAAAGTTACAAACCCTCAGATTGCGAGTTCGGGTCTAGGACAATTCGAATCTGCTTCAATCTGAACCATGGACAGTTGGTGTAGGCGACGTATAGGTTTAGTTTTGCTCTTATGAAATATCTACGTTAAGTAGCCGGATTATGTACGATCCTCAAATATACATCCACAAACTTTAGATTTCATGTACACCAGCTCCACATTTATAACAAATCTTAGATCAAATTGAGTTTTAAAACTTGAATTCTTTGTTGTTGAAGCCCTCAGATTACTTCAGCTTCAGTAATTGCAGCATGTGACTTGAATTATATATTTTATTAGTAGCGTGTTTTAATAATTAACGTGAGCCCACTTTTGAAGTTGAATGAGATATATTTTGGAATAAATCTCATCTTTTGAAGCAAATAGCAACTGACACAACCATTCTTGTATTTAAAAAGATCAACTGGTGATTTTTTAAAGCCTTGATGGATTACGTAAATTGTGTAACTTCGGGAAAATAAGCTAACAACTTTTCGACTTTATTGGCTGAAAATCACGATTCAACTACCGTGTAAACAAGTCACATTTAATGCTTTTAGATTTTTCAAAAATAAAAAAAGTCTAAGTATGATTGCGTTTAATGGGATTATTTTGACTCATAATAATACTTATAAATCATATATGTAATAAATAAAGATAGCAGAAATGCTATCTCAACAATGCTTCTTACATTTTTTTAGATTCGTAATTTACTGAAGAAAATTGAGTTCCCGTTTTCACGTTTTATCTTTTGAATGAATTTGTTAAAGGTCCAGAGTTTTATGGTCAAGAGCACGAAGAAAATATCCTTTAACTTATTATACATATTTAGCTCGAAACTAGCATATCTAAATTTTGGAGAATCAAGAAAAGTTAAACAATTTTGCTTACAGCCCTCCGAATAGTAGAATTTCTACATTCATTAACATATCGGTTAAAATTACTTAAGATATTAATAGATTTTTTTCCAAAAAGGTTTATCTTATTTCGTAACATGCATCCCTATTTTTTATAATTCTAATGTTTGCTATTTATTTTTATTTTTAATTTACATTAATGCCCTATCTATAAAAATATAAAAAAAATCGAACAAGGAATTTTCAGTGTGATGAAAGCCAAGGTGGTTTGGTTACATCTCAGCATCACAACTGTAAGATCCCATACCCGAAACAATATTTCTTGGAAAAACCACTGTATGAGAAGATGCGGCACTCATTAAATTCTTTGCAGTGAAGTGTAACATATTGCCATATCCTAGAAATTTGCAGTGAGAATTGGGGAATACTGGCCCGAATGTGGTCCTTGTCATCTGAACATAATTCAAAATGACAATCTGGTACTTCAGAACGGGCAAAAATGTAACTAAACTTAAATATTGTAATGAAGAATGTTCTCTCGGACGATGTTTTTGAAGTGTATATCTCATTATTTGCATTTAATAAGGACCTTCTTAGAAGCAATGAAAATTTCGATGTGGAATTGTTGATTTGTGTAAGATTGTGCGGCATTGCGATTTTGTTCCACTTATATTTTATCCTATATATTTATCCTTCCAGATAAGAATCCTTATCTCATTTAGTCATAAGGTGAAATGTGGGAAATTAGTATTATTTAAAGAATTATGAAAGAATTCTACCTGATCTAAATGAGAATCAATAGTCCAAATTACTAACGTAATCATAATAAAAATTAACATTATTTACGATGGGCAAATTGAAGGATAAATCCTTCTCTATTTAAAAATCTTAGATTTAAGGGTAGGAAAAAATATGACCTATCCCACATGAAACTCAATTATCTATCTCACTTTTAGTTTTATACTAAAACAATTAATAATTTTTTGCTGAGCGCTTAAAATCCAATTATTCATATATTCTCTATTAAAATATGTGATGTATATAATTTAATATACAAATCATTTCATAAGGTATTAAAATAAGTACAAATTCATTAATTATATTTTATAGTAACGTATAAATGAAATTCAAGAAAAATGTGAAAAATAAAAATAAGTTAGAAGTATAAT
>JAOUZG010012139.1:1041919-1058372 GCA_026289955.1 Argiope argentata | reverse complement strand
TGTGTAGAATGGTCAATGTTAATAGACACGCAACACTTCGTCAAATAACTGCAGGAATCAATGTGGGACGTACGAGGGACGTGTTCGATAGGACTGTGAGGCGAAATTTGTCTTCCTTGGGCTATTACAGCAGAAGACCGACTCGAGTGCCTTTACTGACAGCCCGACATCGCCTGCAGCGACTCTCCTGGGCTCGTGTGCATATCGACTGGTTCCTAGACCAGTGGAAAACCGTGGCGGGGTCAGATGAGTCACGATTTCAGTTGTTACAAGCTGATGGTAGAGTTCGAGTGTGGCGCAGACCCCACGAAGCCATGGACCCAAACTGTCAGCAAAGCACTGTTCAAGCTGGTGGGGGCTGCATAATGGTGTGGGCTGTTTTTACATGGCATGGACTCGGTTCTCTGGTGCAACTGAACCGATAATTGACTGGAAATGGTTACGTTCAGCTGCTTGCAGATCCCTTGCAGCCATTCATGGACTTCACGTACCCACACAACGATGGGATTTTTATGGATGACAATGCGCCATGTCACCGGGCCTGAACTGTTCGCGATTGGTTTGAAGAATATTTCGGACAATTCCAGCGCATGATCTGGCCACCTAGATCGCTCGATATGAATCCCATCGAGCATTTATTGGACATCATCGAAAGGTCCGTTCGTGCCCAAACTTCTGCACCATCCACACTTTCACAATTATGGACGTCTATACAGACAGCATGGCTCAATATTCCTGCAGAGGACTTCCAACGACTTGTGGACTCCATGACACGTCGAGTTGTTGCACTTCGCCGGGTAAAAGGAGGACCGACACGGTATTAACAGCCATCCCATGACTTTTGTCACTTATAACTATCGTATTCAATTCTTTCAATTAATTTACGAAGCTAAGTACAAAATAGCCATTTTATGTAAATAAATTTAATTATATTATATGGAATAAGAAATATTTTTAAAATTTTTGAATTCTTAATAAACTGCGGACAATAAATTATCATTAATTTTAACTTTTTCTAGAGAGCTCTGTTATTTTGAAAATAAATCGTACAATATTCTAAAATAACATTTTATTGAGTTAATACAATAACTTTAAATAGGGATGAAAAAATCTACATTTTCTCATCTTCTATAAGAGCTGTCCTTTTTTGAACTTTTTTTTAACCTTTTCCCCATAATTCTTGAATAAATGGAAGGCTCCATTGAGTGTCAAAAGAACACATGCGATATTCAGTCATTTGCGATGAATTTTCTCAATTAATGTATTTTGGTGGAATTATAAGAGGATTTTAAAAACTTAGCTGTAAGGAAATAAAGCTATTGGTGACTTTAATCCCTGCATGCGATAATCCCTTCAAAATTCAACATGATGTCAAAATATTTACTATTTTTAATCTCGCTATAACTTTAATCGGTTTGAAGTTTTGACAGCATTTAGGGAAGTTAGAGGTTTTGGAATTATTTGCTTTATCCTAGAATCATGTCAAGCAAAAATAAATTTCTTTAAAAAAAAAAGAACAATTGTGCTCTTTCACATTGCCTTTTTTGATAAGTTGAAATAATTCTATCCCGAAAGGAATTTATAGAGAAAATTAGGAATTCGGTTAAATGATCTTCAATGTCTTCATTATTATTTTTTTTTTTGAAAAATTTATGTTTGCATTTGAAAATAATTTATGAAAATAAATTTTTAAAAACCAAAACTTCTGTAAATGGTGTTAAGAACAAGTGTTTTCCATTTTCACCATCTCTTCAACCTTCATGCATTTAATTTGAAATAGGAGTGATCTTATTACCATCAGTATTTAAAACATGTACATTTCTATGATCCAGTAATTTTAATTTTTAGTATCATTTTGGGCCACATAGCATTTTATTGGAATTTCTACATTGTGTATTTTCTTCAAATAACGAATATCATGAAATAGACAGAAAAATTTTCCTGAAAATTGTTTGAATTTTAGAACATAATAACAATGTTTATTCTCTATTATGTAATAATATTAAATGTTTCACTTCGAGAAAAGAATGCTAGTTAAGAAACAAATTTATAAATATCAATTACAAATTATTTGAAGTCTCCAAATATCAATTATAAAATTATTTTGCATTTTTTCCTTTAGGATTACTTTATTTAGAGCTTTAATTTATTCTTAACTACCGAGAATTATAGATAAATGTTTTGTTTGAAAAAGCTTGAAAGAATCTGCATTAAAATTTAGACTTATAAGAAAAATGAAGCTTCGTTCCATTTTTGAATAACAATTTATTAAATTTGCAACAACAGTATAACTTTCCCCCATATTTTTTCCATATTTCAATTGTTGAAAACAATTTTTAATTACAATTTTGAGTTAAATTGTTGAATAATGCTGGATATACTTAAAAAAAATAACTGGAAAATTGGATTTCAATTTCCTTAATAATTTTACGAAATTTTTTTAAGATTATTGATTATTTCTTATTATTTTTTTAAACCCTAACAACTTGATATTTTCTGGGTAAGGTATTTACGATGACAGAAAAAATACCCGGGTCTGCTTTCAAATTCAATTTAATTTTTAATTAATTAAAATTACAAAAAAATGCTCCTAGATGGGAATTTACTTCCCTCAAAGTATATATGTGCTATACATTTTAAGAATGGTAACACAATTTGATAGAGAAATATAAACATTCTCTTTCGTTATTAGTAAAAGTTGTTTGAATTTGCAATATAAGTCCAATTTATTTTTAAATATTTACTTTACAAAGTAAAACATTTTTTTAAGGACATTTTTTTTGATGAGTCATAATTTGATTCAGCATAAAATAAGAAACACTTTTCATCTTCAAATTAATTAGCAATCTTTAACTGAATTTTAGCTTAAATTTTCATTTCACATATGTAAAATATATTACATTTTTTTAATCATCTCAATTTATAAAAGAAAATTCAAATTCTTTTTCTTTGTCAAAGTAAAATTTTTAAATAAGTTTTCCTGAAGTAAATACATTTAGTACCTTCATTATTCAAGTAAGCATACCTAAGTAAACATTCAAATTTGAGTATTTTATTTTTATATATGAAATCATATTATTTATTCAAAATAAAAATTTATTTGCTATAGCATGTATAGTTTTACATGTTACAACCAATAATTAGTAATAATAAAATGACGCGTAACATTTTAGTTGTATCATATGAATATTTATAAAAATATAAATAGTAAATTTTCCTTCATTTTGAATACAATTTAAGTCAGGTGCAAAGCATAAATAAAGAAAATGTTTGAGCGATTGAAATCCACACTTTGTTACTTATGCAGAGATACTAATAGCCTAATATTAGTGAAATTCTTCTTAAGACTAAATTTAAAATTAAAATGCAGGAAATGGGGATAAATTTCATTGATTACTTCCTGATACTTATGCAAACAAACTAGACAAAAAATGTCAAATGGATGGAAAATTATTCATAGTTTCTTATCTTGACATACTTGGTTACATATAATATATACAAATACAGACTTAACTAATTAATGAAGTACATTTACAATTTAAAATGAATGAAAAAGCTATAAATATGAGTTAGCAATCCCAAAATCTGAATGTCATTTGACAAAATAATAGCATAAAAATATTTATTTTTTTGTATACTTTCAAATAAAAGCTGAATCGAATCATTTTGTTAAACAAAAACATTTTTTTAACAAAAAACATTCTTAATATTAATTAGATAAAAATCAACATTGATTGTTTCCTGATTCTTTTACAAATAAGCTAAATAAGAAATCCAAAATCTGAATGTCAGTAGGCAAAATCATAGTATAAAAATGTTTATTTTTTTGTATACTTTCAAATAAAAGCTGGATCGAATTGTTTTGTTAAACAAGGGAATTTTTTCAACAAAAGTATTCCTAATATTAACGAACAATCAACACTGATGATTTCCTGATGCTTATAAAAAAAGTAGACAAGAAATTTGAAAGGGAAGGACAATTATTCATAGTTTCTTATCTTAATCTACTTGGCTATGTATAAAACATATAAATACAGAGGTAAGTAATATAGGAAATAAATTTACAATTTAAAATGAACGAAAAAGATATAAATATGAGTTTACAATCCCAAAATCTGGATGTCAGTTGGCAAAATAATGGTATAAAAATATTTATTTTTTGTATACTTTCAAATAAAATCTGGATCGAATCATTTGGTTAAACGAGAGAATTTTTTAACAAAAATAATCTTAATATTAATGTAAAATCACGATTTTATTGAAATTACTGATAACAATTTATTGATGAAAATTAGTATAAGTTAATCTTTAATCATGCATCAAAATCATTAGTCATCAAAAGTTCTCTTATCAGTTCTATCATTTCTCTAACAATGAGAAACGAATTCGATTCACTTAGAAAAGTGAAATAGTTTAGGATGCTGTAATACACATTTCAACAGCTATCTCCTACCAGCCTGTTGCTTTACCTTTAGCACCCCGCTGTCTGGGAACTAAAATCACTAGCAAATACTTTTTTTAAAAAACACACACATCGACAACCACCTGCTACACTCCAACTGTTACATTTCCTTCGTCTTAAAGAAAAAGGTACACTGACCTGTCAATGAGGGTCCGTAAACCGGTGTGTCATCACGCTTGACAACATCACCTCCATCATCGCCAGCATGACGGAGCAGACGATTTTTAGGGGAACCTCCCCCACAATTCACTTCCCTCGACCGAAAATACCTCCACCCCCTCACAAACAAATAATCTCTTCTGGAAGACTTTACTCTCCGCTCCTACATTTCCATGTAGGACATCATAGGGATGGAGAATGGAGGACGGGACAGGATGGGAAGGATGAGATCTACGCGCATGCGCCATCACCCACGCGGTCCTGTATTCGGACGCCTCCATTGGTGGAGGAAAAGCTGGAGCATGGCGCATGACTGAACTCGTTTAAAACACAAGATGATATCTGGATTTTTGCATAATATGATTTTAAACCTGTGGTGGCGTGCATTGTATGCATGCATAATGTATGACGCATACATTGAAGGTGGTAGAAACTAATAATGCCATGGGGTTTTGATTTATTTTTTCCAAGGAATAGTTTCATTGGAATACGAAAGAAAGACAAAAAAATGTTGAAAAGATCAATTTTCATTCACATTCAGATAAGCTGTATTTATAAATAAATTTCAACGTTACTACCAACTGCATATCGATAATTCTATTAATGACTTTGTTGATAAATTCGTGGATAATCTTACGGCAATAATAATAATGCCAACATTTTATTTATATTATTTCAAATTGTCATGAGAAACAAAATAAAATAGTTTAAAGTATTATCTTTTGTTAAAATTGCTTATAATTTCAAAATCGTATATTCTCATATTATCATCTTATATTAGGATTCAGGAAATTTTTTTAAAAAAAAATCCTTTATGTTTAAGCATAAAAATAAGAAAAGTTATATTTTTTAGGAACTTTAATTTCAGTTAATCCATGTTTCTTTTTAAAATTAATTTACAGAAAAAATTAGAATGATTTATTGACTGTAAATATATTTATAACAGCATTATCTGCCGTTGTCCTGGCATAGGGGTAGCTAGTCTACGTCCTGATCTGAGCGTCTTGGGTTCGAGTCCCGGTTCAGGCATAGTTAGTCTTCTTCTGTGTTCTATCTGTGAGGTGTGTGAATGTTCTCGTTGTAAAAAAGGATTATGCAAGTGAATTTTCCGCAGGAAGTAGCTAAATCGTACTCTTGGCAGCAGTTGGCGCTTTTGAAAAAACAAGAGATGTTCACTCGACTTTAAATCGCTGACAGATAACTGTCAGTGGGCATGTGAAGTACTATAAATCACAACAACATCAATATCATATAAAAATACAAAGGAAACAGACAAAAATCGGCCTATTTTTTAATGACACAACACACAACCTATATATCTTTAGAAAATGCAATTGATTACTAACTAACCAATATAATATGGCAGAAAACTAGGCAAGTCAACAAATATTAAAAATAGTTTAGAGATTTTAAAAGACATATTACCACCTCTCTTATACCATTGTAAACATTCTTTTTATAGCAACATCTACTATTTCACATATATTCTAGTTTTTTAGACAAAGAGAATACTTTTAAAGTCTTGTAATACAAATTAATATATAGATATATTATAATAAACAGCGATAATAACGTAACTGAAGAAAAAGTCTTGTAATACAAATTAATATATAGATATATTATAGTAAACAGCGATAATAACGTAACTGAAGAAAAATTGAAATCATGCATACCGTGAAATAGAAGAAAAAAAAAGAAAATAAATAAAGTTGGTAAATAGACGGAACACGCATAAAACGGAAGCTTGGCACTTATAAAAGATGTTTTAACTGGTTTTATTTTTTATTGATAAATGATTAAACTTATCTCTAAAATTAGCAATAAAATAGATTTTTATATCTCAGTTTGTATTATACACTTGTATTGCATTATACGCTACCTTGACGAATTGTAGCAAACATCCTCTTGAAAGGCTATGCAAAATTCATTATTTCTCATTTTTTTAATAAAAATTCATTATTTCTCATTTTTTTAATAAAATAGACTGAATTATTGGGAATCTTTTTTTACTTAAAAAAAGAAATTTGTTTTCAAGGTTTCTAAAAGTAAATTAATAATCTCGTTTTGGACTTCGATTCTTCAAAACACACATTCATCTTTTTTTAGTATCTTCTTTAAGCCAATTTTGTGTCTCCTCATTTGTGAAAAATAGCATTCCAAAAAGAAATTTTGCAAATACAATTCGCATTCACAACGGTATTTCATCAAGTTAATACCACGGTATTGAGGAATTATGAAGAAGTAAACAAAATGGCCGACCGACATTTAAAAATTAACTTCAATGAAACAAACTTTTAAATTATAGTTAAATACGGCTTTTAAAAACACATTTTTATCAGTGCATTGAAAAGTTGATATCACTTTTATTTTATTCCTTTTCTTTGTTTTAGTTTTAATAAACAATTCACAGCAAAAAAATGTTATGAAATCTTGAATGAAATTATTTCTTTTCTTAAAATCCCACCGATTTGGCACTACTCTTATGGAACAAAAATTTTATTTATTTAATTATTTCCGCATCAATGACTGACTTCTAATAATATTAGAATAATATGCTGTTATCGTAAACACAGATATATGCAAAACTTTAAAAACCTAGAACCTTAGAGATGGGATGAAAAACTCAGCTACAAAATCACATCTGTTACAGCTACAATCTGCCAAAACAAGTTAAATAAGGAAAATGAAATTTCAAGTTTTCATGTGAGAACGGTATTATTTTTGTGTCATTATTCGTCTTAATTAAGTCATTAAAAAATTTAAACTGGTTTGAAACAATCACGGGGCTACTCTCTCTCTCTCTCTCTCTGTATGTATATATATATATATATATATATATATATATATATATATATATATATATATCGCAGAACTTTTATTAGAAAAGGTTTTAGTACATTAAAGTCATATAAAAATAAAGAGAAGGAGTTTTAAAATGGCGATTTTAACTTTGCACTGATCCTCGAATGCGCGAAAACTTTAAACTGCGTATGTGCGGATAGAAAGAGCCGTGGTATTTATTAGCGATATATTGCTTTTTATGTGTCTGACTTTAAACAGCGATTCAAATCTGATTATGCCAAAAAGTTGCATATTATCCAATTCTTTGGATACCATGCCGTGTGGGTACTGTTGTTACACACACGCACACGCACGCACACACAGAGAGAGAGAGAGTAGCCCCGTGATTGTTTCAAACCAGTCTAAATTTTTTAATGACTTAATTAAGACGAAAAATGACACAAAAATAATACCGTTCTCACATGAAAACTTGAAATTTGCCATCATAGATTTCATTTTCTTATTTTTTTTATTTCAGTCCAATGCGTTTTTGATTTCGAAATTTCTTAAATCTGAAAAAAAGAAAATAATAATAATGATGATGTGGCCAATAGTTATTCCTATTCTTGTTTTCCTGGAAGTATAATCACTATTAACAGAAAAACCCTTTACCTGATTACAGTAATGACATTAAGAGAAAAATTAAAGATTAGATAGAATTAAATAATTTGACAATTGAGTTTTGGTTATTTGAGAATCTCCTTTTTTCTCCGTCTATTTATTTACTTCTCAGTAAAGAAATATTTAAGATGCTATTTGCAGTGATTGGAAATTTTCGGAATTTTTACTGAACGGGAATCGAAAATATGCAGGTGCCTGAATTTACAGATCATAGCGTAAATCCTGACAACAGAATACGAAATGAATCTAAATAAGTACAGCTAGCTCAGGTCATTTTATACTCGAGTAAAATCAATTCAAATTGGAAGCCCTTGCATAACTTGCAGAAATATAGACTGGATATATTAACACAATTTTTAGGAAAAGCGTTTTGAAACTCTAACACTATTTGCAAGAATAAAAGACTTGAAGGCTATTGCATAATTATAGGAAATAAAAAACTTGGAGTCATTGAACAATTTTCAATAAAAAAGACCTGAATTACAGCATAATGTTAGAAAGCATAAAATGAAATGTACGATGACAAGGACAAGTTTATTTTTCACTTGAGTGAGATGGTATATGATGTGATTTACTTGATATTTAAGATATAATATTGAAATGCCATTACGATGTTATATATCAGTGTAATGATAATATGAATATAAATGAAGTTATATTTTTATCATTTAATTACGATGAAACTGGTGTTTAAATTTATGAATATTTGCAATCTCGATCATTCTTATTTAAAAGAACTTCACGACCTTTAATGATATTAGATGTATTCATGAATTGATATAGTATCAAAAAGATCACAGATAAACTATGACATACGCGTATGATTGCGCTTTAGAAGCAGAAGTAAAAACGGCGAAATAATGCAGTTGAAGAAATAGGTGTCTTTTTTTTAAAAAAAACAAGAATTTGTATTGGAAATTAGGTAGTTCAAGATTTCTTATGATAATGATTAGAAATTCTCTCACAATTTAAATGTCCAAATCATCTTTAATAAATCTGCGAGAAGGAAAGAGAATTCCAATTGCTTTACCTATAACAAACTAAATACAAGCTATACCATTGATAATAGGTGGGTTTGTCGATCTATTTTGAGCTCATTTACAAAACTATTAAAGAGATTAGTTTAAATTCGGAAATTCTATTGCTGTTTTAAAAATAAATACGAAAGTTTGAATATTTTTTACTATCCTTAATTAATTTGTCAGTTTCCTGTTTCCCCCCTTTTATTTATATTTTTTCCATCATAATATTTTGGCAATCGAAATGAAATTAAGGGAAAGAAAAATTTCAGAAACAAGGCAATAAATTATTTTTACATACATAAAATGAATTTTTCTTGCTTAAAAAGATGAAATCCCCCCCTTTTAAATTCACCTTTTTAAATTGATAAATGAATATTTTCTTAATTTTATTTAATTGCATATTCTTGTTCAAACATTTTAATAATATATAATCCTTATTTAATTAACCATAAATCTTTACTTATTTTATATGGCAAGCGATGTTTGCTTGTGAATTTTCAGAAAACTCGATTAGAAGCTTTTATAATAATTATAATCATTAATTATAAAATGTATTAAAGATTGAAGGACAGATAATTAAATTAAAAATGTTTTTTTAAAACGTACTTTTATAGCTATGTTAAAAAGTAGGAAATGATTACCTGATAAAAAAAATTCAGAAAAAAAATCGTAAAAACATGAGGAGCCATTATGAATAGGATTAAAAAGAAAGTTTCTTTACATTTGTTTAAATTTAAAATTTAATTAATATCATCACAATTTTAGTTAATTGTAGGAAATTTAAATTAGCACCAGCCATGATATTTTCATTTTATATTTGACATCCAGATTCCATATTTTTTTTAAAAAAAGGAAAACAAATTTGGTCTTAGTGGTACATTAATGAAAGAATATAACATAGAGAAACTTTCGTTATTGAAGACACTAAAAAAAAGCAATGTTTCTGTAGAAGTTGCTTCTTAGCAATCGTTTGATCCTCTCAGCGAAAAACGCTGCCGTGGGCCACTTAGTCTCAATAAAAGCAAGTTTAACTAAACGGCTTTTGAAAATTATTATTTGAATATTTTGTACTTTTACGCATGCATCTCAAAAGAAAAATAAGATTTAAGTGTATTTTAGTGGTAGCATAATTTGAAGCTTTCATAAATTAGCCAATTATTTCATCTTTGGCATTATCACTGAATTATCTACCTTATTAAATTTGGTCATTTTGAAAAAAAAATTGTATTTCAAGCAAATATGCTAGATTTATAAGATATTTCACTGAAATTCATTACATTTTTTTTATCATTCTTGTAATGAAAAATTAGAAGTTAAATAAATAGCCTACAACTTTCAGATTTCTAGATAAATATTGTATGTCGTTAAATTATAATACAAAAATTCCTTATTCTGAAGAGATATCAAAAACGTAGAACTTCTAAGTTTTTAAAAATTTTCTTTTGATTTGGAACCATTATTTATTATTTTATATTTTATTTTCATGTAGCATTTAGGAATTAAAAAAATTCCTTAAAAAAAGGAGAGATTAGTGGAGGTGAGTTTTAATGAATGACAAAGGCTTTTTGACATTATTCATTGTGGACATGGAATAATTGTCCACAATGAATAATGTTTCTTAATTTTCTTAATTTCTATAGTTAAATAGAATAATTTTCTAATAATAATAATAATTTTCTTAATTTCTATAGTTAAATAATTGTTTCTTAATTTTTCAGTTCCTAATATTATCTCACACTCATCCTATATATATATATATATATATATATATATATGCTTAACCTCCGAATTCAGTTTGTTTTTCTCCACACTAATGAGGTTAAGCTTAACAGGTTTTCGGCCGATTATTTTAAGTGATTCGGCTTATTTTCATAATGTTTTATACATTTAAAATTAATCATCGTTTAGTAATTGATTTTTACGATTCATTTTGAAGTACTTTCGAATTAAAATAAAACAGAATAAAGAAAATTAAATAGTTCTAATCTTCATTGCATTACCCCAACTGGTGTAGAAAATTCACACACTACAAAGACAAAATTTGGTATGTATTTGGTATGTTTGGTTTTTGTGCAAAATTGAAATTTTTTTTATTAAATTTTAAACAACAACCATTCGAAGAAAGTTTGGTTTAGTGGTAGACTATATGTTAATACGATAATTATAAAACTTAAAGAGCTAGATAAGTATAATTTGCTGAGCAAATTTGCCATCTAATATGTAAATTCGTATCTGGATTGACCGTCTATCGGACTGTACATTTTCATGCATCTGAATGTGTGAATTGAAAATCGTATGGATTTAAATAAAAGAAACTTGATGTGTTATTTTGATACAATAATCGTAGCTCTGGGATAATCTTTGCTTTCAGTCCCTCTCTAAAAAAATTTTTTTAAATTGCATACTCAATGTCTTCTAATGAGCTACAAAGCACAATATTTTCAAAAAAAATTATAAAAGAAAAAAACTGTTATTAATATAAAATAATGAGCATTTATGGTATTCATCCAAAGTTCACAATTTTATGTACTGGACAAAATGAGGTAATATTTTATTGAAGAGCAAACAGAAAGTTTTGTGGAGACTACTTCATCTGATTTAATTTTTTCATAATTTTTAAATTTATATCATTGCAAATGATTTATTTGTTATTCATGTCATGAGACTTGATAACAAAAGTTAAAATTTTCTTTTATTAATTAATACTTTACAATAAAGATATTATTCAAGTTGTCATTGATTTATCTTACGTTATGCACTCTTAACATTGATAAAATTCATTAATCTATGGATGATATTTAATTTTTAAAACGTGGAAATCCTCATGTACTAAAAAAACAGGATAATAATATGCCTTAATTATATTTTCAGTGGAAGAAAATAACAAACATCTTATGATTGAATGAATTCTTAATCTCTTTGAGACGAGTATTTCCATTTTGTTTCTTTGATTATGTCTTAGTTATTAACATGCCAGAACATAATGTTGTTTTTGGTGTCAACCAAAATCCGTAGGCAAAGATAAAAATTTTATTATCTGCACGAGCATCTCAAAAAATCAGTTTTTAATAACGTGATGTCATCTTCTTTACAAAGGCTCCAATTTAAAAAAATAGGATAATGATTTTAGCAAATAAAACCTAGGAGAATGCCATTTTGAGCACGAGATTATATGAAATGAAATAAGCAGGAAATGTGATATTTTTTTAATACAATCAATGCGAGTCAATGTTTTTTGGATCGTTGGCAATACTAAAGTGACTCATTCAATAAAGCAATTAAAATGAATAGAAATATAACTGAATTTGCACGAGCACGTGGGGCTCGGTCCTTCAAGAAATTATATTCTGACATGATACATTGAAATATGCATTGCAGATTTCAATTTTTAATCCTTATTTATTCTTCTCTGTAGCTCTGAAATTTTTCTCATTCTTCTGGATTTCTCAAATTTTCTGAATTCATGAGATTTTTTCCGAGTAAAATAATCTTAATTTAAAATAAAACAAAGTATTTATATATATATATATATTGAAAATCTTTAAAGAAATCCCTCAGAAAAGTCTTACGATACTTCAATTGCAACTCAATTTTCAGAATGAGAATATTTTTCTCAATTCCATGCGCATGCGTGCTTTCCCAGCTTTTCCTGCCGCGACGAGAGCGGAGGTCCAAAGAAAAGACTGGGAATTGGTCAGGCGTTGGTGGATTCCTTATCAATGGGGGTAAACGTCCGCTGATCAATGTGTGAATGGAGAGCGGAATTTTTAACTCGCTTGCTATTTTGACGGGAGGGCGGTTGGTTCTTACGCCTACTTGGCTGGGGCACGTGCTTGCCTCTTAAGCGCACATCGTACACAGGGGCGCAGGAAAGCGTGGGCGGTCGAATCTCATTTCGGAGGCTTGTGGGCAGATCTTCTTACCTGGAGGGGGAATGCGCGACGTAAAATGTAATTTTCCCCAGTTGACTGACTGTCATGTGCGGCGGTTTTCAAAGTGGGCTATTTTTATCCCAATCGTTATTTAATAAAGTGCATGGGGTGAAATATGAGCATAATGGATGACTTTCTGTAAATCAAAACAAGATTTTTGTTTCTTATGGATATAAAGTATAAACTTTGATTGAAAGCGCTGGTTCTAATACTATTTAGTTCTTCATTACTCAAAGGCTTATGTTAAAGCAAAAATAAGACTTTTTTTCTTCTTGCTTACTTCTTTTTAATCAAAGTTGTCTCTGAGTGTATAAATAATATTTTAGAAAGAAGCATCTTAATCCCAGTATCTGGAAGAACATTTCCTTTACAGATAAATTGGTCCTCAGAGGAAAATTTTCTGAATCCAACCCAATTTGTTTTTAAAGCATAAGATTTTGTATATTGCTTATTGATTACTATTGATAAGAAGTACAACAGAGAAGAGATCTCATAAATATTTCACATTCTTTAACCCTGCAGTGGCTTTATCACTAAACCATTGGTGGATTACGAATAAAAAGTAGCTTATTTTACTAAGAATTTTTGAAATTTTACGTACATGAAATAAATTCTATTAACAGAGCTATGCATATTGTAAATACGATTCTTTAACTTAACATATAAATATTATAGAGAATATTAAGAATAAAAATTATTGTCAGTTGTACAAGGAAGAAATAAATTATTTTTCAAAGATAAGAGTTATGTCATAGGAGGATAAACATCTATTTTTCTTTTACAGATATTTAGAGTAGAAGTTATGATTTTTATTCACAGCATTTGCATTAGTAGTCAAGTGGATAGGTTTTCACTCTGGATAAATTAGACACCAACTGAATTTTGGGTTTAATTTCATTGAAGCTACTAAAGTAGAATGACTCTGTTTTGAGAATTTTCGTTAACAGTCCAACCTAGTATTATTTAATAACCACATTTATAAAACAGCGCGTTTATTGTTGTGTTTTATAAACAATTTTTATATTCACAATGTAAATTTAGACTGACTTTCATTTACCTATTTGTAGAAAAATCAAGTCTATTCAATACATTATTTATAGGGAAGATAGCAGTTATTTCCTGATTATTCCAATTTTAGTGACAAAAAAGATAATTATATTTGTTATTCTTCGATTTTCCAATTATCAGATTAAGATAATAAAAATTAACGATTTCATCTTTTTACACATGTAAACTAGAACTAAACTTCAGAAAATGTAAACGACGTTTATAAATGTGTACTTATTAAGTATTAAAATGATCATCATCATCTTCATGAAATATTATATTAAAAGTGAGTAATGGTCATATTGATAATGTTGACGTGTCGGCTTTATAACGGAAAGAGGGGTGCAGTATCTTCTGAGAGCATGGTCCCCAGAGTATCGGAGGGCAGAAGTCTGATATCTAACTCATATGAAATAACACACACACACGCTTGCACAGCCTCTTCTTAAAGGGGTACATTCACACACCTCACAGACATCACACAGAAAAACAACCATGCCCTAACCGGGACACGAACCTGGGTATCTCAGATCATGAGGAAGATGCGCTACATCTGTGCCATAACATCTGCAACATTCCTGTTAAATTATGTAATTGAATTTCTAAATATCAACGAACATGTTTTCATATGAAACCGGATGGAGTACTCTCTATTTAACTGATTCGTATACTCCCATCATTTATGGAGAGTTTAGTGTTTAATTTTCTGAGTAAACATGCAGAGAGAGTTGAGAAATCATTTTGTCCCTCTATTTTTCTACTGACTTCCGAATTCTAATGATAAAGCCATACGCCATATTACATTTATTTTGCTTCTTCAGTGTTTTGGGTCATACATTTGCTTGGTCCAATAAATTTTACTTCCTGTAAATAATTTCGCACGAAATTAATTCAATTTTTATGTACAGACAGTTTATTCATAAAATTTCATCTTTCTAGATCTATCATTTTTGAATTATTACAATCATAGTCAAACAGATAAGAATGCATAAATATCTTTTTTTCGGACACTTAAAGACCTAAAACAGAGAGATCCAAAAACATTGTAAGGCGAAATCCCAGTTCTTCATATATGCGAAATTAAAAATTAATTCCATTTACATCAGTTTTTTTTCAATTCTTTATATTTTCTTTCCGTTAAAATTGATCTATTTTTTATTGAGGAACTGATTTTACTTTTATTTTAGCTTCCTTTATTATCATATGACAACATGATATTGTTTTCAGTAGGAGTATTTGGTATCTTTAAAATTTGAAGTCAAGGAATATTTGTTTTTTGATTGATATCTAGCGAGTCACCTGACACATGACATTTGAGGTTTGTTTTGCCAATATTGTTCAGTTAAATTTATTATCAATTATTTTTTGTTTGTCTTCTATGAAATGACGTCATCTTCCAGTTTGTTTACGATATCTTACTTTTAAAATAGTTAATCTCGCACTCAAAATATTAACGTTTTTTTAAAATTATTTTTCGATTTTAACTATCGCAATTTTGTAAAACGCGACATATATTTATTTTTTAATGGTATTATAAGAGCATTTTTACTAATCGTATTTCTCAAAATACTGTAAATATTAGAATATAATTTTAATATCAATCTGCGTTACGTTCATTGTGCTTTACCACGTATAAAATAGTTTCCAGTAATAGCGAATTTTTCGTCGAAATTACTGTTTTTTTTTTTAATCTTAAAATCGGTCGAGCTTCAAAATTTTGCTTGAAAATGAAAGTTTAAAAAAATTGTCATTAGAGAGAGAGAAAGAGAAGTCTAGTAATATTTTGAAATCAGTTTAAACTGGTTAATGACTTAAATTAATTAAGACAAATAATCACTTAAAAATAATAATGTTCTCACATGATAATTTGAAATTTCCGGCTATAGATTTCCTTTTTTGAATATATCTTATCATTTGCTTTTAACTTTATAACAAAAATAATAAATCATTACATTTTTTAATATCTACTAAATTTTAATTTTATTCTTCCAGAGATAAAGATGGCATATTTTTTATTCAGAATACCTAGCTCAAATAATCTGTGTCCCTGACCATGAACCTATTAATAACAATCCTACTCCTATTTCCTAATATATTAATCTTATGTGACAGCTATCTTAATTGATAGGAAGAAAGCTGGATCCAGTTAGTGTCAAAGAGAATTAAGAGAAACAGCTTCGTTATCTTCTAGCGTTTTTGAATGGAGGGAAAATATTTTCTTGTTCTTGTGTCAGAAATAATGCAATGCTTTAATGGCTCAAACAATTTTTAAGGCTTATATTTATTGAAGCATGAGTTTTTCTAATTTTTATACACGTTTTCTCAATTCCTACCATTAGCTTACTCTCTCTCTCTCTCTCTTTATATAT
>JAOUZG010012139.1:966770-1041819 GCA_026289955.1 Argiope argentata | reverse complement strand
CAAAAATCTTCGTTTCCAAGCCACCAAATAAGTGATGAATTCAGTTTGTTTTTTCAGCACACTAATAAAATGATTCCTCAAGTCTTTTTAATCATCAAACCTTTCGATATCGATTAACACCATTTGCATGCAAATTCCATACCTATAAGAAAAATGAAGAGAGCAAAGAAAATGTTGCTACCAAGAATATCAAATTTTCATATCATGGATCTTCAACTATTGGAGAAATGCAAAACTGCAGTAAATCTAATAATAAAACATTGGCAAATATTGTGACGCGCTAATAGCAACTATGTGTAATTGTTAAAGAGATACATTATATAACGATATGGAATTCAGCTGTTTGTCATTAGAATGGCTGCAGTGGAATGGTGACAGATAAAAGTCTCTAAAGAGTGGGTCAATGCTTATTGACCCACTCTTTGGTCAATCAATGATGCTTACAATTGTGTTTGTAAAGCATCATTGATTTGATATAAATCAAATTTTAGGAATATAAAAGTCGGCTTAATCATATTTAATAAAGTATTTGATGCAATTGCAAAGAGTAAAGTAAATCTATGATCCAATAGGTCTGAGTTTTAAAAATTTACACTTGTATACCTTCAGTAAAGAAATTAATATGTGCTTTTAAGGACGAATCATTAATAGATACGTAGCCTAAGATTCAGCTAAAATAAAAAAAGATTAAAAAGAAACCTGTTATGCATATTTCAGTGCATCCTGTCAGAACATCATTTCTTGAACGGCCAAGCACCACGTGCTCGTGCGAGTTATATTATATTTTTATTCATTTTAATCGTTTCATTGAATGGGCCTCTTTAGTATTGCAAACGATCTAAAAAGACTTTGTATCGCATTGATTGATTAAAAAAATATCACATTTCCTATTTATTTCATTTCATATAATCACGTGCTCAAAATGACATTTCTCTGGGTTTTATTGGCTGAAGTCATTAACTTATTTTTTTAAAATCAGAACTTTTGTAAATGGGATGACATCAGGTTATGAAAAGCTGAGATGCTCGAGCAGATAATAAAATTTCAATTTTTTGCCTACGGATTTATTTATTTTTCGCCTACGGGTTTTTGTTGACTCCAAAAAACCCCATTCCTAAAACAATGTCATGGTCAGACATGATAATATACGATGAACTATTTGCTGGTATGATGAAAAAAATAACTTGTATATATATATATGGACGGTCATTATAGGACCTGAGAACTACCACAAACATTATGATACGTATTTATATCATTTCTTATGATGATAATGACGATCTCGTGTCAGCTTTTCAACGGAAATAGGGGGTACAGTAGCTTCTGAGTGTATGGACCTCTGAGCAATTGAGGGCAGAAGTTTGAATTATAGCTCATATGAAGATGATACACACACATTTGCTTGCACAACCCCTTTTTATAGTGGGGCGGATCTACACAACTGACAGATAGAAAACAAAAGAACAACCATGACCTAATCGGAACTCGAACCTAGGACACCCAGATCATGAGGAAGACACGCTTCCTCTGTGCTAAGAGGCTGGCCTTAATTCTTCTATTTGCATAATAGATACGGTTATCGTCTTAAATGTCAAATACGATATCGATTAAACTGCTAAATGTTTAATGCCGTAACCTGAAAACTAGTTATTCACAATAGCAGGTTCAAAAAGCGTTGCATCCTTTTAGAATGAAGTACGAGAGACAAAAGAATTTGGAATTTCGAACCTTGATGCCGAAATTCTCTAACAGTAATTAAGGGTCAGGAAAACTGTGACATATAACTAAAAAAAATTTGTTGCTTCTTAAGGCACTTTACAAGCCCGCTGACGGACTTTCAGCGATTTAAAAGGAGGGCTCAGTAGCTTTTTGAGGACCAACATTCCTGAGTACCCGAGGGCCGAAGTCTGGATTCTAGCTCATATGATACACATTTGTTTGCTCACCCCCTTTTTAAAGGAGGGCTCTTTCACACTCCTCGCAGATAGAACACAGGGTAGAGAACAACTATGCCCGAACCAGGGTTCGAATCCGGAACGCTTTGATCACGAGGAAAATACACTACCTCTAGGACTGGATCTCTGGAAAAAAAATTGGTTATTTACATTTAATTTTACTGAGCCAAAAATGTACCGGACATGAACTACGAATTAAATATCCGCGATCTACGAGAGCCACTTTGATGCAATCAGCTGGTAATCAACAGACTGGAAACCCTAACCTAACCTCGATCGTTATATTATTCCGTGAAAAAAGGAAATGAAAATTCAGTTATCTCTCTCATCTTCTTCATACGACAGCGATTAAAAATTAAGATCCCAACTCAACTCTCGAGTTATTTCCAAATGGAACGTTAACGCAATTAAACTAATAGCTAAACCTCAGATCTGAGTCTCAAGGACGGATAGTTAAATCTCAAATGTTAAAAGGTTGAGGAGCCACTGAGTGGAGGTAAGTGAAATATCCTCGTCTCATTCATCGCTGACAGCTCTCTTTTGTTTTCTGATTGCTCAAAAGCGCTTACGGGAAAGAGCTATAATGTTTTTATCGGTTGGGAAAATAGAGCGTTTTTTGTTATGTTTTTTTTTCTCCTTAAAGATAACTTACTTATGCCTTCTCGTGGTTACCATGGCAACTTATGGGTAACGAAAAAAACCTGATATTATTTTTCCGTTATTAGAATGTTCTTTTATTCTGAAAATAACAATCGCTTGTCATGTAACGGAAAGGGCAATTTACAGGTAAGCTGAGAAAGCTGTCGTCGTTGTCGATAATATATCCCAGGTAAAAAAAGACCAGGCAGTAATAACTTGCGTTCACAGAATATTGTAAGAAGCTTCAGAAAAGAAGATTCAAGAGAGAAGAACATTTCTTTATAGAATCGTATCCATTCGGTTTCAAAAGTTAGTTGGATTATAGAACCGGTGATTTTTTCCCAATTAATTCCTTCGATTTTTTTATTACTAACATACTACGAATGCATTTTGTGTTTAGTTACTAACTATTCAAAAAAAGAAGAAAGTATTAAGATGTCCCATAAGTTTCTTTCCTATTCCTAATACGAAATGAATACATAATATTTGCTGTTTAAGATCATATTTATTTTGTTACATAATAACCCTTTCGCTGTATCGCCTTCCTCAATCTATCAAGAAGACTCATTATCCTTCTTTCCAAAATTGTTGTGTTTTGGACAAGAAATAACCTTCGAGCTTCGCTTTTATTTCTCTGATGTATTTAAACCATTTATCACAAAGAGAATTATTTTAAGGACAGAAAAAAGGTAATACTAAGGTGGAGCGACAATGCAGGATGTTGTAAAACATCCCTATAAAACTGTTAACATTTCTATCTTACTACTAATGCAATATGTGGTCTCGCTTTGTCATTATGAAAAAATATCGTCTCGTTAATTCATTAATTCTAACCATTTTTGCTATGGCAGCTTTTAATTGACCTTGTTGATGATAGTATTCAGTAGATTTTATTGTTTTACCTTGAGATAGGGCTCGTAGATATTTATGCCTTTCCAACCCCATCAAATAGACAAAAGAACTTTTCTGGGATATAGTTTCGGCTTGTTATGTAGTACCGTTCTGGTAAGACCCAAACCAATGACACAGATTGCAAATAGAAAAGCCTGCAGTTTTGTACTGAGAGAGCCAGATAAAACTATTGACAGCGCGGTCAGAAAGAGACTTTTGGGACATCCTAACATTTTTGATACCATTGAGTGTATGGGATATATATATATATATATATATATATATATATATATATAGGAAGATACTAACCAAATTTTATTTCTCTCATCCATTGCCTTTTTGAATTACTGGGTTCGCATTGTCCAAATATTCCGATCGATTCACAATCGTGCCTTAGATAGATTTAATTCAAAAATTAATACATATCTACAATTGTAATGATAAATGCATATACCGGCGTCCTGGCATGGGGGTAGCACGTCTACACGTGATCTAGGAGTCCCGGGTTTGAATCCCGCTTCGGGCACGATCTTTTTGTGTGTTTTGTCAATAAGGTGTGTGAATGTACCCCCCCCCCTCCTGTAAAGTGGAGCTGTGCGAGCGAATGCCATGAATGAATAGCAAAAGTCGTACTCTTGGCCCTAGTTTGCGTTATTACAAAAAAAAAAAAACACCCTGAGACTCTGATTAGTCTTAACCGCTAATTACCCCAAAGAGCTGGTCCGTGGCAAGTGCCATAAGAAACAACAAACAACAACATAAATGTATATACCATATATAACAAATTTTAAACCAACTGGCAGTTTGTTTTTTCATATGTTTTAAGATTGATCAATGTACAGACGTCCCAAGGACAGATTTTAGAGAAAGCCTGTCAGTATAAGCAGTTTTGGTGCGAAAACTACATGTCAAATAGACACAAAAAAATTTGTTGAATTTGGATTATTCTTTTATCATTGCCACTTCCTTCTAGCTTATATCAGGAGAAAAAAAATTATCATGTAATTGCCATAATTTACCGAAAAGAAATCTCTCAAATGGAAATTATAAATAATTATGAAATATATCAATAGCAACCAAAGAGGAAATAGCGTACCATGATTGTTTACCGTTAGTCAAAAAGAATGGAGGTGCTAATTAGACGACAATTTCTTTCAATATTCTTCAATGACAGTTATAAATTTCCTTTTGTAATGCATTTTAGTTATTAGTGCTACAACCTATTTTTTTCTATTAGAACTATTTTTAAAAAATATAAAACACAATAAATGTGCCTCTTTTTTTGTAACACCTGTTAGTCACATTTAAAAATAAAGCCATGAAAATCAGGGAAAAGTAAAATAATAAAATGCGGACATTCTGCAGAGTATTTATCAAATAACATTACAACTTTCAATCAACTGCGTTTATTGAATTCAAATTTTAGCACTCTTCTTGAAACGCCCAAATAATTCTTCCTTACAAATTCCTGCCTACTTATATTTACAAGTAGGTAGTTATTTATTTATTTTTGAAATCGTTAAAAAATAATGGAATCTTGTTTTTGATTAAAACAAAAGAATATAGCTAATTTGTCTCAAATACTAAGGAAATGAAAATTGGTTATTTGGACACCCAATAAGATACTTACTACATAAAGATAAATGCTTTTTGGAAGTTTTTTATACGAATCTAGTTTTTATTCTAACTTAATGAAATTTAGAATAATGATCTTCAAGTGGAAGGGTCATTGTTAACTTATTAAAATCGAATGCTAACGAAAATAAATGGTAGCTAAATTTAACTTTGCAAGTTTTTGTGTTTTTAAGTTACAATTCCCATAATATTACTGTAATAAATATAGTATCCATGCAACCTTCAAAACTCAAACAATTATTCTTCTAACAGAACCAATTTCATTTATACACAATTTTTTCTATTTCTATAATAATATTTTTAAACTTTATCTTCATACGTAACGTGCAACTTTAGTTTTATTATTATGATAAAATTCAGGGTAGGTTAACGCATTAAAAAGTCGATTATTTTGCAAAATTAAACAGTTTTTTTTAATTTAAAATTTTTAACCACTTAACTGTTTTATTTACTTTACTATCTAATACGATGACACCTTATATTTTAGGAATATTTTCTTATTTTGATTCAAATGGAAATCCATTGAATACTTGACTTATCTATGCATTCGAAGTAATTTTAATATTCAGTTATAACCGATATGAATGATTTATTTTTTGTTTACAACTGTCAAAATTCGATAAATCAATACACGTTCGGCATACGGGCAAACCGGTTAAGGGATTTATGCTTCAACAAATTTCTTCACAAAACTATTTTAATTTTTTTAAAGCAATTTGCTGGGTTTTTTTTCGGGGGGAAATTACCTGGATTTTTATATTTACATTTACACACGTTTTAATGCTATATTACACTCATCACTTTTTTCAAATTTTAATGATTGGTAAAATTCTTTTACAAAATCCCTAATAAATTAAAACCTAATTCATGTTTTTTTTCATTCAAATTTGGTACAATTCTTTCTTACTATGTTCTGCAGGACCTGAATTAGACAATAAGTAATTCATTCATTTAGAAATATTTTAAAGTTATTTTTATTCTTCATAATGCAAAAAATATATAATTTTCATGTTATTTAAACCCTTAACACTAAATGAATTGGTACAAATACAGTTTATTTTTTAGTTCAATAACTAGATAATATATCTCTTAAGCTATTTAAAACGTTTCAAGCAAATCATTTGGTAAATCTTTAAATTGAAGATTTTGGTTTTATAACTCCTTTTAGGTAAAAAACTCCCTTTCTCAATTTTTAAAAAAGTGTTTCATTTAATTATAGCCTTAGTATTTTTTAATGTTTTTTATGCAAAAATTCAAAAACTATAATAATTTAGATCGCTTTTCAAAAAATTTATCCCTAATATAGTCACATACTTCAAACTAATTCTATTGTTAAATCATCCAATCAAAAGCATTCACCGATATTAAATTTAAAGTAAGATAAATGTGATTTCTTTAAGCAATAACACGGAAATAAGATTCTTACTTCTGCCTTCATTTCGCTTTGCATGCACTTTTTAATTCGCACGAGCAATGATGTTAAATAAAATAGTTACGATTCAATTCATATTTTTCAATCTTATCAAATAATAAAGTAAAGTAATTTTAAATAAATACATTGCAAATGAATAATTTAGCACCAAGGGAAACTAAAATTCCTGGTAAACAAGTTGGTTGTAAAAGGTGGTTAGTCTACTACATTTCAGAAGCATACATGTGAAATAACTAAGCAAACGTTTTTAATTCAGTTTAAAGAACATTTGTAAAATTTTTAGCAAACACTTTAAATTACTTTATATTTCTTAAAAGCAGAATTTTAATGTCATTAAATATATTCGAAAAAGAAACACTGGAGTAATAAATATACGCTGAAGATAAATATGCGACAATGTTGGTGTTGTTTCATGGACAAGCTCGCTGAGGTAGCCGGCTACTTAAGCTTCATCAGGGTCTCTTGTTTTGTAGTAGCGTCAACTAGGGCCAAGAGTACGGCTTTTGCTACTCACTCATCACAATCGCTTGCACGGCACCTTTTCACAGGGGAAACATTCACACATCTTACAGATAAAACACTGAAGAACAGCCATGCCCTGACCGAGACTCGAACCCGAGACGCCATGCTACCCCTATGCCAGAACACTGGCATACGCAACAATTAACACGCAACTTATAATATAAAGTAGAATTCGTTGCCGATTACGAACTGTGAATGTATACGGGTATAGACATAACTCAAATCTTGGTGACCTTTTGCAATGTGTCTTAATTTTGATTTTGCAAAATCATAACTCCAAGATGTCATTCCACTCAAGACAACCTTTGTATGCGCGATAGGTGTTGTTATTAAATATTACGTTAAACGTTACGTACTAACATTCTTGAGTTTGTGTAATGCATAACTTTAAAATTTTCATATCAATGACTTGTAAACAATAGGACTACATTGCTATGAATCTTGAAATATTGAACCGAGGAAAAAAAGAGTACCGGAGCCGACACTCCTTCAAACAACTGCTCTAATTCAAAGATAGGATATTTATTTCACCTGTACTCTGATTTAATTTTCTCAGAGTTCGAGGTCCATTCACAATGAAACTAAAAAGGCTTAATAAAGGACTATTAGTGAGGCTTATTCCTGTAGAAAGGCTTAATAAATGACTAAGTCATGACACGATTGGTAGCCACTATGACTTAGTCATATATTAAGCCTCTTTACATGAATAACTCATTAGGCCGGCTTTCTGGCACAGAGGTAGCGCGTCTTCCTCACGTTCTGAGTGTCCCGTGTTCGAGACCCGGTCTGGGCAAGGTTGTTCTTCTGTGTGCTATCTGTGAGATTCCTGACTTTGTCCTTCTGTAAAAAGGGGACTGTGAAAGCAAATGTGGTCAGTGGGTGTAACTAACTCGTACTCTTGGCCCTAGTCGGCGCTACTTCAAAAACAAGAGACGCTCCTTTCGGCTTAAATCTGCTGCTGTATCAGCGGGGGGCTTGTCCATAGTCAAGTACCATAAGTAACAACAACAGCAACAACAACATAATTCGTTAGTCAATACAGTGTAGTCACAGATTTCGATTGAGATTTAAAAACTGTGTCGTATAATATTCTCGCATTATTTCAAAAGTTTCACTTAATTAACATAATTAATTTATTCTCAACTATTAGGAATGTAGGTGATTCGGCTCGAAAATTAATGTTTATGAATCGAAATTGTTACAATAACCCATTAGTAATTAAGATATCTTCTTTAATATTCTAAAGGAATACATTTAGAACACACAGAAACATCATCAAGTACTTTGCTCGAAACTGCAAGTCTCACTTAATCTTAATACAACGGAAGATTTAGTGAAGGCTCTAATGAAACTTCTTTAGTTATTGCCCTCCCTTTACGGCTTAGCCAATCTCAAAATATAACCTGCCGTAATAAAAGGTACACGAAATTTCTCTTCGCTTTGAAGAGGGGGGAGAAACAATATCCCTCCCCGCAATAAACTACTCTTTCGAAAACAATATTTGCCACGTCTATCAACCACTAAATGAATCGATTGTGCGTCTGACCGACACTTAGGGAAGGAATGACCACAGGAGATGAGCACGGTTGCTAGGGAAGCGGGGTTTGCCAGACGAAAGGGGGAACTACACCCTCCACCACCCTTTGTCTTCGTTGAATGTTCGCACTTGGCAACAGTTGGCTGAAAAAATATGGAAACAGAATTGAGTAGGAAAAGATTATGTAATCTGTTTAGATACTTCCCCCAGATATTTGAGTTTTTAAGGAATCAGTTGGAAGAGGTTTTATTTCAATTTGTGTTTTCTTGTTTGTTTGTTTGTCATTTCATTTGCAATTTCGGCATCTAAACTTCTAAAATTATAATTATCGACCTTTCGAGTCGTGTTACGTGAATAAAATTTGTGATCGATATACGCTGCTACTGTCAGATGCTCCAACGCCATTAAAAACAAAACACACTGGAGAACTAATCAAGATTTAAAAGTTTTGCAAATTAATACAGACAATAAAATTTATTTGTTTTTTGTTCATGGATATTATATAAACAGTATTCTGATGTCCTTCATTGTATATTCAAACATGAGAAATATCATTTAAAGAAAATTGAATTGTTTCAAATTTCCTAAAATCTACATAAAATATCTTTAAGATTAACTTTACTATTAAAGTATAATTGGCGACCTTTTAGGGATCCCACAACAAAGAGAATGGCACAAACACGCAAATAGTGTACAAATGGCAGCAGGACTTTAATGGAATTATTTCATAGAATAGATTTCAAATCTAACAAAATTTAGAGTACAGGAATTTAAGATATGATATTAAAATGTTCATTTCATGAAGAACATTTTTATATCATATTTTCAGAAAACTATAAAAGTGACAAAATAAGAAATGCATTACATTTACTCTTCCGTCAACTAGGCTCCAGCGAAAAATCGCCAAACAAATTTGAAGAATTCTACATCATTTGGCAATTTTTGGCTTGAAAATCGCTGTAAGGAATTTAGCAGAATTCTGCATTATTTGGCGATTTTTCGCTGGTTCCTGGCTAACGGAAAAGTACCTTACTCTCTCTACATAACACCGTAGATATAATTATTAGAATAGAATCGATGCCACAATCGAATATACTAGTGAAATCCTTCTTTCTAAAGGTTTATTTATTTATTTATTTATTTATTACATTTCAGAATTAGTATAAGGTTAGTTTCATGATCACCAACAGATACAGATAAAGAATTATATAATACTACATTGAACAAGAAGAATTTAATATAAAAAAATAAGTCAATACCTTTTTATGTCAACAACGAAAATTTTTATTTTTGTTACTTTTTATTAAAAACTTAAAATTAATATAAATAATTGAACAGGAAATTATACCTGGTCAAAACTAAATCAAGTTCCTAGGAAAATAAATCGGATCAGACTCACAACACATTGGCGGTGAATTTTCAACGCCAATGGATCCTTTAATGCCATGAGACAAAGCTAATGAGTGAATTTTCTATGCCAGTTTAGGGCAACGCAATACAGATTAGACATCTTTAATTTTCTTTATTTTGTATTGTTTTAATTCGAAAGTACTTCAAAATAAATCACAAAAATCTATTAATGAGCAATGTTGAATTTTAAATGCATCAAACATTAAGAAAATAAACAGAATCGTTTGAAATAATAAGCCGAAAACATGTTAAGCCCAACCTCAAAGAAACAAACTGAATTCGTTACATATATGGTGGTGATTTTTGGTGAGAAAGTTAGTTTTTAATTAATTAGTAAAAATTAATGATTTAATGTGGGAAAAAACTGTATTAACATCAAATGCCATCTACTAATAGTTTAAAAAATGTTTACGAACTTGAGTGAATGAATTAAAAGTATTTGATAAACAAAAAATTTGTACAAGATCTATATAATATGTATGTATCTATATAGGGAGAGTATGAGCTAATAGTAGGAGTTGAATAAGCTGAAAACTAGGTCAAAAAGTCAAAATACTATAAGCATGAAAAAATCGCATGATTTTAGAAAAAAACATTATTATGCTTCTAAACTCTCTGAAATAGGCTAAAAATTTAATTGAAAGGAGTTTATAAAATCATATAATAAACATAAAATAATTACAGACTTTAAAAGATGTGATTATAAAAAAAAAACCCGGATAGAAATATATCTGTTGATGACCACTACCATAACCATGGTGTTGAATGATCTTTGTGTTAGTTTGGAGAAGGAAATAAAATAGGGATTTGTTCCCGTCTTGGCAATGTCTAATATTTTTGGGACCAATAATATCATTCCATTATTGGTTTTCATTCATATTTCATTAATAACGAGCAACTATGGGATGATACATATTTTGGTTAAAAAATAGTTTCAATAATTTGGACCTAGTGCCCGTCCTCAAATAGTTAGCCATGGAATTTAGAATCCAAAAAAGCACCTTTTTCGGCTAAATAGCGCCAATTTTCCTACTTGAAACGAGTTATTTATCATTTTGTTTATTTAAATTTTTCAGTTTCTTTTAATATGCGATATCAGAATAAAGTCAAGCGGTTCAATTAAAATAAGGTCCTTTGACGAATCTTAATATATTTAGAGTAAAAAAATACCACTTTTTTTGTTTTAAACAGTTATTTAAATGTATGCTAAGAAATAAGAGAGAAAAAACGATACCCTGATCTGATTTGTTTTATATTTTAAAGTTTTTGTACTTAAATTTTGTGAATGTATCTGATCTGAATGGATTTTAGATGAATGGATCTAAATCAAATTTAAACTTCCTATCAATAAAAAGAAAGGTATATTTATGTACTCGATTTTTCTCTCTTTCCCCCGAAATTAATCACAAGAAAGCCCATACTGTGCAAGTACATGAGAATATTAATAGAAGAAAGAACATTGCTACCAGATTTACATATTTTTGTCAGCAACCTGGCATAGGGGTAGTGCATCTTCCCAGGGTTCTGAGCGTCCTGGGTTCGGGCATTGCTGTTCTTCTGTGTTCTATCTGTAACGTGTGTGAACGTACCTCTCTGTAAAAAGGGGCTGTGCAAGCGAGTGTGATGAGAGAGTAGCAAAAGTAGTATTCTTGGCCCTAGTTGACATTATTTCAAAAACAAGAGACGTGTCTTAGGCTTAAATCGCTGACTCCCTCAGCGAGCTTGTCCATGGAAAGTGCCATAAGAAACAGCAACATACATATTTTTGACGGCAGTATCTCAGCTTATACAAAACGAATGTTACATTTAAATTTCCAGAATACTTTCATATATAATGCAATTAAAAAGCAAATCATTTAACCTCTTTTACATACCCAATATATCTTTTAAATTGCAATTACAAATAATAATAATAAAAGTAGAAGCATCCTGTTCAAAGTATCTTAGATTACCTTGTTTTTCAAAGCATAAATTTTATTTAATGAAATGTGCAAGTCTTATATTTTTCATTTTTAACATAAAAAAAACAACCAAGATTTCTTTGAAAAACTTGGCATCGTTAAAATAAGAAACTGGAAAAAGCAAAGCGCAACGAAGAAAAAAAAATATATATTCTGTTCTTCGCTTCCCATATTTCATTTCAAGTTCCAAAAAGCTCCAACGCAAGCAAATAATTTTCCGCGCCATTTCAAGACCAGAGGAAAATCTGATGCTGCCAATCCGATTTAATTAAAAGTCAGAACGCGCTAAAAGTTAGCAAGGCCGATTCTTGATTCTCTCTCCTTCCAGTTTTCCATGATCTTATTAATTCGGACGACTGTGATTGGGTGAAACTTCCGAGAAAATCTCGCTGGAGAAGCCGTTTTCCCATTTCCTGTGCAACTAGAGCTAAGAAGAAGCCCAGAGGCTATTGGATCTCTGGATGGCAAATGATTGGATGGAAATTAAAGAGCCGAAGGGATCTTTTGCCCGATGTTATGATGTCTCTTTAACCCTCCAATCCCAAGATTTTCATTTCCTACTTCTAACCTCAATCTGCCATTCAAGACGAGGGGCCCACTAGACGAGATCAGAGAGAGATTTTGCTTTCGGCGGTCTTCGAATTTCATTTTAGGGGCCTGGACGTTGAGCTCGAGTTTTTTCAAGGTAGTCTATGGCAACGGATATTGCAACTGAACCAACAACTGCAGGAATTTGAGTTTAATTAATTCCTGAAAGTATATACTAAAATCAGAATTTTATTCCTTTTTTTTAAATTTTGAAACTGCAAACGTGTCAGTTCAACAGTCAGAAGCTCTAAAATAATAATGTTTTTAAGGGACATAAGTTCTATAAACTGTATGAAGTAAAGCGTATAGTGTGCAAAACACACTACATTTATACAGAAATTTATCAAATTTGTGACATAATTACTTCCTGAGTCAAAATTGGGTACTCAGAATTTTGTTTTGAATTTCAATTATTGAACTGCAGATTTAAGTATTATAGTCTCTTAATTTTAATTAATATAGTTTTTTTATTTTAATTATTATAGAGGGACAATGTTATTATCATGTCAGAATATGATGTTTTTTTGGGGGGGGATGAAGTTTATGGCGTCAACAAAATTCCGTAGGTGAAAAATAAAAATTTTATTATCTGCACGAGTATCTCAAAAAATCAGCTTTTAATAACATGAGGCCCTCGCGTTTACAAATGCTCAGATTTAAAAAAATAAGTGAATGGCTACAGCAAATAAAACCTAGAAAAATGTCATTTTGAGCACGAGATTATATGAAATGAAATAAATAGGAAATGTGATATTTTTAAACAAAAAATGCGAGACAAAGTGTTTTTGGATCATTTGCAATGTTAAAGTGATTCATTCAATATGAAAAAATTAAAATGAATAAAAATATAATTGAAATTGCATGAGCACGTGGTGCTTGACCATTCAAGAAAAGATGTTCAGACATGATATATTGAAATATGCATAGCAGATTTCATTTTAATCTTTTTTTAGTTTCTGCTTAACCTTAGGCTACGAATCTATTTATGATTCGTCCTTAACAGCACATATTAATTTCCTTACTGAAGGCCTACAAGTGTAAATTTTTAAAACTCAGACCTATTGGACTATAGATTTACTCTACTTTTTGCAATTGCATCAAATATTTTTAAATGCATGATTCTACTGACTTTTCTATTCCAGAAATTTGATATAGATCAAATCAATGGTGCTTTACAAAGTAATTCGTCTCTGAATAAAACCTTATTGTTTGTAGAAAGTAATTATTAAGAATATTTTTGATGCTCTAGCATTTGTACTGCATCAAAAAGTAAATAACTAACAAGTAAAAATGTGGGAAGAGAAAAAATTAATGGACGTTTCTGTGCGAGAAAAATTATGGAACAAAAATTTCAAAATCGGATATTGGTACGTTCGACAACTTAAGCCTCTTGTTTATCCTTATTTAGCAGTAATTTTTATTATTATTTTCGTTTAATTATTAGTTTCACCTTGTTGGAATGAATACACATTGTTTAAATTTACAATTAATTATCATTTATAGAAATAACAAATATTTCTTACAGCAAGCTTTTAAACCTGGGCTTTAATGTTAATCTGAAATAGAATGCGGTAATTGATTCTATTCTACATAGTAATTTTGAAATTCACACTCCGAAATTTTCCTTATAAAAGCTAAAATTAAAAATACTGCTAAGATAAATGGAAACAAATACAGTGTTATACCAATAAATATTACTCAAAGAGAAAAGTGTTTATTATTCAAATAGATATTTTAAAATATTTAAGTATTATTTCCTTATGTTTAAGCTTTCAAAAATCACTGCGATTTCTGAACTCTTCAAAACATTGTTTATTTACTAGCACCGAATTTAAACTTTTTCGAAGCATGCTGAATTGAATTTGAAGAGAAATTTTTCTGGGAGGGGAGGGAGGGAGGCAATCCTAATGCATACAGACAGACAAACTTTTCTTTGACGGATTTTCTGTTAAAATTGATACAGATTTACAGGTCGAAATAAAGCCACAGTTTACTCATTAACTCCTTCGATGTTTATGCCATTGCGGAGTAATCAAATAGATGTTCCAAAATTGGAGTCTAGTCTCATGAAGAACTAACCCACCAGATTCATTGGAATTTCTTTGTCAATTACTTTTTCTATACATATGGCAAAAAAAATTGTATAATTTATGACAAATTTAATAATGTTTTTTAGAAATCAGTGGAAAGGGTCCTCCCAAAAAAATTCATATGATATTCTCTAATAACGATGCTATCTCACCGGCGTCCTGCCATAGAAGTAGCGCATATTCCCCTAAAGCTGAGTCCCAGTTCGGGCATGGTTGTTCTTCTATAAGGTGTTTGAATGTGTCCCCCTCCCCTAAAAAAAGTGTGAAAGTGACTGTGATGAGTATGTAGCTAAGTCGTACTCTTGGCCCTAGTTAGCACTACTTCATAACTAGAGACGCTCCTCCTCCCCCTTTCGGCTTAAAATGTGCTGATGTCTCAGCGAAGCTTGTCCATAACTAGTGCCATTAACAACAACAACAATTTTATCTCACAAAACGGCTTCCATGGCGTTGACATACAATAATTGTAAAAAAAAACCTTTGACGTAAATTTAAAGAGTGATTAATCCTCTGTATACCTTTAATTGGCCGGCTTTCTGGCACAGAGGTAGTGTGTCTTCCTCGTGTTCTGGGAGTCCCGGCTTCGAGTATCGGTTTGGGCAGGGTTGTTGTTCTGTGTGCTATCTGTGAGATGTGTGACTGTGCACGCAAATGTGGTGAGTGTGTAGCTAAGTCGTACTCTTGGCCCTAGTTGGCACTACTTCAAAAAAAAAAGAAAAAAAGAAACAAGAGAGGCATCTTTCGGCTTAAATCTGCTGCTGTATCAGCGGAGGGCTTGCCCATGGCAAGTGCCATTAGTAACCGCAACAACAGACCTTTAATCGTATTCGATAAAACAATTTGTATTTTAAGAAAGTTTTTCCCAGCCGATTGAAGCAAAAATTTGACAAACAACTATACTTATAATAACACACACATACTAAAATATACTTGCATACACACGCACTGTTATTAGAAGTAACGATAAAGGTCGTAATGATGGATTTTTACAACTATTTAATTTATCATTTAAATTTTTAGAAAGAATCCCATCATATGAGAAATACTTTATATATTTAGGCCCAAGTAATATATTGTACCTCGTCGAAAATTTGAATAAGCACTTGAAAAATAAATAAAATCAAATCAAAATCTTACAAATGGGTACTTTAAACCTTGAAAAACAATTTCCCTAATGCAGTTTATGTGGCATATTACTAAGAAATTCTACTGCATGTATCCAGACACCACAAACATTCGAACCAGCATTGCAAAAAGCTGGTTTAGTTCCGAATGAAGCCGGAGAGTTATTCCCAACAATCCTCCACCAGAGAATTGGGTGAATATCTGGGGAAACCGATTTAACCATGAGAAATGGCGATGTACTAATTTATTGGTTAGGGATATGCAGGTTAAGAAGAATCGTCTGGGCGATGGGGTGTTTCGAATAAGAGGGCCTTTTATATTTCCTCCTTGGAAGAAAACAGCATTTTCCTTTCTATCTGTGGTAATTGTGCATGACAGAATCACTTAATCCAAAAAACTTATTAGTTCGCAGCAAATTGCTAGAGTAGAAAAGAGAGAGGGAGAGAGAGATGAAGTTATATGAGAAGAAAAAGATGATCCGAGCGTTGATAAGGAGCAACACTAATCAGATTATAACTTTTTAAAAACCTTTTTAAATAAAAGACTTGAAAAAAAAACGCTTGTAGAGCCTGCTAAAGTTACTTAATACAAAAATTCGGCACAAATGTGCTAAAGTCAATAGGTTTGTAGGTATTCTGTAAAAAAAGAAAATGGGTAGATAGGGAAAAGAATGCATTAGAAGCTCTCTGTTTTAATAAATGATAGATTTAATCCGCATTTATGAGCTCGTATTAAATACAAAAAAAAATTTACTTTAATATTTTTGTTAACCATTTGCAGTCCGAAAAATAATTAGATGCAAAATTATTCACCTAATACAAAGATCTGTTTATTGCTATGAAAAATAAATATATATAATTTTTTTAAGTCGAATTTCTCTGAAAAATTAATCTGCATCTTTTAACCATTTTGTAGGCGTTTTAACAATTAAAATTGAAAAAAAAAAAATAAAGATTAAAAGAAGTATTCTATGCATATTTCAATGCATCATGTCAGAACATCATTTCTTGAACGGCCAAGCACCACGTGCTCGTGCGAGTTAAATTATATTTTTATTCATTTTAATCGTTTCATTGAATGAGTCACTTTAGTATTGCAAACGATCCGAAAAACCTTGTTTGAAAAAATATCTCATTTCCTATTTATTTCATTTCATATAATCACGTGCTCAAAATGACATTTTCTCGGTTTTATTTGCTGGAGTCATGAACTCATTTTTTAAAAATCGGCGCTTTAGTAAATGGGATGGCATCACGTTAATAAAATTGATTTTTGAGATGCTCGTGCAGTTAATAAAATTTCATTTTTTTGCCTACGGATTTTTTTATTTTTCACTTGCAGGTTTTTATTGACGCCACAAAACCTTATTCCTAAAACAATATCATGTTCTGACATGATAATAAAACGTCAAAATGATGCACAATCTTGAATGGTGAGCCAGAGTCCATATCGGAGTGCAAAGGTTTAAAATGTAAATATTTTTAATGAATATCATAGGAATTTTTAGGAAGAGTCTCAGTAAAACTTTCACATACACTTTTAAAAAAGTGTTTTATTCCTAGTTCTCTCCTCACAAAAAAAGTGGATTTCAGACAACAAATAAATTCCAAGGAAATTTCAAATTTTTATTTTTCTAATCTTTCACTTAAGTATTTCGTGTTTTATAGTAAGGAAAAGAAAATCAAATATGCCTTTTGAATGTTTTTTTCCTCCAACCAATTGAGACAGTCTGACCTAGAATTGCTAGAAATACTGCTAGAAAATTTCGACATTAAGGTTATTTCATGATTTTAAACTCCAAATTCTTTTATCTCCAGCACTTTATTGTAAAATGATGCAAAGCATTTTGATCCTGCTATTGTGCGTCATTATTTTGGGTAAATCACTTCACTTCACATCAAACATATAGCTATTTAATCAGCATCGTATCTGACATTTTGTCAACCTGATAACCATAGCTAATATGCACTGAAGTGACAAAAGTCATGGGATGACTGTTAATATCGTGTCGGTCCTCCTTTTTCCCGGCGAAGTGCAACAACTTGACGTGTCATGGAATCCACAAGTCAGTGGAAGTCCTCTGCAGGTATATTGAGCCATGCTGTCTGTACAGACGTCCATAATTGTGAAAGTGGGGATGGTGCAGGAGTTTGGGCACGAACGGACCTTCCGATGATGTCCCATAAATGCTCCATGGGATTCATATCGGGAGATCTAGGTGGCCAGATCATGCACTGGAATTGTCCGGAATGTTCTTCAAACCAATCGCGAACAGTTCTGGTCCGGTGACATGGCGCATTGTCATCCATAAAAATCCCATCGTTGTGTGGGTACGTGAAGTCCATGAATGGCTGCAAGTGATCTGCAAGCAGCTGAACGTAACCATTTCCAGTCAATGATCGGTTCAGTTGCCCCAGAGAACCGAGTCCATGCCATGTAAAAACAGCCCACACCATTATGCAGCTACCACCAGCTTGAACAGTGCCTTGCTGACAGTTTGGGTCCATGGCTTCGTGGGGTCTGCGCCACACTCGAACTCTACCATCAGCTCTTAACAACTGAAATCGTGACTCATCTGACCACGCCACGGTTTTCCACTGGTCTAGGGACCAGTCGATACGCTCACGAGCCCAGGAGAGTCGCTGCAGGCGATGTCGTGCTGTCAGTAAAGGCATTAGAGTCGGTCTTCTGCTGTCATAGACCAAGGAAGACAAATTTCGCCGCACAGTCCTCTCGGACACGTCCCACATTGATTCCTGCAATTATTTGACGAAGTGTTGCGTGTCTATTAACATTGACCATTCTACACAGACGTCGGCTATCTCGGGCGTTAAGTGCAGGTGGTCGCCCAATGCGCTGTCCATGATGGGATGTGATGCCTGAAATTTCATACTCTCGGCACACTCTTGATACTGTGGATCTCGGAGTGTTGGATTCACTAACGATATCCTTAATGGAATGACGCATGCGTCTAGCTCCAACTAACATTCCACGTTCAAAGTCTGTTAATTCTCGTCGTGCCTCCATAAATCACGAAAAACCTGTTCACATGAATAACTTGAACACAAATGAAAGCTCTAGAAAACGAACTGCGCATTTATACTTTTTCGCTGCGATATTACTGCCATCTGTATATTTGCATATTGCTATCCCATGACTTTTGTCACTTCAGTGTATAAATATAAGATTTTAGATATGGTATAAATACGTATTCTTATGTTTATAATGGAGGGGTCTCAGGTCCTATAATTACCGCCTATGTATTAACCCTTTGAACTCCATGTGGCCTCTTGGGCACCATTCAAGATTGGGCATCATTTTGACGTTTTATTTATTTACTTTTCCATTTTGATTATTGGAAATACTTACAGAAGGGTAAAAAGACGGAGAAACACAAATTTGAAGCAATAAACAAGTCCTTGTATATTGAATAATTTTGTATCTAATTACTTTTCCAAGTGCTAAGGGTTAACTAGTTGTTCATCATAACTGTCAATATTTCATCGTGTATTTTTTTCATTCTTAATAAATTGTGTTTGATTTAAACTTTTAATTTGTTGACTCCAATCTTTGGAGACTTTTAATTGTCATCACCCCACTGCTGTTAATCTAATATCAAAATGTTGATTCTAAATATTTTAGAATCTCTAACCGTTAAAGATCTCTTTAATAGATACCAAATTTCATTCTTTAATTTGTTGCATTTCCTTTATTGAATTATCACGCTTATACGACAGCAGAAGATCAACAGATGATCAATATTTAAAATTATAAACAAAACTGATAAGGGCCTACAATTAAGATATGGAAAAACCTTATCAGTTTTCATTCATTTAATTTGATGTATCTTTGAGTCACAATACTTGCATGTATATGAAAGTACAGAACGACAGACGGCCACTTTTTCGAGGAATTTGGTTTAAAATTTGGCACAGAAAATTATTAATAATTTAGTATTGAATGCAAAATTTCCAGTACCTACTCGGGGCTTTTTAACCCTGATAGATCCCACTAGTTTATAAGGCATTTTACTGATTGAAGGAATACGAGAAAAGAAAGAGCTTATTAATTCAGACGATATTTATGAAAGTTATTGATAGTAATATTAAATGCCCCTTAAAAGATTTATTACTTTTCTTTAATTTATTAAAATATTATTACTCCCTCTTGAGAGTAAAATAGAAAAAGTAATGTAAACTGAAAAATAATTCGAGCTCCACATTTTGACAAATCTCCCCGTTTTAGACCCGAGTTCAAAAAACCCGTTTTTGGAAAAAGTCTGTCTGTTTGTCTGTGATAAAGATAACTTAAAAAAGATTTGAGGTAGATGACTGAAATTGGATATATGGTCTTTAACCCTTCTTTGCATGATTTTTTTTCTTTTTCGAAAAATAAATAATGGTGATATAATTCGTGCCCTAAATTAAAATAAAATTGTTTTTAAAAATTCCAAAACAAATATATAAGATACAAGGCGAAATAAATAAAATATGTTATAATATAAATATATAATATAAAATAATTAAAAACAATATGATGGAAATATTTATCATCATGCAAATTTACATATTAAGATCTTCAATGCTCCTCTCTTCTAAATTTCTCCAGTAAATATCGCTTTTATTAGAAATAAAATCACTGATTAATTATTTAAAAAATATTCAAGAAATCGCACGTTTCTTCAAACCGCAACAAACAACGAAATGGCAAGTTCAAAACCACTGTAATGATTGTGACATTTGATTTCTTTTGACTATTATATTCCTTATTCCGCAATAGTCGAGATAAAAGCTGTTAGCAGCAACCAATTTACAGTACAACTATTTTGAGTACAGTTTTTTGTTCAATAAATGTTATGATGGAAATTTCCATCGTCATGCAAAGAAGGGTTATACCAAACCTTCAGATTTTTCTCAAATTTTGAGCAAACTCCCATTCGTGGTGGTCCGTCTGTCAGATTGACCTAATATAAATTAGCATGATATCTGCAAAAAATTAAAGTAGATGGATAAATAATAGTCGGCACTCATATTTAAGATGTATAGCATAGACAAGTATCGGAGTTTGAGCCAAATCGTAATCGATGGGTTATCGTGTTTAAGACTATATTTTCAAAAACATGTTTCGGACGAGGTTTTTTCAGACTATGTTTTCAAAAACATATAAACACGCTAACTCAAAAACGAAGTGTTTTAAATACATCGAATTTGGTAAAGCATTATCATCTGTAGTTTTGTATTAATTTCTTGTTGTAATTGGTTGGTAAAAATGTGTCTAAACTAGTAATATAAAAAAACTATTTTTTGAAGTCAATTCCTACTTAGGTTAACAAAGAAAATTTTATTTTAGTTACTTTTTATTAAATAATTACGTTGTTGTTCTTGTGTTCCGCTTTACAACAGAAGGAGGAGTGCAGTAGCTTCTCAAGGTATGAACCCTTGAGCACACGAGGACAGAAGTCTGACTTCTGGCTCACAAACCCTTTCTACGGGATCGACTTCATTCATGCATTTCGTTCATTCATCCACAGATCGTAATTTAGACCTGGAACAGGGAACGATCCCCTCTAGCCCAGTACCCCCCAGTGTATTACTTTCAACATGGAGGACTTTGAGACCGCAACAGATTTAACGTCCACAACACACGGAAAATCTTCAGATGGCGGGTTTGAATTCACAAAAAAAAAATGTTAGGAATTCTTATTAGTGCATTTTTGATTCTCCAAAATTTTTTTAACATTACAGGTTCTCGCCTGTGTATGACTGTAGCCGCAATAACCCCTCAGAAGGTATAATTAACAGATTAGATGCATCTTACATTAAATTTCCTTTGAAAAAAAGAATTAAGTTTCTTTCTCTCTGAGATTCCCCCCGCCCTCCAAGGGGGCACCTCGTAATTGAGGATGAGATGCTTCCGGTATGGTGGATGGATCTCGCCACCCTCGGTGGGTAAACTAATAGGTGGGGGGGGGGGTAGATTCCTCCCATCGATGACGGGACGTACTTCCTAAGGGAAGGCTTGTACCGTAGGGAGGATTGTACCGTAACCATAGTCCTTGCTAGTGTTGCTGCTGCTGCAGTCCGGTCATTCAGTTTTATGGTTAATCCACAGGCCTTTGTGGAGGGTCGAAGAGTCTATCTATGACTTCTCTCTGAAATTTATCGACTTGATTTTACTATTGTCTGAAAATTCATACTTTTATAATAGATATGGGTTTATTTTATTTATTATAACGTTCTGTTTTAAAGTAACAATAGAACTATTTTAAGACCACGTAATTTTGAACCATGGTTAAATGATGAGGATAACACCTGATATGGAACCCTTATGTCCAAAATTCCACACCACACCTGCGGGAAAACTTTGACCTCTAAGGATTTCATGTGCCAAACCAGTTTACCCGATGTTTCTTTGATATGTATAATCCAATATCGAACCTAAAACCCTTCGATTCCGAAGCTGACGATTCACCATTGGGATAACGAGGCCTCCATAATAAGCATGGGAGATTTTTGGGACTTGATAGCCATTTAATATCATCTTATTGACTTATAAAACACACAATTTCATTACTCATCCACTGTTGTTGAATTGTGATTTTTTTTTTTAAAAAAAAAACGAAACTGTTTCATTAAACTATGTATTGTATTAAAGAATTTGATATCGAATCAAGTAATGAGCTTCTCAATCGTAGAACAATTTTCCATTGAGCACAACAAATTCTACTAAAATTTCTCTAGAACCACAACCACCGCAATCGGCATTCCTTATCATTGGTTTAATTCGAAATTAAGGTAGGAAATTATTCCAAGCGAATCTACTGGAGAATGGAATGAATATCATGAATAATCCTCTGAGCCAAGAGCAATGACAGCTCATTAATTCATTGGTCTGGTGTACACAGGTTTAAAGAGAATCGTCTGCTCGAAAGGGGTGTTTTGGAACAAGTGAGTTTTTTTTTGGTCTATATTTCTTGGATGAAAACACGATTTCCCTCCCTGTTCGGAGTAATAGACCGAGGCGGACTCCCTTAAGTGCTGGGAGACAGACCAGAAAGGCTATTAGTCCGGCTCGGTTGAAATGGCTGGGGTATAAAAAAGAAAAATATGGATTGCTGGAGGAAGAGAATGATGAATGTGTCTCCATAAGAAATGTCACTAAGTAAATTGAGTCTTTTTCGGTGAACGTTTTGATCCTGAAATATCAATGGAACAAGAGAAAAATATGAGATATATAACAAATATCCACTCAGGCAAAAATGTTTTCTTAAATACAAAATTAACAAATAAATTTTACAATTTTTTGTATTTGTAAATTAATTTATTAAATAGATCGATGCTACTATTTTTTAACTATCTCAAATATAAGAATTGGCTTATTTTTGTTAGAAAAAAAATCGGATTTTTCGAGGCTGGTTTTAAGGAACCTCTGTCTTTTTAAATCTATCTTTTTAATTCTAAAAAATTCCATGTACAAAGAGAAAACATTATAAGCGTCGAAAAATTCCACCTTGTGTTTTTGAAAAAATCTTCACGTTTCTGCTTCAGCTTCTTCTTCTTCTTCTTTTTTTTTTTTTTTTTGAACTTGGAAAAATGTATTTATGTCAATCGGTTTTTGAATAAGATAACTCAAATCAGCCTTTAACAAGATGAATGAAATTTGGTATGGATCTTTCCACTAAATTGTGCAGATTATAACCAAATCTTTATTACAGTCTATTCATAGGAAGTTTTCCTGCAAATGTAAGCTCAAGTGACCACTTTTACCAATAAACTAGTAAAACAACTAGAGAAATTTAATACGTAACCTTAGCCTGTAGTAAGAAGATCTCAATATCTTAACCCATTCGCTGCCAAGCCTAAATTGCATGAGGTTATTCCCTTTGGAAATTCTGTTTTGAGTGTTATTGTTTATCTAAGTTTTATTATTTCAAATTAAATAATACACATATTTTGTCATAAATAATCATTTACATGTATAAAAATCAAACACGAGTATACTCGTGGTTGGCAATGGAAATAACCTCTTACAATTTAGGCTTGGCAGCGAATGGGTTAAATAAATCCAATCAATAAGGTCGCTGTGAAGCCTATTCAAACAGAAACATTCTGTGAAGGCAAGGGCATTTTTTAAAATGTGGTGAGGATTCGCATTGGTTCAGATACGACAGTTTCAGGAGTTCACTCTTCCCCACATTTGAAAGTGAGCCTCGTCGGTCCATCGGATTTTCAAGGTCAATTCTGTTTCACCTCCATCCGTGCCAAGGAAGTTAAAGTGCGAGTTTCACGTACATCGCATCTCATCGGCTAGTTTTAACTCTTGTAAGCGACGGGTCTCATACGGATAAGCTTCGGGTGCTATCCACATGCGCCCTTCAAACTGCAGTGTATATCAACTCAAAATGCCGTGATATGGCTCGAGTGCTAGCTATCTTTGCTGTGTTCGAATTAGCTTGCTCAAAGTGGCGTCTTCAATCATTTGCATTATCCGTGTTTTACATCTGTGGCCTGCTTTAACAGCAAAACTGCCTGTTTCCTTGAAATGTTTGATTCTTCGCCGCAGAACCAAAGGTTTTATTGAACCCTTATGCAAAGATTTTCGGTATGAGCAAAGCCACCGATATTGCTGTTTTAGTGAAATAACTTTAATCGTAACACACGCGCCGACAAAGAAAAAGCCTTCATCGGGACCTAATAATGTTCGTAATCTATACACCTAGCTTATTATCTATTACGATCAACTTTTTATTTGCATTTTGAGCAAATTTTGTTTTTCAGTGCAACTCGAATTGTGGAATATTCGAATTTTCATCTAGCTGGCAAAATTTGCTCGCTAGTAATGCAGTAACGGAGTTTATCTCGTATTCTGCCCATTATTGTTGGTATCATGTTTCCTATTCATTATCTTAAATCGAATTGCAGCACCACATTTAACCTAGTGGTATTGCTTAAATTCATTCTTTTACTGCAACAAACAATTTTCAATTGTCTGAATTGTATATCCTCCAAATATAAAGACGTTACCTCGATTGGTTCATTCGCTAGACCGTTCCAAAAGCGATATTTTAATTTGAATTAAGGTTCCCGAATTACTTCTTTTCAAAGAAGTAGCTTCAATGAATTAGTAATTAAGCAAAAATATCTATCAGATACAAAGACTTTTTATTAAAATTGTAAGGCAGTTATGGAGACGGATGTGTAATTTTTTTTTCATACTTTCACATCACTCCATTATGAAGAATTTTAACCCTCTAGTTCTTGAGTGCCTAAAAGTTCTAAGGAGTCAGAATACTTAAACTTCTTAGTTCATTTTCAAATAATAAAATGCCGGCTTTCTGGCACAAAGGCAGCGCGTCTTCCTCGTGTTCTGTGAGTCCCGGGTACGAATCTCGGTTCGGGCATGGTTGCTCTGTGTTCTATCTGTGAGATATGTGAATGTGGCCCCCTGTAAAAAAGGGCTGTGCAAGCTTGTGGGTGTGTGTTTCATCCTGCTATGAGCTAGAAGTCAGACTTTTGCCCTCGGGTGCTCAGGGGTTCATACCCTCAGAAGCTTCTGCGCCCCTCTTTCCATGATAAAAAGCGATCACGATATTATCATCACCAAAGGATAAAATAAACGTCCTCCTCTTCATTAAAACCACAATGGTAACATATTCTTAAGCGACAGATGTGTAAAAAGATTTTATTTATTTGATGATTATTAATTGGATTCATTTCTACAAGGAAACGTCCTTGAGCCGAATCCTAAACACTATATCTAAACGCCTTAGTAAAAAATATGCCTTAGATATTCAAAGAAAAAAACATAGAACAAAGGGATGATGTAGATATTCCAAGAATATTCGGTCTTTTCTAGCAATCTCAGTACTTTATTTAGGTAGATATTCTGGGTGTTCCGGTACTGATAGAATTACAGGAAGGAATTGTACCAGACCGTCAAACTTGGGTTATATTAAATTAGATCATAACATTAATCATAATTTTTCCGACTACGAAAACAGACTCTTGCAATGGCGATTTCTCAAAATTCTTTGAGAACCTACATGTATTATGAATAGCCAAAATATTAATCCCACTAGAATTAAATGCAATAAGTATGTTCAACAATTTTTTCTTCGCTGAGATGGATAGGCATTTCATATTATAATTAAAAGACATTTTTTTATTCGATGTTAAGCAAATGCTTGCACAATTTTAACGTGTTTCCAAGTTAATTAATTGCATATGATGATGATGTTGTGACCGCTTTTTACCACGGAAAAAGAAATGCAGTAGCTTCTGAGGGTATGGACCCTTGAGCACCCGAGGGCAGAAGTCTGACTTCTAGCTCACATAAGGATGAAACACACACTTACACACTTGCGCAGCCCCATTTTACAGGGGGGCACATTCACACATCTTACAGATAGAACATACAAGAACAATCATGCTCGAACCGGGACTCCCAGAACATGAGTAAGACGCACTACTAATGACACTATTGTTATTATGACTATTGGCCCTAGCCATGAACAAACCCGCTGATGCATCAGCGGATTTAAGCCGAAAAAAGCGTCTCTTGTTTAAAGTAGGGCCAAGAGTACAGATAGAACGCAGAAGAACAACAATGCCCAAACGGGACTCCAAACCCGAACCCGGTACAAATATATATATATATGTGTGTGTGTGTGTGTGTGTGTGTGTGTGTTTTCGAAATATCTTACTTTAATCGCCAATCTCAGCGGAAAGGCTTTTCATTCTGTAAAGGATGGGTGTTAGAATTTTAAGTATTATATTCACAAGTCCTATATTCATGTTTTTTCTTTGTTGAAAACTAGAACTACTCGTCTCGAAACCCAGACGTCAAGAACAGGTCACCCAATCTTAGTGCTTCATTGAAAATACATACAAAAGAAAAAGAAAAAAAGGCAGATCAAGAAGACAAGAAAACAAAAAGTAGAGCAAGTAAGAAACAGAAAGAAGACAAGAACATATCATCTAATCTTATTACTTGAGCGAAAATAGATACAAAAGGAAAAGAAAAGAAGACGGATTTCTTATTTCAGATTAGGGGGGTTACAATTTAGTAACAATTTATTTCATTCTTCGAATACCTTGAAGTTAATATTGAGAACCGAAAACTAAAATCAGTACTCAATCATAAAGTTAATTTTCATCACTAAAAATTACGCAGTATATATAATAAGAAATCCAACATAATTTTAAATTCTGGATAGATGATAACAATGACAAAAAAACCGTTAGCCTCGCTTCAAATTTCCATTCTGAATTATCTAGAAGATATTTGATCTCGAAAGAAAAAAATCACTTTCTCCATATTTGCATATAAACCTCTATTATTAAAATCAATGTTCAAATCTATGATTATCTTTCCCTGAAGCTGAAAAATTTACCTTAACTTCAAAAAATATAATTAAAAAATAAACTTCTATAAACATAAAAGTTATCGTGAAAAATTGCTTATTATAAGAAATGAAAGGAATCACAGAGAATGTTTAGAAAAATGTAATGAAAATCTTATTTTTATTGAAACTATCATATTTAATTTATCAAATTCATTATATTATACTGTTTTTTTTAAATTAAATATTAGTTAAACATTGGGCACTGTTAAATACTAAAGATAACAGATTTGACAAGATTAGTTTTTTTTTGTCTAATCTTATAATCGTACTTATAAACTTCCATAATCTTATTTAATCATTTAATGTTATTTTTTTCTTTATCATTATCGCTTAATCTTTTTCTAGTTCAGTTAAATCATAAGAAATCCCTTTGTTATAAAATGTCAAATGGAGGTATTATGATTTAGTTCAAATTATCTTGAGGTAAGAAACTCTTTCTATTCTGTGATACTATTTTTACAAAAACTCTGTGATACTATTTTTACAACAACAAAACTGAATACAAAACTCCAGTATAAAAATGTATTCATGCAATTAATAAGTTTCTCTACTTGACAGTATCTCCAAGCGAAAGCAGTTTAAAAAAGATATAATATAAAAATTTATTTGTACTAGTGGGGGAATTTTTCTTTCAATAATAAATTTTCGATTGTATCCGCGAAAGAAATGATGAAATCCTTTTAATTTAATTGATTGAAAATAAAAAATAAATAAATATTATGTCATGTATTTTGATTTTAATAATCTACCAATTATTTATATCAATGCATTCTTAAAAACAAAGGATAATATTATGACCAAATGTAGACTTTTGCAAAAAAATCTGAATTTCAGCTGTAATTAATTTGCAAAGAATGTATGTCTTGAAAATTCTACTTCATGCGTAAATACTGAATCAATTATTTAGTACATTTTTTATAATCTTTTATTTAACATCTTGACTTTTTTAACAATAAATTACCAAAAAAAAAATTCAAAATACTATTCAAACAACAAATTGGGAGATTTTAAAAATATTATGTCTTATATGATTGTCAGAATATAATAAAAAAATCCCACCAATGCAACAGAAAACCCATTCACAGATTTTCCCCTCTCTTCAATCAATAAAGAAGCTTCGTTAAAAATTTCTGAATTCTTAAGTTCTCATTTCTTTAATTCAATTTATATGAATGGCAACGAGCTTCTGAGAGTATGAATGCAAACGATTTTTTTACCCAAAATCAAAATTTTAATTACTCTTTCCAACCATCCTCTTTCATCAATCCACTAATATGAATGGCAGAGGGGTTTGCAAACGATCTTCACCTCGAGTCTTAATTGCTAATTTTATTCCTTTACACACCATCTGTTGGCGGCCGCTACTGCGAGCAAGAGGAAGCAGAACATGCTTACCAGGTCTCCTTTAGCCTTCGATCCTTCTACACCCTGAGCTGCACCCACTCCATCCCGTATCAGCTGCTGCAAGAAGAGTGGACAAGAACAAGCTTGCATTCGTGCAACAGGTGAGACACACGCACACACCAGTGGAACCGCGCCTCGTTTGCTTGTTGCCTATTGGTGGCCGCCTGGATCCTAGAACCGCCGTGTATTTCGTCCGGCCCACCTGTGGCTCCGCTCCTTTTGCGTGCTATCGATCCGAGCCGTGCTAAAGATAGTAACAGGCCTCCTGCAATAATAAATAGCAGATGCGGCGGACTCTCTCGCCAGTCAGTCAGAAATCGTGCGTCCACCCCCCTTGCTCTCCCGCCTTATACCTTGTGTGTCCCGGGATTTTTCGCTCTCGGAGTTTCCCTTTCCTTCCCCCTTGTCTTAGGGAATTTTCTGCAATCGGATCTCCCCCGAATATGTCTGGATTGGGGGGATTGACGACCTGCTGGATCAAATGGAATGTGGGAAAATGTCGTCGACTTGCTTTTCCATTGAAGAAATTATCTTCTGAGTGGCGGTATCTTGCTTGCACGGTTATGCAGTAAAGATTTTTTTCCCCTTGGAAGCACGATTAATAAAGGTTTCGGATTGGTTTATAGAATGTAAACTGCAGATTGTTCGATTAATTGAATTTGCTGCATTTTTAAATAATTCATATTTATTTCATTTCGATTAAATGGGTGGCATTGCAATTCGTTATCTACTACTTAGGAGGTTATGTAGTAAAAATCATTTACATGCAGAGTAATATAATTATGTTTTTAAGTGTAGTATACGGTGACGTAAGTGAAAATTTCCGTTTTGTACAATCTAGTACGATGCATCCTTTTGACCAATTTACACAGTGCACGGTTAATAAAGGTTTCGAATTGATTTATAGAATGCAAACTGCAGATTGTTCGATTAATTGAATACGAATAATTTGCTGCATTTTTTTAATTAATTCTTACTTACTTCATTTCGATAAAATGGGTGGCATTACTATTCGTTTTCTGCTACTTAGGAGGTTATTTAGGAAAAATCATTTATATGCAGACTAATACAATTATGTTTTACGGATAGTATAAGGCGATGTAATTGAAAATTTCCTTTTTACACAATCTAGTACAATGTGTCCTTTTGACCAATTTATGTAGTGCACGATTAATAAAGGTTTCGAATTGGTTTAAAGAATGTAAACTGCAGATTGTTCGATTAATTGAATACGAATAATCTGATGCATTTTTAAAATAATTCTTGTTTTTTTTTCATTTTGATAAAATAAGTGGCATTACTATTCGTTATCTGATACTTAGGAGGTTATGTAGGAAAAATCATTTATGTGCAGACTAATATAATTATGTTTTTACGATAGTATACAGAAACGTAATTGAAAATTTCCTTTATGTGCAATTAAGTATAACGTATCCTTTTCACCAATTTATATAGTGCTCATTTTTTTCCTTCTACATATGGATAAATATAGATTTCATGTACTTCTAGGTAATAAAAATACCATTCAAGAAGGGATTTTTTCTTCTCTACTTACAAAAGAATACATATTTCATGCCTATGAGCAAATGAGGAGTTAAATTGCAAGACTTTTTCATTTCAATAATGACCAGTGCAAATGCATTCGTTTCCAATTTCCATTATGAAATTAATGAATATAAAAAACAAATCAATATATAGCACTTTTAATTGACTGTTAATTTCATTATTACATGCTTGACCATTCAATTTATTATGAATGAAGAAAGACATAAAGTTTATGACATCCAATGACTATTTAGCTAATAAATAATACCTTCTGAAGAAATTTGGACATTTAGATTACCTATAATCTAAAGATTAAAATTCAGAGTTAAATGTAGTGAAAAATTGTTTATTTTTTAAAATATTTATTTATTCCTTTTTTTTAAGTGGAAGTTGCATTGCTTTTTCTGCTTCCAAGATTTTCTTAATTGCTAGCAGTTGATTGTACAGTTTCTAAAGGGTAAATATTTGCTTTTCTTCAATTCAGAAATAAAAAAAAATTAGTTATATTTATACACATTAAGGGAAAGAAATAATTATGATAAGACAGATTAAAAATTTCGTTAATGGACAACTATTGTTAGGTATCAAGTTTAGTCAAGACAGAGAAGATTTGAGTTAGCATAAGATCGTTTCAAATAATTGAGATAATTAATTCTGAATTTCTTGTAAACTGTTAATATTTGGAGAAACAAAGATTTATCGAAAATATTTTTGTAACTTACTTACATTCTATGAAATTCTATGCAATATATATACGCCGAACTAGTCGTATCCTTCCATGCTGTACTGATAATATAAAAGTTGTTGTTGTTGCTACTAATGGCACTTGCCATAGACAAGCCCCCTGCTAATACAGCAGCAGATTTAAGTCGAAAGAAGCGTCTCTTATTTTTGAAGTAGGGCCAGCTAGGTCCAAGAGTACGACTTAGCGACACACTCACCACATTTGCTTGCACAACCTCTTTTTACAAGGGACATAGCCACACATCTCACAGAAGAACAACCATGCCCAAACCGGGACTCGAACCCGGGACTCCCAGAACATGGATAATATAAAAATTAATGCTGCAGAGGAATTAGTATCAGAATTGGGTCAAAGATCATAATACTTTCATAAAACCTCTCGGAGCCAATCTGTGAGATCTCGAATCCTCCTTTAAGTATTTCTTTTCCTTATTTTAATTATATCTCACCACGAGAAATAAATAAGTCGATCTTTTCATAGGACACGTATTGCTGTGGAGTCACTAAATTATTAAAACTTTTACGGTCTGAAATATTCTGTCAATTATGATATCATCTCGTTGATAATTTTATTATTTCAACATTTCAAGTGTGACCTCTGCCATATTTATTGTGAATGATAGAAGGAAAGATTAGATAATTTTATAAATTATCAAGGAGGATAAAGATTTTAAATTTGAATGAATTTTCAAGGGTAGAATCCTCAATTAAATTACAATTAAATTACTAATACAACCTAGTAAATTTAATTTATTATTATTACAACCCAGTATAAAAAGTTGTGTTCCCATCTCAATCAATCCCAAATTAAGTTTTAAGGCGCATTTATACATTTCTCTCTTTTAACTATTTTATTTTTCTACAGTAAAAGTGAATTCCCACTTTTGTTAATTTGAATCTTCCAGAGTGATTTTATCATACAGAAATTTTACATGATTGCATTTTCCTCAAGAGTGATGTTTTTCGAAAAGTTATCAATTTTCGAGCTCGATTTTATATTCTTTCATTAATAATTATCTAAATTTCAATTTTAAGTTTCATCTATTCATAATTTTTAGAAATAGAATAAATATAATTTGTACTCTATTCCTTTTAAATAGATGGGCAAAAGCAGAGTTCCAGTAAAGTTTAAAGTCACACACTTTTTTCTCTTGATATTTTCAAATGTTCATACATTCGATAATATTTCCAGTACTTAATTAATAATTTACAGTTATATCAATAATGGAATTTAAAATCGCCTTTTTCTTAAATTCGCTGATTATTGGCACGAGCCTGCTCATTCTCATCAGTAATGGCGCAATACGGTGCAGTTTGGGCATCATAACATAATGGGGGGGGGACGATGCGTATATGCTCCGAACCACTTCTTTTCGTTGGAATCCAAAATCTGGGGGAGGTTTATAGTTTTGACTTCAAGATTACAATTTTTATTTAGACTATTTTTGAGTTATCTTTATCCATAGACGCGAGGTTACCGAAAAACAAATGGTCTCCTCTATCTGACTTATTTTAACAAAAATTTTAATACATATCAGAAATTCCGACTATAAATATGTATGCAAAACTTCATCCATATAGTTTTGGAACGAAATTTACTGCACGTTCTTCTCTCATGTTGTAGAATTATCACTCCGCATTTCCATTGATAAATAGAGGGACAGCTATTCTTTGATTGGATTTTCATAGTTCCATATTTTTTTTATAAATCTACAAATTAGTTGAATATTATAGGCAAGATATCCTTGTTCCAGCAGATTTCACTTTTGAATTATTGACTTCAGATAGGCAGATATAATTTCAAAAATGTTAATATATTAATAACTTTTGTTTCTCTAACTCTTTGCGTTTTGAAGTTATTGTATTTATTTATTTATTTACTTTGGGGCAATTAATTTGTTAAAAAATATTTTTCCAAAAAATCGTTAGACATTCGACCACATTCTAAATTTCGCCTATATAACTTAAGTCATCTTTGTTATAGTTTTTATAAACAGAGAGAGAGTGACAGACATATTTCTATATATATATATATATATTTCTTTTTAGATTCATGAATGTCTTATCCGTGCAGATTCCCGAATTCCAATTTTCTTAACAATTACAAAACTTCGAATACGATAAAGTAAAAATCATCATAAAAATTCGATAGAGCAAAAGGAATATTTATTTTTGTGAATGGGTAAACGTTGTAAAAGTAAACTTTCGTGGGTGGTAGAATTCCTTGCATTCAATCAATGTCTTTGAAGATAAGCGAGGCTCTCTTTCAACATAATTCAGTTACGAATGTATGAATAATGTATTTCTTAAGATTAATGGGATTCATCGACTATAATTGAATCGATTTATCAATTCATCGATTATCTATATAAATAAAAATGGATCCGCAAATTTATTATTAAGCTCAAAATTCAAGAAGGGCTTCACTAATTCGGCTAGTTGTTGTTTTAATGTTTTCGTCAAAACACAAGGAAGGTTCTTAAAGAGAGAAAAAAACGAAAAATTGCGAGGAAAATAGTAAAAACGTCACTTTTCTTACTTTCCCGTCAAAAATCTTCATTTCAACACAGCCAAATGAGAAAGACTTCAGTTTGTTTTTTTACCACGCTAATGAGGCTAGGCTTAACATGTTTCAAACCGATTATCTCAAGATATCCCGTTTATTTTCCTATTGTTTGATGCATTTAAAATTAACCATTGTTACTTCATAGATTTTTTGGATTCATTTTGAAATACTTTTGAATTAAAATAAAACAAAATAAAGGGAATTAAAAATTTCTAATCTAATTGCGTTACGCCAACTGTCGTAGAAAATTCATGCATTTGTGTTGCTCCAATTGGCGTTGAAAATTCCAGCATGTGCGTGTGTTGTAGTTATTGACAACTGTGTTTCCATTTTAATGAAAAGTTTGAAATATACGTGCACTATACTAGTTTAGCTCTATCAATCTCGATCGATAAATAAAATATTGACTTCATTTCAAAGAAATACTGACTTGATTTGCGGTTTTACTTTATTTCAGGTACACACTGTAAATAAATTTCTTTTAGGTTAGTTGTGTGCTTTTCCATGCGTACGAAATCGCTTGTAAAAGCTAGTTATTAATAATAATGGATTAATCACAATCTCTAAAAATATTGATTGATGTTGATAAGACTTGAAAGATTTGGAAGGACTAGTTAAACATCTCAGAAAATCAAAGAATTAGAACCAAGAATTAGCTTAAATACTATGACCAATCTCCAATAAAATTTGATGTGAAAAGATTAATAAGCGAATATGCAAAGAAAAAAACTAATAGTTTATCTCTTCATTTTTCCCATTGCTTATTGCGGTTATAAAATCCCAAAATTATTATTTCTTTTAAACAATAAATCTTCAATTCTTTTTTGAAAGAAAATTCGAGAAATTTCAATTGCATCCCACTCTACAAAATGAAACTTGAAATTTCCTCAAATAAGGCTTGTTTCTTTTCAAGATGGCGAACGTTTGACGAGCATTTTAGCGGTTGATGAATGAATGTTTCGTGAACTTAACAACGAGACTTAATCATAAGCGCAAGTTTAACCGCAGATTTAGTTTAAGTGAGAACCTTTAGACTTACGAATTTATTTAGCCAACGAATTAAATGATGCTTTATATTTAATATTAATAATTTTGATATTGCAAACGATCCAGAAATTTTTTTCTCTTGCATTTATTGTTTAAAAAATATCACATTTCCTATTTATTTCATTTCATATAATCACATGATGGAAATTATATTTTTCTGTTTTATTTTTCGTAGTAATAAACTTTTTTTTAATCAGAACTTTTGAAAGTGTGATAGCAACATTTTATTAAGAGCTGATTTTTTTTTTTTTTTTTTTTTTTTTTTTGATTCTCGTTAAAATAAAATTTTTTTTTTTTTTTTTTCCAAATAAATTGTTGAAAAATACGATTAAATTAAATGTTTAAAAATAGAATTTTAATTTATAGGTCAAAACATCAGTATCAATGAAAAGCTAATTTTTTGAACTTTTATTTGATGAAAAAATCAATTTTGTGATGTAATATTTTTGGAAGTTGTAGGGAAAAAACGTCAAAATTTAGCTTATTTTTTAATTAATTAAAATTTTAATTAAAATTCAAAAAAAATTGCTCCTAGGTGCTCATTTCCGGCCCCCAAGGTATACATGCACCAAATTTGGCAGCTGTAGGTCGAACAGTCTGGCCTGTACAGCGCCAACACACACACACACATCGTGCTTTTTTATAAGTAAAGATAAAGAATATAATTGTTATATCATTATATAGAATAACATTAAATATACTTTAAATATTTAAGAATATCCAAGAGAATGTTTATTTCCGATTTATAATAGTTCTGATTTTATAACAGATTTAGAAAATTAAAAATACTGTAATTCAAAAGCACAAGTCAGAATATTATTGTATATGCCAAAATTTAAAAAAAAATCATTCCAAATACTTTTTAAAATTAGCTCTTTGTTTACTTAGTTCATCCGAAATAACAAAACAAAAGTACAATCACAGTTAAAATAACGTTCATTTTCAGCTGAAAACTCATTTACTATTAAGTTCTATGCAAAATGCATGCATTTTCGTTTTGTCCACAACTCCGCTCTCTGTAAATTTGTTTTTTTAACAGCGATAATCTTTACGCAGTAAAACAACTTGGGGCTTCTTGAGAACCATAAAGTGATGGCTCATGACTTGGGAATGCTATAAATTCTACTGCCTAGCAAAATGACGCTTTTCGTCATACTTTAAATTTTGGAAGTTTTAATTAATATAATAATAAATCAATTAAAATTAATAATAAGATTCCGTGCAGTGAAATTTCTACAGTAACAATAATTAACTTTTAATCAAAAATAATTAAGTATTTAACTTAACACCTAAACAATAATTAACTTTTAATTGATAAAAATTGAAATTAAATTTTAAAATAAATGTTTTATATTCAGAATATAGGGATTGAAAAATGATTTTTCAGCTTGATCGATAATGTTAGTTGTTAAAAAAACATATTAATAAAAAAAGCTTCTTCCATTATTTTTTTGGAAATAATTTAAGAGCATATGGTTTTAAGTTTAATAGTTTCAAGAAAACCAATTTTGTTCAAACCTAAAATGGAATAAATATTTATTGACATCATGATTAACTTTAGAAAATTCCAAAAGACGTGCATGTTTTTTTAAATGTATTTTTATTATAATCTCTGTCTTGGAAAAGAAAATGTACTTGCAATTGTTTTACCTTTATTTCACCTTTTAAAATAAACGAAAAAAATTTTGAAATGTTTTCTTCATGACAATTTATTTTATAATGAAATATCAATGATTCATATTGAATTCTTTTTAACCATTTAAAATTATTTCATTTTTATTATTTTGAGTTGCAAACTCTATTGATTAAATGTGATTAAATACTAGAGGAAATTTTTAATATTTTACTATCCAAAGAACAGGTTTATCATTAAACTACATTTTATTGTGGTCAAATAAATTACTAAACGAATGCCATTCATTTTTTCAAAGATTAAAACTATTACTCATATTTGGAATTATATTTCGTAATATTTATTACATATTGTATAATTTTTATATATATTTTTATATTTTATGCTGAATAAATATTAAACATAAATATTGTTAATTAAATGAATTTTTAATAAATATTTTGGATCCAAAGACTTTGTTAATCTGACGGTCGCTTAATCTGATGTTTGTTGCAGTTTTGAGAATATACTATATTTAAAAAGGGCGTCCGTTATAGCTTTAACACAAACAGTTTAAAAAAACTAATATCTTTTATTTCAATTAATATTTTAAATATTTAGAAGTACACCAGATAAGATCTTAGTTTCTATATCAATTAAAAACATACCCTTTTTCCAAATATAAAAGAAAGATTAAGTGATAATTCTCAATTTGTATCATAAATAATATTCTTTACGCTAAAATAAGAAAAGAATAATTTCAAACGATAGTTAATTTTTTTTACAAATGAATTTTTAATGCAGACGACATGTTTGGATTTTTTGCCACCGATGTAATATTTTAACCAGAGAGAGTTTCTTTCTCAGTGATTTTAGCACTTATTTCAATTAAAACCTCAAAGCTTTTTTAATAACAAATTTTAACCTTTGAAATAATTCTACTTGTATTTTATTTTTAAAATATTTATTACCTTATAATGTTTATTTTGCAATAAATACTTTACAATGAGGTAACTAAGCAAGTGACTCAATTGGTAACATTTCATTGTTTTTTGTTCAAGGTCCGAAATGAATTTGACAAGGAATCTACTTTCCCCCTCATACTTACAAGAAGAAAAAAATAACCTATTGAAACAAACACTTGACACAGTATAACAATTTTAATAGCAAAATCACTCATCAATTTTCATTTATTTAAATCATTGAGTTTTCATGCATGCGAAAGTATAGACCGACAAACATTTAACCTCTTAAACAAGCCACTCAATTACTTTATTATACTTACAATAAATCATGATATATCTGCCATTTTAAAAATTAGTTTAACTAAAATATAATTTAGTGGGCAAAAATTAAATTCATTTGGAAAGTATTATCGATTCTTGCTCTTTTTCCTCCATCTTCACCATAAAAATGCCATCGCTTTCATAAAATCTTTTTATTCCTCTGAATTCCACAATAAAAGAAGACAGAATTATTCTTTTTTTTAAATTTTATTCTTCTCTAAGATCTCGGCCTCCCATTATGACTTTCAAAACATCATTCAGAGTTTCATTGAAAAAAAAAAACACTTCTCATCTGTTTTATTTGCAGATAGACAAAAAATAGTTTTTCATTCATGAAACTAATAGGTCGATTATTTACATCGGCTGTCATATTATGTAACTAAATATGACGCTCTAATTTTATAAGTAAAAAAATAAACTCATTCTTAAAAATTATTTAAAGAATTAAAGGACTTAAATTGAAGTATTAAAATTAAGATAACATGGCTTTAATGTTAGAATTATGGCCATAAAGAAATATCTAAAGGATATTTCTGGAATTAAATATAACTAATATTTCTGCAAACCAACTAGTTGCTTATTATTTTAATAGCCTTACACATATTTTAATCACTGAGCCCATGCATTTTTCTAAGGAATTATAGTCATAAGATTTCATAGTGCCATTGAAAACTTATAAACTAATCACCTAACAATCAATCCAATTTATATTTACCGGTATTGTGAATTTATTTTATTTGTCAGGCAAATTCCACAAATAATATTTAGAATTTTCTTTTCTAAGCTAACATAAAAGGAGCAAATTAGTAAAATTTGTGACACAATGAAAAAGTTTTAATGCTTATTGCAACAATTGATAAAAATATCGAAAAAATAATGAGTAATCAAAATTAAAAGATAAAATACTGTCTGCCAACTAAATTGTTATCTTAAAAAAATTGTTGAATTTAAAAATATTGTAAGAATTATTTTCTTTTTATAATATTTCATGAAATTCTCCCCCCCCCGAAAAAACAAGTGTGCTTTTTTGTTCTTAAAAATATATTTAGGACAGTATATTTGAAATCTAATTGTAGTTTTAAATTCAATGTTCTATCTCATAAATCTCCAACAGATAAAAATTTGTTTTTATTAATAGCAAAAATGCTCAACATTGTATTCGAATTTTTGCAAATTCCTAATAACTGAATCAACTTGAGTTATGTCGCTATCAGATGACAAAAATTTCAAATTATCCAAACGTTGTATCACTAATAATAATAAACAAATTCAAATTTGTTTTCGTACTGTAAGACACATGATATATTCCAAAATTAAATTTGGCCAAGCCCATGAAGAATATCACTGGAAATTGAAAACAATAAATATCACGATAACCAAAGTATATATTTTGTACTCAATTTGTTCATCGCTACAAAATCGTTTGCAGAATGGCAGCTGATTTCGATTATCAAAATAAAACATTAATTTTGAAACTAGTTGCAAACGAATAATTCAGCGCTATTACTTCTAAATATTATAGTTTTTTTCCTTTATTGACATTGTTATTTTAGAAAATCTTCGTGAACTTATAGAAAATCTATTTAAAAATATAATTTAGTTTTATGCCGAATATCAATAAAAGAACTAAGATTTCTATGTAATAATTGCTTTTTTTATTTCAAGAAATTAAGAAATTTGAACATTTGATATAATTTCTTAAATGACGTGGAAAGTATTTCGTTCTTGTCCTATTTGGATTTATAAAATGAAGCAAATTCTTTATCCTTTACCGTTATATTGACTGGGGTTCAACAAATCTTTATCTCTCATGTTTACCCATCCACCCAGCCATTTCTCCAGTGAAACTTCTTCGTACATAAGTGCAGAATAGATTGTTCCAATATTTTAAAACAACGATTTTGTTCAGCATTGTATATATTTGTAAAGAATTTAGAAAAAAAATATGTGCATTGGTATTATTCTAGTGAATATGATGTTGAAATTACAAAAAGAATAAATATATTTATTGATTTATTAGATCTAATCAATATTTATTTTATGGAACCTACTCTCCACTACTTTTTTTTCCTTCAACTCTTTGAAGAATAGAAAATGAAACCGTTTCTCAGAATGTCTGCAAAATTTCCATACACTAAAGAATAAAACGTGCAAATTTTCCTAAACAATGGAAACAATCCCAACTCCATGAAAAAAAAAATGCTTTTAAAAAGCTACTCGAAGAAGTTAATCGTCTGTAAGAATAATAAACGTAAAGAGAAAAAAATAATAAGTAAAACAAACCGCCTAGATAGATGAGATAAAAAAATATCTTATGGAATAAATATCGTCAAGCATTCCATCTTGTTTCATCAGCGTCATTCATCAAAAGATAAAAATTTATTATTTCATCATCTACGGAAACGACGCCATTTGTTTGCTCATTCAAGCAGACTCGGGGAAAAATCCATCCTTTTCGAACAGATTTCCCTAAGCGTAGGGATTTTTCCCTGACGACAGATAGCGAGTCCTCGTTTTATTGAGCTGCCTGCTCTCGACCGCTCTGGGGATGTATGGCATCCGAAATAGCGGTCTTTTTTGCAAAAAGGTACTGCAGAGAATATCTCGTACGCTGCATTTTCATTCTTCTTTCTCCTCCTCCGATCCATTCGCGTGGTTGCTTTTTTTAAAAACGCGTGGGCGTACGGAAACAATGAATGTAGCAGCCATTTCATTCACTGCTCGCTTCTCTTTCACATGGTTTTTGTGGGCGGGAAGTCGTGAATGTGGACGATTCACAAACCGGCTCGTTTCGGTTCGGAGAAATTCGGATGATTCCGAACGATAAGGCAGACACCTAAGTGGCGGGGAATGGCTTTTGTTGAGCTCGTTAAGTTCTTGAGAGCTTTTCATCCATTGTCGTGCTTAGAACAAAAGGGATATTTTTAATATTCTAAGATAATCTTTTAATATATTCTTAATTGGGTATTTAGATAGAATTAAGAATTTTCAAATGAATGAAATTTTATAGTTGGATATGAAATCAAGAAAAAAGAATAATTTTGGAATTCTTTTTATTAAGAACGAATTTTCAGGTATCTGAAATAAAAATGTGGGATATTTTGAAGCATGATATCGATTTATAAGGTGGAAGGTTCGGATACAAGAAAATTCGATTAGGCTTTTGAATTAAAGTAGAAAGTTTTTGAAGCTCTTTTAAGAACAAAATACTTATTAATTTCCTTGTTTATTTGAAAAGGACATTTTAACTTTTTATTCTCCCTGATGAATTTCTATATAGTTGAATTTCTTAAAAATCGAATAATTTTCAATATTTATTGTCTTAGAGCACAATTCATCTTTTTAAAAATTAAACATTTCAAAAATACATTAAGCTTTAAGTTACCAATTAACAAATCAGTTTCAAGAAATTTGAGCTATTCTCCGATGATGCTTGACAGTTATAATCTCAATATGGTTGTTACAATAAAAGACCTTTTTTCATTCTACTTTCTAAATATATAAAATGTTATAATTCAAACTTTTTTTTGTTTATTTTGTTTTACATTGTCACAATTACATTTAAGCTTCAACAAGAAGCAACAACATTTCATAAATTTGTATATGCCTATTTTGGAATACTTTCCAAAAATAATTTATACGTTTTTATGTATAGGGTTCATTTCAAAAAGTCCAGAAAAACACACCCCTAAAATCAACTTGGTTTTGCTTTTATTTTAATTATTTGTTATTATCCGCAATAATTTTTTACAATATTACAGCACTATCTGGGGATTTATATCAAAAGAAAAAGAAGACTAAAAGTTGTGAAATTTTGATTACTTATCTTTTACTTGACTTTTTGTGAGTGGGAAGTTGAAATTGCAGACGATTTCTGAAACTGATTCATCCAATTGAAGAAATTCAATTCTTCTAAAATATATCGGTTGCTTTTCTTTGATTTGCAACATTGAAGACTTTAGACACAATTCCAGAAAGTAGTTATGGTTTTAAAATTTCTATTCTTACTAAAAATGATAATATTTCGAGAAAAAAAAGAAGTAAGAACGAATCTTTAATTTTACTCCTCGAAAAGAAAAAAAGAAGGTTTTAGAATTTTCTCATTTTTCCCGTTACAATATCTATATTTATCTATATATCTTTATGAAAATGCGTTTATTGGTATTTGTTTAAGATAAACAACTTCTATAATATCTTTTTCAATAGCAGCATTTTTTTTAGAAATTAGAAACTGAAAAGTGATTTTAAACACTTAGCGTCGACTATTTTTACCAAGAACTATATTGCCATATTTAAATAAATAAATAACTTTTATACTTTCCTTTTTATTTCCTTAACATTGAAATAGTTTAAACGCCTTGGTTCAAGGCGTTTAAAGAAAACTAATTTATAACTTAAAGAAAACTAATTAAATAACTAGCACAAAGAGTCTCACATCTTTAATCCATATTTTCTAATAAAGTTGATATTCCAGAAAACGCGTTGTAAAATGTGAAAAAACTGCCAGCATTAATCTAATTTAGCCACTTAAGCGATATACCTGAAGTTGAAATTTTTTTGTTTATTTCTGCTAGTTGGTTCGGGATATTTTTCGTTGTTGTAATTTTACTCTTTAATTCCTCATGAAATTTGATAAGATAATTAGAACTTTTCTACATTAGATTTAACAATGAAAGTAAATCGAGTGATAAATATTTCTGTAAAAATAAAATATATTGCAATACATCTTTCAAAAAATATCTTAACATTTTTTTTTATTCACAAAAAAAAAATGAATGCACCACAACTAAATGGTATATATATATATATATATATATATATATATATAATGTTTAAATTTTCCAGAATTGTAAGAATTAATTCTGACCTGTATTTTTGAAGTTAGGCAAATAAATACCAACATTTTAGTTAAATTTTGAATAAAATATAATTTCTCATAAACAAATCACTTCCAGATACATATCATTTTCCAAAGTTATGCAAAAGTTATCAACGATACACATATGTATTTCCTTTGATAAATATAGACCTTTATTTTATAATTTACATAATTTCACTTAATCTGTCTTTAACTATTTGATGTAAAAAACAAAAAGTACTGTGATTTGAGGAAATAATCACTACATGGGAATTGTAATTGACCGAATACAGATGCGTCGAAGTTTGTCTCGAAACAGCCAATCAATGGAAAGTGCCTGTGGGCGTCCCTGACTGCTAATCAACTTGACAAAGGAGAGGCGCTCAAGCATGATTGGAGATGGATATTGTTTATTTGCTGGGCCCGCCCATTCATCATACGTGTTGACTTTAAGCAGCTGTGCTTCGTATAACGAGCTCCTTTGAATCTAAAGAGAATGTAACATAAAGTAAACTTGAAATATAATTAGAAAATAAGAAACTATGTTGGAAATGTATACCAAAACATCGGCACTACGAACCTTGTATATAATGGTCTCTCGGTTTTAAAGAACTGTTACAGTGGTCACAATTCTTGAAGGATTAACGTATTTTTAAGCATTTAAATATTCAAAAGTAAAGAATTTAGATTAAAATTCCACTTTTCAATCATATTTTTTAACGTATGCATAAGAATTTAACATGCCATTTTCAAATTCATTAGTTTTTGTTATTTTAAAGGAAAACATTTTCTACAATGGCAACAAACATAGTCCCCTTATTTCGTTTACCTTCATTTTCTGTATTAGCTCGCTTAGATTTATAAGAGTTGGAATTTTTAGAAAGACAATATAATTACATAAATTACAACACGCCTGTAATGTCTGTAGACCTTCAACTTAATTATTATAGTTTTGTATAACTTGTAGATGGTGAAATGACATCAGTTGAATACCTAAATCAGTCCCAGTCTTGCTGATGATTTTGAAGAAGCGATCCCTTGATTGTTAAATAATTCACCAGTGAATTTATTTCCCCCCCCTTCTCTAAATCAACTCATAGTCATATGGGCCAAATTCTAAATGGTGCTGGTTATTCAACACTTTTGGGGAAAAATCCTTTGGCTACAGATTGCTACTGAGTTGTTTCAGAGATTCTTAAATTATTAGATTGTTCTATCCAGAGTATCAGCAGAGTTGTTATTGATTCAAGTAATCCATTTACTCTATGCCACTGCAAACCATTTATAAAAAACACAGGTGATTAAAATAACGACTAAAGGTATTACTAGCCAGTATTGTATTATATAAGTACTGTTTATGCTGTAATACTGTTTATACTACTGAATTTCTAACTGGTGCTTAAAGACTAGCGACAGGAGACATTTTACGATCAAGGATAAAAGGAAAATTATTAAGAGAATAGAAAACGGAAATCTTTCTCTTTCTAAATCTACAATCTACAATTGGAAAATTCATAGAGTGGTAATCTCAGTGGCTAGAATTATCTTTACAAAACCAAGAAGTTTCGCAAGATGACAATGAAAATATGGATGAATCTAATTTGAAATAGTTTATCATTCAAACAAAATCACTTGCTAAAAAAAAATCATGCTCCAAACAAAGAAAATGAATTCATATGCTTTTTAAAAAAAAGTTTATGTGTGTTAAGGTACTTTTCCTTTAGCCGGGCGCATGCGAAAAATCGCCAAAGAAATTTGGCGGAATTCTACATTATTTGGTAATTTTTCGCTTTAAAATCGCTGTAAGAAATTTGGCGGCATATTGTATTATTTGGCGATTTTTCGCTTGCGCCCGGCTAACGGAAAAGTACCTGGATTAATGAATGGTTAGATTTAAGAATTGAAACAGCTTTTTAAGCAGTGAAATGGTGAGCAAAGCTACTAAATGTATCGTTTTCAGTTGTTAGCAATTGGAAATAAATAAGAAGAAATAAATACAGAAGATAAATTTGCAATTTTCGAAAATTGCCTTTTGAACGCTGTTGAAACTACGTTATTTTATACATTGACTCACAACCAAACATCAAAACTCAAAGAAGCAAAACGCGATGAGCGATTGTGAAATAGCTTATCAAATTAAAGTGGGTAGTTCATTCTAATGCCAATAAAAAATATGAAGGCTATTAATTGGTAAATCTCAAAATCCAAGAGCTCTACAAATCTTAGAAAATGTACCTGCAAATGAAAAGAAAAGAAAAAAAATCTACAGTCGCAAATTTCAAGTTATCATGTAAGAACATAATTATTTTAAGTAATTATTTGTCTTAATTAATTTAAGTCATTAACCCTTTTAAAATGTTTGAAAAAATTACGACTTCTCTCCCTCTCCCTTACGATAATTTTTTTAAAACTTTCGTTTTCAATTTTTTTAGAAGGCAAACAAAGTTTTGGAGCCAGACCAATTTTAAGATTTCAAAAAAAAAAAAAAAAAAAAAAAAAAAACTAGTTTTGATGAAAAGTTCGCTATTACTAGAAGCTATTGCATATGTGGTAAAATCAAATGAACGTAATGCAGATTGATATTAAAATTATATTATAATATTTATAGTATTTTTAGAAATACAATGAGTAAGAATACTCTTATAATATCATTAAAGAATAAATATGTCACGCTTTACAAAATTGCAATAGTTAAAACTGTAAGAAATTTAAAAAAACACACTATAATCTTCTGAGATTAATTGTTTAAAAGTAAGAAATCGTAAACAAACTAGAAGATGATGTTATTTCATAGAAACGACAAACAAAAAGCAATCGATAGTAACTTTAATTAAATGTAAACAATTCTGGCAAAAAAACACCCTCAAATGTCTTGGATCAGGTGACTCGCTATCTACCAATGACAAAACGAATATTTTTTGTCTTCACATTTCGGTGACACCAGAACTTTCTAACCAAAACAACATGTTCTCACATGATAAAAGAAATGAAGAAATAAATAAAGAAATAAAAATAGGTAGATGGCATCTAAAAGAATATCTGCTTGAGATAATAGCATATTGAATTGTTCCAGAAAAATGTCGAAAAAAATATATAGAAGGGTAACAGTTTTTTTTAAAAATAGACAATTACAATCCCACATCTATTTGAAATATTTTAATTTCATCAAACTATCCCTTCTCGGCTGCTGTTATGTTTGCTGTTGCTTAAGAATGCTTTTATGTTTCGAGTCTAACTCACGACTCAAGATGTTATAATAAATAGTGGTTGTTATTAAGAATTTTGGAATGCTCCATAGAAACGTCTAATGCGACATATTTCTTCTTGATTCAGTTGTTCTAACGGAAAAAGTCGCCAAAACCACTCTAGAAACCTTTCCGTCATTCGACTGCTCACGGAATGCTTCCGGATTCGAGCTCACGGAAAGTCTACAAAAAGAAGGGAGGGTGCATCAAATGTTAATGATGATGTCGAGGGTGATAATGCAACCTACCGATCGCTAAGTGGCTACAAAAACACAAAGTGAATGCTCTTTTCCTAAAGTGAAACTGAACATTTCGGAAGTTGCGTTGATGACATAATTCTATTTAATGCGCTATTTGAGGAAAATATAGTTCCAATCCTGAAATAAAAGAATGATTTGATTGGCAATTCACAAAAATCGGGAATGTTCTCCAATCTCTTTTTATATATGCTTTCACATAACAATTCGTTTTATAACATATGAACCGCCTCTGGCTTTCAACTGATCCAACAAGAATATTTTTGTATTCAATTTTTTAATTAAAGTTCTCATGCAAAAAAAAAAGTTTATTATGCTTTCAAAAGGGAGAAATTTGTCAAATGAAGTTGTGATATAACAGCGTCAGTAAAAAAATTGTATGGATAATTTATTTCAAATCGTTAAGTTGTATTTTGCTTTAATGCATTTTCACTTATTTCTTTTAATAAGGTGAACACTGATTAAAAAAATGTAAGCTATAAGCTAAATATAAGCTATTTAATACGTTTAATCACATAAGTTTTTTAATAAGTGATTAAATAGTTGAACATAACAATAGAAATCGATAGAATGTCATTAAAATAATGAAATTTATTGTTATGAATTACGCTAAAATAATTTTAAAAAGTTGTTGAAATACACGAGATAATGCATGGCAATTAAACAGCATCGTTAACTTGATTATTACATATTAATAAAAAATAGATTAAAAATATTTCAACAAACTTGTTGTGACAGGAAAAAAATTTTAAAACATTATTTTTATGCCGCAATATTTTAGAAATAATTGATGACAATTTTAAAAATGTGTCGTAATTTCTTAGTAAAAAAATTCTAAATAAGAAAGGTGTTAAAAAAATCACACACACACACACACACACACACACACACACACACAGAGAGAGAGAGAGAGAGAGAGAGAGAGAGGACCTGTCTTAGCTTAGTTGGGGTCCGGGGAAAATTATTCTTTGGGGCCCCCAATGCTCCACTACTTTAGTAATGAAGAGCATCATTAAAGAAGGAAACGTAAAATAAAACTTCTATTAAATTTTGCCCCCCCCCTTTATGTGAGGCCCGATCAACTGCTCCGTATGCCCCTGCCTTAGTCAGGCCCTGTATATATAGAGAGAAAGAGCAAATCATAGCATAATGAATAGAGCACCAGAAAATTTCAAAATGGTTTGAAAAAAAATAACACTAATTTGAATAACATAATTTAATAACACTAATATTAATAATTTAATAACTCTAATAATAATAACACTTATATTAATAGTAGCACTAATTTGCATTAAAAGTTTATTTTAAATTTTTAGCAACCATTTTCGCGAACTAACTGGTTGCCAAAGGCGACCAATAAAATTAATAAACAAGCAAAAAAAAATTTTTTTTTTTTACTCGGCATATATAATAAAAAATGCATTAAAATAATTTTAGTCTAAAGGATTTAAAAATGGAAATAATTTTAGTCTAGTTTTAAAGATGTATATCATAAATCAGAAAGAGCAATTTCATGTTTTTAGGGCTATTTTTTGAATAACAGGAGCCAAATATTTATATTTTTGATCTTTTAAAGCAAATCTAATCGCAGCATGGATTATTTAAATTTAAACTGCAACTTATGTATTGGTTTTTATTTTATTTTTAGACAGAGTAGATTAATTATTTTTTCACGCTAAACATTTTTGTTTGAACCTGATAAACAAATTCAAATGACAAATATTACTATATATTAAGCAAAAAAGCATTTTCTTATCAAAATGTGTAGATTAGAATGGAAACATGTTTTTATTGCCCTTTATGAAGTAAATTGTAAATAATAATAAAATTTAAAATTCAAAAGAAATTTAACTTTTAAAAAGTTTCTAAATCCTTTATATCATATTAATTAACCAGCAACCTTTTAATTCTAAATTTTCATAATTAGAAATAGGTCCAATCTTTAGTCCGATTGCTTCCAATAGGGCCCTGTGTCAGATTATCCCACCACCACCACCAAAAAAATGCTCTAGAACTTAGTCAAAATGTTATACAATATTAGTTTATTTTTTTGATAACTAAATTAACATTTTTTTTTCCTGATTTAAATTTTTCTGTTGATCTGTATTTTTTTTTCTTATACTGGCATCAGCTTTTCGAAAATGCGAACAAAAAGGCGGGGGAGGTGAGAACATTTAATGAATTATTGTAAGGATCACCATTTCCCTTTATCTTTGACGCAGGCCTCAGCAACTGTAAAAAAAATCTATAAATTCTTATTGTCTAGACCTTCCGTAAAAGAAATTGTTTGTTCTAAACAGAAAATTAATAACTATTTGTGGTTACTACTTAAAACTTAATGCTTAAACCACTCAGATGATCCAGGAATAAAACGGCTGTTGTGGGTTTTAACATATTTTTAATGAAACATAGCAAACTTAAATATCACAGCAACTTTCGTTACAATTACACGACCCTGAATCTTATTACGTCATTCACTTCCGGAGTGTAATTATCCCAAAGGAGGAATAAAATAGGAGTGATGACTCACCCGTTTCCAAGAATATGCAACATATTTGTTTGAGCTTGGTAAGTTTTAGTATTTACCTCAAAGCAAAATTTCTAACCTTTTTCTCTCACACAGACGTCCTAGGAAGATCCATACAGTGTTATGTCTTATTTCCGTGGGGTAGATTGGTCTGTCGATCGGCATCTGCTATAATTTGATGATATCTTCGAATTTCATTTTTTTTAAAAAAAGGGGTTCGATGTACACATACTTCCATAAATTATAGATATTTCAGGGTCACGAAGAAATCGAGCACTAAAATTTATATATCAGCCGTAAACTGACTACACACATCTTCAAAAATCATATGCAAATTACAGGAAGCCAACAGATGGCACCGATAGTGAACCACAACGACGCGAGTGTAAGAGTGATGTATAAGCAATGCAGGCAATGAAGTAAAATTGTTCACAAGCACTTTATAAGTCTTTCAGTGCAGTAACCGCTTAATTATGACACAAAGGGCACATTTGGATGATTAGTTACAAAGTAGAATTATCGGCCATCTGGAATGTGGGCGTGCCCATCTGGAAGTATCCGATGAGCTTGGAATTGTCCAGAGTGCCATATCCAGGTTTTGGCAACGATTCACAGATGGTGGTAATGTGAGTAGACGTTACGGAACTGGTCGCCCCTGAGTTACATCGAATGAGGATCGTCATTTGGCAGTTACTGACAAAAGAAACAGACGAAGCACAGCATCAGACCTGTCTCGACAGCTCTCTTCAGCCAACGGTACGACAATTTCAAGGCTGACCCTGTACCGTGCTTAGGGCAGATTGTTCTATATGCTCGTAGGCCTGTCAGATGTGTTCCACTCACTATTGCCCATTATTACCAAAAAAATATCACTGAACGACACAGTTATGGTGGTTCAGGATTATTCGCTTCAGGAGGAATTATTCTGGGTTCCAGAACTGACCTGCATACTCAAATTGGAACCATGACAGGCCAAATCTATCGGAAGGTCATTCTGGAACAACATGTACGTTTGCTTCGGAGTGCCATAAGCAGAATTCGTGTTTATGGATGACAACGTCCATCACCACTATGCAAACATTGTAAACGAATGTCTTCGATCAGAGGATATCACCCATATGTACTGGCCAGCATTCTCACCAAACTTGAATCCATCAGAGCATGTGTGGGACATGCCTGGTAGACGAATTACAATTATTGTATATTGAGATTTTTCTACTGACAATATTTACCCGAAATCACATCGCTATTATGTCAGGTTAATACCTGAATTTATTTAGAAAAATTCATAACATTGATTTTAATTTTCTTCAAGTAAACTTCATAGGTATTAAAAATGGCCCATCTATTACTTTCAACAATAAAGAAAATCACGTGATTAATTATTTGATGAATCAATGTTAGTTTCATTCACAATATGTGTAATTTTTTTTAATTAGATGATTATTATATAAGATATAACGAACAAAACATCAAAATTCAGTCCATTTTTTAAAAATTCATTAAATTTTTCTCTAATATATAAAGCCCACATTTTCACCTTTTAAAGTATACCTGGGCCAAATTTTGTAGCTCCAGATGAAATGTTCGCACCTGCAGAGGGCCAACACATACATCATTATAAACAGACTTATTAAAACTATTAAATATAATGAATAAGCCAAAATCTGCTTATTTTGCTTAAAGTTAATAGTTCTCTCTTTCTATATAGTTAATAGAAGGTTTTTGCAATTCAAATTTTGGAATAAATCGAATTTTTGTAACAGTTTTAATTTAATCAAATTTTTGTCCTTATTTTGCTTTATTTTATAGCATATGGATTCAAATTACCACTAAAAGTTCATAGTAAAATAAATAAATACCCCCCTTTAAATATTGGGATAGGAAATAATTTTTTTTCCTTTGAATGGTATAAATATTATACTAATGATTCAAATAAGTTAAAAATGTTTTTTTTTTAACAAGATCATTCTTTTTGCTTTTATAGCGATTTTCTATTGAGCTCTTTAAATAATAATAAGGATTATTTATTTTTACAAATCTTGAATTTAATAAACATAATTTTTTTTCTTTATTTTGTACTTTATAATGGAATTCTCAATAAGTGTAATTAATTGAATGTCTTTGATGTAAAAGAAATTTCTTTCACTTTTTGATGCATGTTTTGATATTATGCATGTTTATTTTTTATGTGTATACATAATTTTAATTCAGAATTTATTTATGAAATATTATTTATGAAATATTCAATACATTTATTAAAATTTAAATTTCATGATAGCAGCACCACTTAATAATAAATTTGAGAAAAAATCCTTTTAAAAGCCTATAATGTATGTAATAATAATTAATACTTAAATTGTAATTGTATTAAAACTTAAAAAGCAACCAAAATAGTGTTAAAAAATGTAATTTTTTTTCACTAATAATCATGCTTCTTAAAAATGCCTTTTCTTTTATTAAATTAATATTATTTTTAGGGTGAAAGCTAACTGGGAGCCAGGTATTTCAATTTTCCATTAGGTTCCACACTTCCTAAGGCTATCAACTACAAGAAAAAGTTCTGTTTGGAATAACATCAAAAAGGGTAAATATAGCAATTAATTCAAAAATTTACATTAATTTAACTATTAACTAAAAAAATTTAAATTTTTGCTTCAATTGCCATTTACCACCTCTATTAGAACTACACTTTTAATGTTCCAAGGAGTAATGGCAAGAAAAGTAATCATATTCAGAAGATATTAACATTTAATTAAAAGTTAATTTAATTTAAAATATGACTTAAACATACACACAGATGGAAATACATATGACAACGTCATATAATATCATGAAAAGAAAGTAAGGAAACTTTCAAAGTTTTTATTCCAAAATTTCAGTTACACAATAATTTGTATATCAATAATAATTTAATAATATAACATGCAAAAATTTAGCTCAATGGTGAACAATAAAAATAAATAATCTTTTTATAAAAAATAAGCAGTTTTAATTATTTTTTTAAAAACCCTTTAAAAACAGTTGTACAATAAAAGTCAATTTGTATAACAACAATTCAGGTAGTTTGGGTACAAAAATATGTCATTTACACACATTTAAGATCATTTTCAAAAGAAATGACATGGCCTTAAAAAGAAATCTTATATTAAATATCTTATAAAAAGCAATTAGCAAAATACTACTGGAATTTTATGTTAGATTGAGATAAAAAACTTTTTAAAAAAAATTGTTATCTTGGAAATTTATATAAATTTTAAAGAAATTTAATTATTGAAATATAGACATCTATATATTAAAATTTAAAAAAAAGTTATTTAAGAAAAACTGTTAAAAATTAATACACAGCCAGTATGCTTATGAAATTCATCCAAAAGATGATGAATGTTTCATTCCTCTTTTAGGGTTGAATTCAAGTGAATTATTTTAATGATACATTTTAATTTTGAATCACAATAAAATGGCAAGTATTGCTCTTCAGCTTGTATCTTAATATATAAAGTTTTAAACTGCACAGACAGGATAATGCTTGATTCACAATCAAATTTTATGGGCACCTACAAATACAGGATGCTTTTAGATATAACAGGGTCCAAAATCACAGTCATTTCAAAATCACAATACAATCATTTGACTATAAAACTACTGACTGGCATTTGGTTTGGCAGAACATGAAACTCTTATGTCTAGAGAAAGAGTGGTTAGAAGTATATAACATAGAACTTATAAATTTGAACAAATTTTTAGTTTAAAAAAATATAACAACCAGAATCACAGAAATATAATTTATCAGATCTTCTAACGCACCAGTTTCATTCAAACCAATTTGTTTTAAAATAGTTGTAATTTATAACAAAAAACATTTATATCTATGAATAAGTGATATTAACATTTGCTTTAAAGTAAAGAAAAATGAAAAATACTCGTATAAACCTTAATCATCTATATTTTGGGTACATACAATATATCTTTAGAGAAAAACATTTTATCAATATTTGAAGTGAATACAGGAATGTATATTATCTACATAACTGAAAAGTATTTTACAATATACAACACTTCCAGTATACAATCTATCACAGTATAATAGGTGGATAAAGAGTAAGTAATATAATCACAGAATTCTTTGTAGAACATATATGCAAAATACATATTTATACCAATTTATAATGAGAAATAATATATAAAAAGATAGGAATATTATTACATATTATAACCAGTTCAATCAGAATTAGAATTTCATTATAAAACAAAAAGAAACATTCATTATTTTAACACAAAAAAAGATACTAAATCTGTTTCACTGGACTTCAAATGAATATAATTAATACACAGGCAATGCATTTAATGTGTTTATTAACAATTCTAATTAGATGAATTAATTGACAGAGACAGAAAAGTTCTAAATCAGAGTATAAGTTTCAGCCACAAAAAGAAAAATGATTGCTTGAACAAATAAAATAAGATATACATGAAAAAAAAAGAAGAATAATTAGAGCATTAATGAAAGGAAAGTATTTGCACTTTAGTTTGGATGCATTCATTTTAATTTTAAAAAAACCTGGAATCTTAATTAATACTAAGCAAGAACAATTAATTATTCCTCTATAATTTTAAACATAAAAAGACATTTTCAATATTAATAAAATAGTGTACATATAAAAAATATCACTTGTATTAATTATTTTCTATCATAAAATGGACCAATTTCATTTTTGTATGTATCTCACTTTTTTTTGAAAATGTTATTATTTAATGAAGGTTTAGGAAGCTCTGTTTTAAATAAAACATGGGAATGTTCTAACCATTAAGATTTGGCTTAAAACTATAGAAATGAACTTTCTTTCATTCAACACAACTTCAAAATGATTATATATATATATATATATATATATATATATATATATATATATATATATATATATATATATATATATAGCCTAGAGTTTAGAAAATGCAAAATAATAAACAGTGTCATACTACTAAAATATTAGTTAACAATTTGTATTCTCAAGATTTTGTCATTTCAGTAATAACAATTTTTGATACAAAACCAACTAACATAGCAAACACAACAGTAACAATGGTACCATGCGTCATTCCAAAGCCATATACCTAAAAGATAAGAGACAAACTATAAAAAAAGTTATTTGTATTTATATGTTATATAATAAATTTAATTATCAGCCATGCAGTCAAATGATGCTACTTATTCAAAAGGAAAAGGTCAAAATGTCTCATTGAAAATTAATTATAAAGTTTAAAAATCTTTGTAAATAATTTCATGTTTACAAAGTTGAACTTTTATATACTGATATGAAAAATATTTTCACTCTTTTCTTAGTGTGATAGTTTTTAAATTTTGTTACCTCTATAAACTCTTAATAACAATGTAATATTTTAATTTTAGAACTTTATTGTCAATTAATTGATTAATTTAATTGAAATTTGATTTCATAATGACCATTTAGTAATAAATTAAAAATAACATGGAAAAAACAACTAATTTTTAGAATTCAAAATATTTATAATAACAAACTGAATACTTAAGTATACAAATATGTTTTTGAAAACCATTTTTAATTTTTTAGCTATGGATACATATAAGATTTTTTTGCTATATAATGACATAGAAGACTGATTTAATAATTATTTGCAGACATAATTCTTTTTTTAGTCTTATATGTCACTATTCGTTTTGCAACAGAGCATTTTGTTTTCATTTTTCTTTATACATAGTGATTAGTTTGTTTATTTTTCAATATTTATTGGTGCTTTATTTTCATCCTAATCCTATTTTGACATAATAAATTTTAAAAAATAATGTTAGGGTTCAAACAGAGTTAAAACAATTTGTAAAATTTATTTTTTACTTAAATTTTTTTAAATACTATTATTCCAACACCAAAACAAATGAGTTTGGCATTATAATAATTTCAAACTACTTGATTATAAAAATTACTCATTGTGAAAATCAACAATCTGAGTGGAAATCAATATCTATGAAAATCCTGTTTCTGCTTCATGAATGCAGAGTTTACAGGATAGGCCCAAATATAAACAGATTTCATATAAACTACATTAAATCTACAATGGTTAACATTTTGTATATACCCACAAAATGAAAATAATCTTTCCTTAAGTTCTAAATTTGTAAATGTATTAATTTTCAATTTTTCAAAAAATTAATTTTTTAGACTACAACTTTTTAGAGAATTTAGAAAATTTATTATAAAAAAAGAAGAATTTTTATATTGATTTTTATATGTTTTATGTTTTTCATCAATACAACCATTTCTTTTGTATATCTTAAGAATACTGCACTACTGGCTTCAAATCTCCAACATAAATGAATGATTTCAATGGCATGGATTAACGCTTTAGTCCACGAAACATTTCGAATTTAATTCAAAGTCAGTAAGAGTAATATTAATTAATATGAGAAGAAAGCTTAGAGTTAAATTTATGCATATGACAATAAATATGCCTTTTCCACAAATTGTTCAAAAACTTTAAAAGTTAAATTTTACATTTCTTTATACATACATGATAAGAATTAATAGCATTGTAGGTAAAATGTTTATACAGTGAATACAATAAGAATATTTATTAACATACTGCCATCCAAAAGAACAATAATATTTATTAATTTTTTTTACGATTCTGATGAGAAATTTGTAAAAAATATAATTATAAAAATACCTATATGCACATATCATGATGACAGCTCATTATTTCATAAATATTATGAAAATATTTTACATAAATTTTGACAATGATGAAGTTTATTTATTTAATCAAATTATATATAATTTAATCTGACAAGAATTAATTTGTTAATACATAAATAGCAATTAATAGAATATAGTTTTTGATCTAAAAATGCATGACAGCCATAATAAAGAAATGTAACCTATAAATAAAGGATATAAAAAAAGAAAATCTACAATTAAATTACATATGTAAAATGCTATTAGATATTTGAAAAAAAAAAAAAAGCCTATTATTTTATTAGACAAGTTAATCAATTTAAAAATATTGAGGGCTAGAACTGTTAAAAGAAAAGAATATAACACTAATTTAAATAACATACCGACATCTGAAGAGGATTTAATGCCATATACTGAAGTGGTTTAATACGCTGTACTGTGGGATATATGCACTAAAATTGATAAAAAGAGAAATATATATATATATATTATAAACTTATGTAGACATTGATTAAGACATTTACAAATAAAAGTAGACTAAAACAATTACTAAACAGTAACAATTCTTAACACAGAAAATTTTTTAAAATTTAAAAACAAAATTCATTATTATGTATATATGTTATCATTAATATAGGGAATTCCTTATTACATTTTAAAAAGTCTAGTTATTTCCTGATGTAACATATCAAATTAAAGAGTGAAATTTTCTTGAATTCTATTGTACTGCAAATCATTTCATTGTATAGTGATCAACACTTCATTAAGTATGAAAAAATCAACATGATTCCTCCTGCTTGATGGTTTTGATAATTATATTGAAAAATAAAAAGTTTTTAAGCAATGCTTTTATTTTAAAAATTCAAAAAAAAAAAAGTGCAAAAAATCAAAATTAACAAAAAATGTCAACATTTAGAAATAATATTCTGTGCAATTTCAAGCACCATTTTATTAATCTTAAGGGAGAAATGATTTATATAGTGTCATTACATCATATTTTGTCGATATGAAATTCAGTTAAAATGCTTGTTTTATACTTTAAATGCCTAACATTTATTAAATAATATAAACAACTAATTATTTCATACAAGAGCTAGTCAAAGTTTATAATTATTGATTACACAATTTTATAGACTTGATTAAATCAGCTAGGTGTTCCAAGAAACAATTTAATTGTTCATTTTAACAGTGACATAAACATAAGCAAAACATATTGTAATTGCAATGTCAACTACTTTTGGCAAAGTAAACATTTTAAGCAATTTAAAAAATGAATTTGATTTAATTTCTGAATATTTAAATCTTAAATTAAAAAAAAAACTTTTATCAAAGAAATGATGTACAGAAATAAATATAAACTGATATATTAAAATACTATCAATATTTTAAAGTTGAACTACAATTAAACATTAAAAAGAGTTCTCTTTTTTTAAAATCAAATTCCATTTCAATTATTTATTATAATTATGTAAATATAACAAAACCAATAATATTTATCATGACGCATAGACATACACACTTTCTGTTTTTAAATCTCCTGTCTTTGCTGCAGTAGTTGATTTATGCATACTTAAAGGCATAGTTAAACTAAGGCATTGTAATAAAAAAAAAATATGCATGAAAAAAACCCCCGTTTAAAAGTAATTTAAGGTGAACATTTTAAAGCATTAAATTAAGTTTAAAGCATTAAATAAAAATTGAAAGAAAAATTGTGCAAAAATGAAATTGATACAACTGAAAAAGTAAAAGTTTGACTTTCAAGGTGGCATTAAATAAATGTTTATTTCTAATTAAATATTTCCTTAATATTCATACTTTGAAAAGATGACAGAATTCTTTCTCTAGTCTCAAAGAATAAGTGTGTAAAATTTAGTTGAAACTGGTTTGTGGTTTCAAGAGGTGTGCACATAGCCACAATGACTTATTTAAAGAAAAATTTAATTGTGCCTGGTGCTACATATTACTGGTTTGAAGATCTCAAATATAACAAGCATTAGAAGAATAAAGTAGCAGTAATTTTAATTCAGATATTGCACAAGATTAAAACAAGAGAAAAAATAAAATATAAACATATATAAACAAAATAAACATCATGATTAAATAATCAATAAAGAGATTCATACAAAAAGTGATTAAGATAATAAAATTACAAAAAAAAAATCCCATAAAAGAAAACTAATTGATTTCAATAATAGTTAAATTCAATTACAAAAATGCTGAAAACTGTGTTTTTGCAAAAATCTATCATGTCTGATAATTATAAATGCTCTATTGAATTATTCAAAACAATAACTAACTTACACGTAATACTCTCTGGCTTTCAAAATTAACTTCTGCAATAGCAGTGGATAAAACAACCATCATGATTAATGGAAGAGCAAATTGCAAAATATCATAAATGGTGGCAGTATGTCCTAACCAGTGAACTAGATAAGTTGAGCATCGTAATAATACCAATGATACAAAACTTGCATACCATCTTTGAAGTGCATAGGAAGAAAATCGTAAGCGGCACTGCAATAAAAAGATAGGCATAAGTATATGAAATTAAAAAACAAAATGTAAAGGAAATTATGTCAATTTTAACTGAACTTATGAAAAAATTATTTAAGAAAAATTTAAAAAACATATATATTTTACTGAAATTCCTTACTTTCTTATTGCTATAATCAAGTTTGTAAGTGAAATATAATAAGAATGCAACATAATGTGATAGCTTATTAAATTGATAACATATACATTATGATTTTTATCATGGTAGAACATGATGTTTTGGGGATGAGATTTTTGGCATCAACAAAAATTCGTAGGTGAAAAATAAAATTTTTATTATCGGCATGAGCATCTCAAAAAATCAGTTTTTAATATTGCGTTGCAATTGCATTTACAAAAGCTCTGATTAAAAAAAATTAGTTAATGACAACAGCAAATAGAAAAATGTCATTTTGAGCACGTGATTATATGAAATGAAATAAATAGGAAATGATATTTTTTCAAACAATGAATGCGAGACCAAGTTTTTTTTATCGTTTGCAATACTAAAGTGACTCATTCAGTGAAGCGATTAAAATGAATAAAAATATAATTTAACTCGCACGAGCACGTGGTGCTTGGTCGTTCAAGAAATTATGTTATGACATGATACATTGAAATATGCATAGCAGATTTCATTTCAATTTTGTATATTAATATTTTTGAAAATTTAAAAATTCAAATGTTTTAAAAGTAAAATGGTAAAGCAGAAGTTAAATAAAACATTTTTAGCAATAAACATTTCCACAATGTAACGTAAATTAGTTCAGGTAAGTGTTAATTATAAAAGTACTCCAGTTTCGAATTTGTTTGCTTGTATCATCTGTTCATCAAAGATTGTAAGAAGCTATAAAATAATTAGCTGGTAATATTTTGTTCATCATGTTAACAGATTGAATTTTATTATATCTAATTATCAGTTACTAATAATTAGTTATCTAATTACATAATATACAAATTCTATGTTATATAGTAGATATAAATTAAAACAAGAATTAGTTATTTTTAGTAGGTGTAAAAAAGTAATTAAAATTACTTTCTAAAAAGTACCAATAGATATGAAATTCTTAAAAATGTGACTTTAATGTAATTACATATATACAAAAAAAAAATTGTAATAGTTTCAGACATTCTAAACTGCAATGCACTCACATTCAATTTCCAAAAATGATGCATTAATTCAGCCTCACTCATGGTATGAGGAGTCGTAGCAGTATCTTCAGGCATAGTTTTGCTAGCTTTAATTATTCTTTGAACTGGTATAAAAGCTTTATCCTAAAATAAATATGTTTTTAAACATATTTTAAAACACAAAATAACAGCAACTAAATATTAAATTAAATATGCAAAATCATTACAAATAACAATATAATATGAGCTTAATTCTATTAAAATGAACAATTTAAAAACATTTTACAAAAAATGCATTTAATTCTAACATATAATCAATAAATTGAAAATATATTTTGCTAGTATTACTTATTGTATATTAATTTCATACTGAAAAAATACATCAAGTTATTATAAGGTACTTATCATTCTTTGAATCATTTGATAAAGGCTTAAATTAAATTGCAAAGCAATTTGATAAAAATTTTTTATATATATTTAAAATGCATTTATGTTTATAAAATTATTTATGTATAGACAATTTTATTAACTTAACGTAACATATAAAAATTATGATATTCATTTAAAATTTTTATTCCTGAAATATCAGCATCTATTCTACAAAATTAAGCATTCTTTCGGGTTGAGTCATAAAAAGGTCAATTGGTTGTAATGATTCCATAAAAAATGAAAAATAATTTCAATAATTAGTGATATACATTATTATTTTTCCAATAAAAATGCAGATCAATAAAGATATCTCTTCACATCAGTCTACCTTTTCAATTCCAAGAAATTTTGAAAAACTATTTTTACTGAACATAAATCTTAGCTTGAATGGATAAATATGGTTATATTTTATATCTTTTTCAAACCATTAGTGGAAAAATAGTCTTTTAAAAACTTTTGTGAAGGTACATATTCTTTCTTACTCTCATTAAATAAAAATACATCTATCTGGCATATTTAAAATATAAAAGAGCAATACTATCTATGGAATTACTGCCAAAGCAAAAAACTTTTATCTTGATAAGAATGAAACCCTAATAGTTTGAAATCTGGCAATAGAAAAATCCTAATTCTGAAGTATCAGTACTACTGTCATTAAGTGGAATAAGATGTAATCTACTGTAAATGGGAATAAGATGTTTCACAATTAAGCTTATAAAAGTTACATACCCTTTAACATTGATTACTCAGCCATCAGTAGCATTTCTTAATGATATATTCTAAAGAGCATAATATGAACAAATTATTGAAGAATATATATGTCCCTTGAATTTTAAATAGTTAATAAATTTAAATATTATTCAAATTTTAAATATTTATGGTTAACAAAATTTATAAGTGAAATATTTTTTTAAAAAAATCATGTAACACGATTTTGTTGATCAAATACATTAACGCTATTTATTTGGCATTTGTTTCATTAAATAGGTTTAACATTAAGGTTTTTTAAAGCCATTTTTTGTTCTATTTAGAATCATAAAAAACTTTCATATTCCTTTTTGTTATGAGAAACAATCTCAGAGATTTTCTATTCATGCTCAAATAAGTCTGAATTTTTATTTTCTTCTTCCTAACTATGCTAAAAATACTTTCTTTATCTGCATTACTGTGAACAAAGATTTTAGAAAAGGGTGTTTTCAGTACATTTTTTTCCATTATATAAACTTTATTATTGTTTTTTTAAATTTCATTTTTACCTAATTTTAATGATTGCTGGAAGGTAATAATGATGCACAAATAAAGGAAAATGCCCCCTCCCCAAAATCTAAATGTTCCTGCTTTTCTTTTACTTCAAAACAAATCAGGAAAATTCTATAAAATGTTAGGACAAAATGCATACAAACATGCACAGGCTTCAATACCTCTCGAAAATAATTCCATTCAAATTCTGAGACAGAAGACTGATCTTCAGCAGCAGCATCAACATTGTCTGTTATGGGAGCAAACAGGACACTTATTTCACCTTGCTGATTGACATTTCTAATGTTTGGAGCAGAAACTCTCATTCTAGGATTGATGTCTTTTTTTGACACAGACATCGAGTGACGAGTTTTTGGTTGATAACTGGTATATTCTTCATCATTTTCATCCTCTGCAATCCATAATGATTCTATGAAAATAATAAAAGAGAAATATATTTTAAAAAGTATTCAAGAAACATGAAGTAGCAGTATAAAGAGTATGAACTGAGAGAAAGAAACAACTAAAAGTGAATATCAAGCCTTCTCACTTAAAAAAAAAAAGTTCTAAAATTACTAGACTAAATGAAATCTATATTTTATTATAAGCATTTGATTTCGGAAAAATTAAAGTAATTTTTTCATTAATACAGAAACTTAGAAATGCTGCACAGTGCTCAGAGAGTAGTGTAACCCAATCTTTTTTCCCATGTTTGTATTAAATTACGTGATTACTTCAAACGACATTATGTTGCATTACACATTCTTTAGACATAAGTTGCAATGAGTTTTGGCTAATCATTAATTCAATGTTGCTACATAAGATGGCTTTAGTTTTCTCTTTCACTTAAAAATATTATCCCACTTCCTTCAACAGTTAACAATTTAACAACAAATTCTTTTTTGGCTCCTTTTTACTGTCAAATCTGCTTTTTGGTGCATTAGCGGGCTGTTGATTAATGTCATGTTCTCATACATTTTAAAACCAAATTATAAGCGATTTTTCAACTTTTCTGTCTTTTTATTTATTTGCTTTGCTTTCATTAACCCCCCTTCAATGTTTGTTTTTTTGTTTTTTCCACACAAAGAAGCATAGAAATTTGAAACTGCACCATAGCATTCATACATTTTAGGTGAACTTTGATACATGTTGTGAATTTCAATTCAGTCTTTTATACTCAAACCAGTTCCCATTTTATCTAATTTGTATTTGTAATTCAATTACTGACTAAAGGTTGTTTATAGTTTTTCAAGAGAAATCTGGCAGCATAAATGCTCTTTTAAGCCACTCTAATCCAGATAACAGAAAATGAAATCAATCCCTGATTTTTCAGCAGAGCCTGATGGAGCAGTTGCCCCTGGCCTCCACATCAAGGGGGGGCTCCAAAATTGAATATCAAGTTTATTTTACATTTCCTTCTTTAATGGCCTTTTTTAAAACCTAAAATATCAGTTTAGTGTATAATCCATCAGTTTTATGTAAGCTTCTTCATTAATCTATCACATAAACACAAAAAAATCTACATTTCATAAATCCACGGCTCTCTAGGCCAGAGTTTAGCTAAATTTTTGCAATTACGATGGGCAAATTCAGTCAATCAAAAGTCTTTTTTTTATACATCACAAAATGTGATATTTTTACAAAAATATGGGCTTTTGATTGGCTTTATTGAGCCATAGTAATTGCAAAAATTTAACTCCATTCTGCCTTAATGTCAGCAGGGATATGAATTTTTCACAGCTTGATGACCTAGTTAATAATCAGAAAACTGAATCTCAGCAATTTGAGAAAAGTTCATAAATTGCAGAAATATAATTATTAACTAAGTCAGCTTAATTGCAACTTTGAAAAATTCAGTAGCATCGTGCGCAGTGATTCTATTAGATTTTCACAACACTGAGAAATCACTATAATTAATTATAAGCTGTATTTTCTCAAAATTCTCACAAAATTTCAAAGATTCCTTTGACACAGTTATCCTCCATTTTCATACAATGCTCTGTAACAGTAAAGGATATTTTATCTCAATGTATCCTTGAAGTAAGATGCAGAAATGTTTTAGTAGTTTGGAAAAAGTAATTTATTGTATGCTGAAGGCTATGATATTAACATTCTGTTTTCCTTAAAATTTTAAAAGAAAATTATTTTCTCACCCTATTTTTTACTATTTTATGAATCTTTAACTCAATTAATGGAAATAAAATAATAAATTAATTAAAAAAACATTTCTTTTCCCAGAAAAAATAGAGGTCCCTCCCAAAGAAGTTTTTGCCCCAAGGCCCCAATTAGGATAAGTCAGGCTCTATTTTGGGGTGGAAGACCTTTTAAACAGAGGTATTGAAAAATTCAACAACTCCAAATTCTTGGTGCACTGTGTGATAACAGAAAGAGAAAAGGACCCAGATGGAGTAGGAAATTCATAAAATCAATAATTCACACTGATTGATGAAGAAGGATTAGTAAATTTTCCATTGGCACAGCGTAAAACAATGTAATGATTAGACCAATGAATAATGTTGTGTGCATTTCAATGCATAAATTTGAAGCTAGATGCTTTTGATAATAGAAAGTGAATGATAAAATTAATCATAGTTACATTAAACGGCTTTTTCAGAATATAAAACATAGTTACCTATAAGATACAATAAATTATTTAAGATATGACAGAATGCATTAATTATTCATAAACATAACAATGTAAATTATGCCTTCTAATAATTGGAATTACATTTTTATCATAATTTTTAAAACATCAACATTATATTCTTCAATCTATAAATTCTAAATTAGAATCTAATTATTATTAAGAATTAAACTTTCATTAAATTCTTAATAACAAAAACTAGTTTGTTAATTTTAGTTCAGTGAAAATAGTTTCAAACAAAAAACAAAAACAAACCATAATTTTTTATTAACATACTAATGTATAGTCAATCTCACATTTAGGAAATGAAAAATTCTAAGGATACTTTTAATAAAGCAATTACCTTGCCATATATCATCCTGGTTAAAAGGTAAAAAATGCTGAGTAAAAGATAGATGGTGATCAATTAATGAAGCATCATATTCAATTTCTTTAATGAATCGTCTTATACCTAAAAATGATTTTTTAAAAATAAAATTTGATTGAAAAAAATATGCAGAAACATAAAAGTTTTAATGCTAAAAATATAAACAATAATATAAACCATAACAAAAAATAATGGCAAAAAAAAAAAAAACTAACTTACCTATAGTATGAGTTCTACAGACAGACATAAAAATGAATGATACAAGAGAGTGCCAAATTAGAGTAAACACAGAAAAGAAAATACTGGATACACTCATGATTTGACAAACAATATCATCTAAGTCAATCTTTGCACAATATGGGTCTGAGAACCATGATAAACTTTCGATAACATTAGCAATTGTGAAAAAAAATCCTAAAATAAATACTAAAAGTGCTCCATTCAACTTAAAAACAGTTCTTGTATGCATTCTAATGTCTTTTAAGAATCTTGGGTGCAAAAAAAGGCGACTACTCAAATCTTTACAGTAATATCCGAACCCACACCAAAAGTAAACAAGTAAGATACTAATGGATCCTCCTGGAATATCTCTTGGTGTATTAGGAGAAATAATATCATATACTACAAACCAAGTGTAAGACATGGCATAAGTAAGAGCTCCAGCAAAAGTCAAACCATGTAAAATTGTTCCTAATATTGGTTTAGAATTTGATTTTAAAGGAATTCCATGGGATCTTGCTATGAGATACCAAGCCCAATAAGGTAGATGCCTTGACTGTCTGATTTTTGCATCAGTATTTCTGTGTTTCACATTAGCACTGGTATTTTCAATAAATGATTTCACATTTTGGTCCTCTGATTCTGCTTCATAAAATCGTGATGTCATTGAAACACTTCGTTGACTTTTTCTGAAATCAAAATTATTAAACTATTAGCCCAGAATATATTTCTCAAAAATTTTATGCTATTAAGAATGTTGTATCAAATAATTTTGATCAATATATATTGTCCTGTTTTTTAAATAAAATATTTTATTGAAAACAGATACCATTTTAAAGAAAATAATATTTTCTGCTTACTAGTTTTTAAAAAAACAGGTTTAAAAAAGAAATATATTCAAAAATTATTTTAAACTAAATAGTAAAATAAGCAGAAATGTTTTAAAATTTAATTCATAAATTAATACTATAATTTGATGCTTCACTGTATCTTATTAGGAATAAAATCTACTATTTTGAGTTGTGCCAGGTTGAAGTTTAACATTTAAATACAAACAGATTTAAATTCCAAAATTTTTAGCATCCAACTTTTATCTCCAAACTTATAGCATTGGAATGTAAAATTTGATTTCCAATTTCAATTTTCAAATTTTATTCTTCGAAAATTAAAGAGCCAATTAAGAATGATTGCTTGAATATTATTATATACAAATAACAATATTGATAACATATAATGGATATCAAACTTACGGAGAATGAGATGCCATCTCTAAAGGTACATCATCTGTGATTATTTCATCCTACGTGAGAGAAAATATCTAAGTCAACAAATCATAAAAGCAATTTCAACATATTTTTATTAAACCTTATTCCTAAACATTGATTTTTAAACAACACATTAATAAAGATTTATAATGAATTAAAACAACGAAAAAATTGATTAAAAAATCATGTATTAAAATTTTATATTGTTGTTATGTAGTATAAAATTATTGAAAAATATATTATGATGCTTCATGTGAAAGCTTAAGCTGATTAACTAGGGAGGAAGGAATGAATTTCGCGGGTACAACCACGCAATCAAAATCAACACCCCATTTAAAGTCAAGATTACAAAGAGTAATATATACCATGACTGATAAGCTTCCAATTCCCGCTAGAGAGTCACAAGATTAAAGCCTATGCATTGCACAATTCCGTATCAGAATCAATATACCCAAGAAAGCGAAGTGAATACGAAAAATGTAAATAAACATTCGTTGTGTCAGGCATTCTGTTTCCGACAGATGAATGAACAGTTAGATCAAACAAGTGTTAAAGAATCTGTTCAAGCGCATGCGTGAACGAATTCATTGCGTACCAATGGAATCACTCAGACTTTGATTGAATAACCTGTATCTGGCAATCTATCCAAAGTTACTCGGTCCCATCGTGACCGTCAGATACGGTTTCATACTGAAATTTCATTCGTTATTTGTTTAGACCAATGGCTAAATCAGATTCATTGTCTCAAACTGTCTCTAGCACCAACATATTTTCGCGTTTATTTATGAAACTGTTGACAGTTGACATTCAAGTGCCATTCAAATAACGGCAAGTAAAGTTGAGTTCAGTTTTAGCCGGCTTTTGTAAAGGTTATTTTCTCCTCGTTTTTTTGTAAATCCAATTTTGTTTTTCTCAAGTATTATTGATATTTTTTTCTTTAACCCTTTGTTAAGCAGGTTAGAAAAAACGTTATGTTATTATCCACAGTTGGCGCACATTATGCTCCAGTAAAGTTTTAAGATGTGAAATCATACATTTTTGTATTATTTTATAAATAAAATATTAAAACAAATAACATGTTTGCTAAGCAATGAAATAAAAATATATAACTTACTCTTTATAACATGTAAAATAATAAGTTGTAGGTGATTTATAAAAATTATGGAATACAAATAGATATGAAAATAAATAAAACTTTGGTTACGAATTTTTTATTCGGACAAATAATATTCTTCATTAATATCTTTGTTTCCTGTAATTTTTAGTTGAGCAAATCAAAGTTGTATTGCTGTTTTTTGGTACTTCTGCAACCATTTTATCGATCTTTATTTAAAGTCAGCGTAGTTCTCTCCTACTTGATCAATTGCATCTGCACCGCATTTTGTTTCATTATAATTAAATTAGGTTTTCCTTTCTCATAATCAATATTTGCTTTGTCGTACATTGAATGCATAATAACAGCTTTATATTTCTTTGGTACATATTTGGAAGAAATTTGAGAGGAGTATCCTGTTTGCTTAATCTTATTATTCCATTATAACTTAGTACTGATTTTCATAATGAGTAATTATTGTACCAGTCATCAGTTAATATATTTTTACGGGATTCTTTTAAATCATCATTTAATCTATTAACTAAGTGTACATATTTTTTGAAACATGATATAGACCATCAGGTTGTGTCTCGCTACTTCCAAGATTGTTAGTGTAAATATCTTTGCATAAACAAGAGCAAATATCTTTATCCCATACTTAACTGGTTTCATTGATGTAAAATGAATGAAAAAATCATCTACTAAATAGTTCCTAGTTTCTCATCAATTATAATCCATCCATCTTTATAACTATATAAAAAACAAATAAGAAAATACAGAGTTGAAAACAAATAAATGCATTCTCACACAAGTGTAGCATTTGATGCACCACATGAGGGTTGTTGAAAATAATCTAACAGAAATGTAAGAATTTGTAATCTTCAATTATTTAATGCTTAGTTAACTGAAAGAAATATATGAAAAGAAGTTAGGTTGGCAGCAGAAGTTAGCCACATGTTTTCTATGGAAATCACAATAGATTTTTCATAGACTCAAGCACTCTATTTACCGACTGTGTAAGTTAGGGCTAATTTACATTGTTTACAGGTAAGGTTATGTCATTTTTTTTTTGACATTTAAAAAAGATATTCCTCCTAACAAAACAAATTTGGAGTTCACTCTTTCACCAATTGATGATGTAATCCTGAGCAAATCAAATGATTGAATATGGATACTAATCAAAATAATTATTACAACAGAAATAATAAAACTTACAAAGATCATTTTATGTACCTTTGACCAAACCAACACCAAGAAATTAATGCTATCCTGTTGAGTGCAAAAATTGCCCCTATTAAACCTATTCCTATTGCAAGGTTTAAAGAAAATTATTATTAATAGACATTACTCAATGTGTAACATGAAGTGCACCTGACAATGTAAAATATTATTTACAAGAAATCATCCTGATATTAAAGCAACTATTATCACTAAATATATGTATGGATAAAGATCTCATGTTAGATATGATATGGAAAAACATCTCTTCACATATCAACAAAAGCCCCAATGGAGGAGCTAGCAACGGAAATTCAGGAAATAAAAGAACCTCAATGTTCTTTAAATGTGGAGATTTTAAGAATAAAATGTTACTAGGATATATTACCAGTTTTAATAATTGTTCTAGGAACAACTCTGACTCCATCAGCATTTGGCTTATTAGCCATCAGATTCAGTAATTTATAAACTTTCTGTGACAATGCAACATATACTATTCTTTTGACCACCTTAACAGTGTTTGTGGGAAATTTCTATTTTATTTGAGTAATGCATATTGAACTTTGTTAAGGATCAGAAAAATGCATTAATTGCAATGGTCTCCATAACAGCAATCATAGATCATGTCCAAGATATGTAAAAGAATAAACTTAAACTTAATAGCCATAACCATATAACTGGCATATCTTTACTTCAAGTTTCACTAGTTGTTCGAAAGGCTTACCAACCATACATCAAAATGTCATCAAATATTGTTATGTCTGGTCAAGTTATTTTTAAAAAAGAAAATGACATGGAACTTGAAATTATTGCAGTTAAAACCCAAGCCTGTAATCTAAGGTTTATACACACACACACACAAAAAAAAAAAAAAAAAAGAGTTTCTGAAAAACCAGGTTTAGACTGTTTTCAAATTTTTGTAATATAATAAGAAGAATAGGAAAACATTTCATTTAATTTATATAAAATAACAAAAAGTACAATATCAAAGTCAAAATATAAATAGAAAATATTAATGATTGCATATTACTTACTCTAAATAACAAAAACTCAAACAAAAATTTAAATAACATATAATTTTCACTAAATTTAATTTCTTCCAAGAAAATAGAATTTATAAAAATATTAAATATCCTCTGAATGATGGCTAGGTCTTGTTCTTATTTTGGATACAATATTGTCTGAAATAGAAAATATTTGTTCATTAGCTTCTGAGCTTGGTTTTATAGTTTTCATTGCATCAAATAACAAAAAAATTTTATCTGTCACCTCAAATAATGAGAATTTAACTTTCAATGACTTTAGATTTGTAAGTTTTTCTTCAGAGTCATTAAGAAACTTATGAATTGATTTTTTCATGGCTTTTTTTTAAAAAGATTACTCTTATGAATAGTTCCTTTAATTTGCTCTTCATTAGAATAGGCGTCCACATAAAAATTTGGAAATATTCTTGGTATTATTTTTCCAGCTAACTTAATGATTTCTGTTTTTGAAGCTAAAGAAAGTACACTAGATTTTTTTTGCCGTGCTAGAAACGTTTTTTGGATTTTACAAATACATCAAAATAATTGCTAATTCTATTTGCCTTCTTTTTTGAATTCGTTCTTCCGAAGCATATAATAATTTCATATTTATTTCAGCATTTAGTTTTTTAGCTACATTTAACAAAAATTCAAATATACCTTCATTTGTTAATGATTGCCATCTTGTCATCCTAAGACTTCTGCTTCTGAGCAAATCAGTCCCAACCAATAAAATTCTTTTTTTTTCTTTTTTTTTTTTGAAGAAGAAGAATATTCAGGTGTTCTAGAAAATCAGTTTTCTTACTTTAAAACCCAGTTTTCAAATGTGACAAATTTACTTTAAAAAACAAGGTTCGAAAATTGCCAAGTCCTACTGTAATCATATCTTCATAATTACTTATATTTATGCTCCTTGTGGTTTCAAAATTAATCTGTGTAAAACATTTGTTGAGGGCATAAACTCACCAGCTTTCATATTTGATGATTTGAAGCTCCATTACCTTTTATGAATTAAAAACCACCATTTGCCTCATAGTGAAGATTTTGTTGAAGGACTCAATAATTCCAGTTTCATACGTCTTAACTCAAGATCGTTGAAGAAGATTGATATGTCTTTGACTTTCAAAAATAAAAATAAGCCTATAATAGTTTCATGACTAAAACTCAACACTGCATCTAAATATCTTAAAACTGTTAAGAGGCATCCTATCATTCAGAAAACAAGCAAAATCCTCATTGTAATTGAGAGCCAACTATAGAAATAGTCACTTGTAAAATTTCAAAACTTATACTAACACACTTTAAAAAAGCCTTACCTGATTAGAATTATAAATTGTTGTGATATGTTGCTTGGGACAACTTCAGCTGTTTGAAAAAATATATATGGAAAAAAAGCATCGAGAAACATATCTGTGTCAGAGTAAATTAAATACAAAATATACAAAAGCAAATTAAAATTTCATGTCAAAAGAATGAAACATTATTGGGAAAGTAGTGGCAATATTTCTCAAAATCCTAGAATGTGTTTCAAATTACTAAAGAACTTGAACTGATCTGTCTAACCCCAATTTAAAAACTAATGGCATCATCTTTCAAATGAATCGATGCATAGGCAGTTCAAAAATTGAAAATAAACTTTTTTCAATTTTTTTATCACGTAAGAACTAGAGCCTATTTCGATGGACTACAGTAATGACAACCAGTTATTAAACTTTGGTAATAAAAACTGGGAACTCAAAAGCGCCATTCAAAAAAAAAAAAAAATACACCCAGCGTTGATAACATGCTGGCAGCTGAGTTAAAAAAAATTGACAGTACAACTCTTTTTTCAAAATCTTTGATAGTTTCCAACAACAATCATATTTTGCTTTACTTACAAACAATTAGAAGCATAGCATCTTAGTAAAAATCCTCTAATCAAAAAAAATTTAGAACCCAAAAAGCCTCCTACAAAACAATAGCCTTTAGCTTTAGTTTTTTGTAAGATTTTAGAATTCATCTTAGCTTATTGTATTATTCGATATTTAACTTGTTATAACAAAATTTGTGCAAACCAACACAGTTTTATGCCATTCAGCAAACTACAACATATAAAATAATTGAGCAATATCTAAGGCTTATAAAAAGAAAAAATTCTTTTGTTGGTCTCAGTCTCGATTCCAAATGTTTCCACGACTCAGTGCCTGTAAATGACCTTGTTTATAAATATCCCTAACTTGGCATTACAGGCAAGATTTTTAAATGGTTATACAGTTTTCTAGGATAAAGATTGTTTCTGGATAGATTTTGAAATACCATTTCTGACTGAAATTTCCTTCATAAAGGCCTTACTCAGGGAAGTGTTCTCTCACCAATTCTTTTTGTCATTTTCATAAGTATTTTCTTTGAAACATTAGAGCAAATGTTGATTGCATCACTTTTGCTGCTGATCTTCTTGTTTATTGTTCCAATCCCTCAATGAGTTATGTTAAAACTCAAAATTTTAAAATTAGGGAAACATGGCACAAGAACAAAAAAATTTTAATCTCAACTGTAAATAACAGCATACTTAGTTTATTCTATTTCAGTACCCCCATCATTTGCAAATTATCAGAAACACATTTCAGATCCTATAATTCAATCCAAATAATAGAATAGCATTTCACACACATTCACATTCTCATTCCCTATACCATTTTACTAAAACTTTCATATCAAGAAATATTTTAAGAAAAAATCAAACACCTTGCAATAAATTTTTTTATCAAGCAAATAGTAGTTATTTTTTTCCACTTAACTAACATTTCTAATGAATTAAGTGTCCTGTTTACTGAAAAGATGAAGAATTGCTCAAAATTGGATTTCAAAACTTTAATTGTTCGCTAGAGCATCTAATGAAAATTCCAATTTCCCCCCATTCTAGTCTCTAATCTTTGTGAAATTTTGTTGAATGATTTCAATTTCCAAGACAGAGAATTCCCAACTTCTGTCATACAGCAAACTTTACTGAATGCATCCAGAACACATTTCTGAATCATTTCCTTATAGCCACTGATGGTTTAAAATCACCTCACCTCAATTGATGGTATTTATTGTATTCAGAAATTTATTCCATCCAAGCCATAAACTCCATTTTTACAGCTGAAGTCTTAGTTATCTGACAAGCTCTTGATAAACTGACAGACCTAAATCAAGATTTCTTGATTCTTTGAAGCAGTTATTCTGCTTTAATTATACATAAGAACATTACTTTCCATTTACCTAAAATTATTTGATGTGCAGTTTCAAAAATGTATTCAAAGAAAAATCTGAATCAAAAAATCTCTCTTCTATGGATACCTGGCTGTTCTTGTATCATATGGAGAAAAAAAGCAGACACTTTTACAAAAGCAGTGAACAAATCCATGACATTTATAAAGGGGATTTCCTTTGAAGATATGATCTGTAACCTGAGAAAGAACTGTACTCAAATAGCCTCAAATCAAAGGAGTTATGAACTATATAGTGGAAATGTTTTTTAATATTTTAAAAATTGCTCTGAAGTAGGACAAATAGTTCATTTCAACAGTTAATCAAAATTTTAGAACTACATAATAGCATTAATTATCAAAAATACTGTCATTATTAATTTAAATTAAAAGACAGTTGAAGATAAAATATATTTTGTCATTTATAGGTTTCTAATTGAATTGCCAGATGTTTAATTGTGCTTAATTATATTGTATCATACAAAATACTGTTTTTTGTTCAAATATTTGATTTTTTGCAGTTATTGAGATCTGCTCTTCTTGCATATAATTTGTACACCAAGTTTGAAGGTTGTTTAAAAAGACTGTTAAAATGGGAGACAGTTTGAAAGTTCAAGATATTATTAAAAAATTAAAGGTAACTTTAAAAAATATTTTATGATGTATTGATTAATCTTATTCTATTTTCTAATTACAATAAATATTAGTCAAAAATGAAATTTTGAATTATTTCATCATATTCTGAGCAGTTTAATTCTGTTTTTTTTTCTATCTATGCTCATAAATTTTATCTATATATATTCTTTTATAAAACAATTATATTTTGAAATCCAAGATTTTTTTTTTGTTCTGGATTGTATTGCTTCCTTTTATCACAGTCACAATTCAACTACTAATTCAATTAACTTGAAAAAGTTGTTTGCGCATGTTTTTCATTATGTGTCTGGAAGATGTCTAACAAGTAGCCAGTATAACAACTTTTAGCTTTTGTAAAAAATTGATTTTTTTTTGTATGAAAAAGAATACTTTTTGAAAAGCTTTTTAGGAAACTATCAAGATTATGTGCTAAATTTTGGATATAAGTTTCAAGTGTCCAACCTTACTGAAGTGTAATAAGTAGTTTTTATGTATAGTAGTATTAAATGATTGAACTTACAATTAGTGCTATTAAGAGCATGATAAAATTCTAATTCAAAATATTCATCTTTAAACAGATATTAGTTGATTTTACTTGTTAATTTACTTCAATTTACTTGGTCATTACCACTGCTTTACTTTTAAATAATATGTTTGAAATATATGTTTGAATAATAATATGTCATTTTATTGAATACTCAAATATGTACTTTAAAGGAATAGTCATTTTTTTAAATGTATTAATAATACATGGAATTTATATGCATGTAAAATTTTATCTTATTTATGTATAACATTTTTAGCTTTTGGACTGCCCTTTATTAGCCAATGGTGATGATGCATGGATTAGAGAAATATTATTTAAGCCGAATTGTGATAGATATGACTTAATAGAATGGATCTTTAAAAAGTAAGACATATATACTTTAAAAAAATCAAACTAGAGTAATCAATACCTGCATTCATTAATTAAAAAAAATCTTATTTCTTTTTCTTTTTATATAAAGGTTTTTCAGTTCATAAATTTCAATTTTATTAATATTTTATAATGTTAAAAGAAAAGAGCAACATGCTGTTTATATGTAATAGAATGAAATATAAGATATGGTACAATATTAATTTATTAAATAAATTGCCAAATTTTATTTAAAGTTCATTTTAAAACATACTATAAAAAGATAATCTGAAATTTTAATTATTATATTTATTAAATCATGTCATTGTAATTAGCATCTTATTAGACTGACCATATTTAATTTTTTTCAAATTGTTATTTTTGTATTTTTATTTATGACTGTTGTTTCTTATTAGCTTATTTCTTATTCTTATTTATTAATGCTTTTTGAAATGATCACATCAAGTATCTATCTTCAGATAAATTATTAATAAAAATTTCAATTAAAATCTAAAATCAAACTATAGCTATTATATGTTAATTATATGCCAACTGCTGTAACAAAATTTCTTTAATGTTTTTTTTTGTTGTTGTTGAGGTAATTTTGCTGTAATGCTTTAAAAAATTGTTTTTTTCTTTTCGGTAAGAATAAAAATCTTGAAATGCTTTTTCAAAAGTCAAACTAAATGCATTTTTTATTAACATTTCATTAAATTAGCATGTTATATTTTTCTAAAATTTTTGTCTATTTTTTCATTTTTATGCATCCATTTTTTTTCTTTTTATTTATAAATATTTTTAAGTACTCAAACCAAATATCTATTCTAAAATAATTTTTTAATAAACTTCAGTTAAGATTTTTAAATCACATAATCAAAAATATGGTTCTTACATATATATTTTAGTAGAATCCCACAAACAAAATTTCTTGAACAATTTTCATTTGTGTCACTTTTAATATAATTTCAAGAAAATTAAATTTTGTGTACTTTGCTTAAACTTAAATTTTTGGCTTGCTTTAGATTTCATTGAGTTTCAAATATTTTTGTTTTTAGAACATTATAAATTTAAAAGAAGAAATTGTTTTGATTTTCTAAAATGTTTCATAGATATTATTAATGGCTTTCATATTTCCTTTTCTTTTTTCTTTCCTTAAAATTACTTAACATCAAAATTTCAATATTTAAAATTGTTTGAGAAGTTGAATTTCTTTCATTATTTTTAAAGATTTTTTTTCTTTACAATTTATTAATGAAGCACAATTATATTCATATATTTTGTTAAAATAAGCATTTTTAGGGAAGAAAGTACTTTTTTTTTCCTTTTTCAGATCTAGATATATCCTTAACTTTAGATCTAGAACTGCCTTTCCATTAATAGACTCAAATGTTCATGCTGTCTCTCATTAGCTATACACTTGTTAGTTATTGATATTGTATACATACTGGCAAGCAGGAATAAAATTTTCTACTAGGTAGTTAGAAATCACATAGATTAGCTATTTGGAGGATGTGCAGTGTATCTAAAGAAAAATAATTTGTAGTTAAGCATTTGTGTATAAGTAATTTTTGAACTGTTTAATTAATTATATATCATAGCAACTAGTTGAAACTTTCACCTTTCTTTAATAAAAATGTTTATTTTTAGGATGGAATTTTATATTCCTAAAGGAGATGAGTGCCATAATTCATTAGAAATGAAACAGAAAAGTATGTATATTACTGAAAAGTTTTATTCTTTGAGTAAGCTAATTTTAATCATTCTTTAAATTGAATCTTTGAAATAATGTATCATAGAAAAACAATTAGCAAAAAAAAAAATATATAAATTTACCCAAACAGTAATATCTAAAAATATTTGAAATAATATAATTATTTTATGATATTTATAAATGTGACTTAATTTTTTTAAAGACTTGATCTCTTTTGCATTGTTAAATCAGACTTTATGCTAAAAGAATAGGGAAATAATAGAAAAATTAACAAAAATTATTGCATTACTTCATATTCAAAATCATAGCTAGATAATATAAATGTAGGTACAAAGAGCTAGAAATTTAAAAAATGTGTTACATTTTTAAAATTTGTTCATTCAACTTTCAAAGTTATTATTATTATTATTATTATTATTTTTTTTTTTTTT
>JAOUZG010012139.1:825287-963601 GCA_026289955.1 Argiope argentata | reverse complement strand
GAAATTAAAACCTGTAATGCTACTTTCCGAGTGAAACATGACCTTCCCTGAAGCAGCGATCGCTTATGCGTCTCGTTTCGTCCTGTAAAACCACGTTTTTAAAATTGACATCGTTACGCGTCCGTTCAACTTATACTCAATATCACAGTGGAATCGGATGGAATTTCTATCATAAATTACGGAGGTATAATTTATTTTACGAAATATCAACGCAAAAATTAAATATCGATTTAAAAAAAAGTCAATTTTGACGGGTCTATTTCTTGAACGGCCCTGTAAAATAGACGCTTAGCTGGAAAAATACAGAAAATATGTTTCCTGAAAGACAATATGATGTAGTATGCTGCAATACAATTAAAAAAAAAACGAATTTCTAAAACTGAATTTTTGGCGAATTTTTTAACGAAGAGGCGAAACTTCGCTTCAATATTTAATTACGCCGAAACTTTTAAAGATAACTTAATCAAATTTTTTTTTACATAAAATTCGATAAATTTTTCAAAATCGTGTTAAAGATTGTAAAATTCTGATAGAAAATTGCGCATTTAAAAATTGTTTTTGTCGTTTATTGGGTTTTCCCCTTCAACTTTACAAATCTAATCCATTGATAAATAAACATGAGACTAAACTTTTTTTAAAATATAATTTGGCGATTCTTTGGCACACCCTGATCAATTTTGAAAACAATCCAGCAAAAATTACGAAATTACGAAAACAATCCAGCAAAATTTAAAAAAAAAAAAAAAACATTTTTGCATGTCTTTTTTTCCTTTTAAGTATTGGAAAATCATCTACATTTGCTAAATTTTTAGGCTTTCAAAATATTTGACTAATGCTATTGCTAATATTTTTGCCCAGTATTTTATTCCCCTGAGTATCTTTAAAATTTCCTGCATTAAGCAAAAAATTTTTGAACATTAAAATAATACTACGTACATTAAATTTATTCAAATTTTTTATTTGATATATTAGGACACACATTTCATCTTTTTTTTAAAACCTCCATGTTAATTACAAAGACATAAAACAAAATCTTTATATAGATTTCAGCATTTTAAGAAATTTACTTGATTAAATATTTGTTGGTATTATGGAAAAACTATTTGAACTTCAGGGCTGCAATATATTCTATTGTTGAAAATTAGGAAATTTTCTTTTCTTTTTTAAATTCTAAAATTCGATGAAAAATTGCAGACTGTTAAATTCATATTGTCAAAAAAGATTTTTTTGTATTTGAAAATGGCAGAAAATTCATTTTCATTCAGTAATATTTTTAGAAGCTTCCACTGAAAGGCATGAAAATTCAGCTTAATTTTTAATTAATTAAAATTTTAAAAATTTCCGAGGGGCAGATTTTTATTTTTAAAGATATATATGTGCTAAATTGGGTAGTTTTTTTTGTCAAAGTCTGTGCTATAGAGCACTCACACACATCCAAACATTTGTTTCTATCATAAGTAGAGACAACACTTGTACTTTAAAATTTACATTATTATTGTTAGAAATATTCTTGGTATAATAAATGTCTTGTTTATGTTAGTTGAATTATTTTTTGTAATTTGGGTGATGGTAAACAGTATGCCTCAGAAAGATGCAACTCACAAAAAGAAAAGATACTATTTCATTTTGCTACCATTTAGTTAGTAGTGACTGGGATACTTTTTATTTTTCATTTATTTTCATAGATATACATGTTTATATTTAATATTATATATTGGTATTGATAAATATTTATGTCACCCTGGTTTTATTATAAGATAAATAAAAAATATGGTCAATATGGTTGCATATGTATGATAGAATGGTGTTATTTTAAGTCAGCAAGTAAACTCAGGGGTTTGAATATTCAGAAATATCTTTGTGTTTTATTTTAATAAGTTTGAGTTTTTAAGGATATTATTGTGTTTGTAACTTATTTTAGGGTTTTAATTTGGTTGCATTTTTTTCTATGAATAAATTCTTGAAATGTCTTTTAATTGATAGTTATTATTAATTCTGTTAATTGCAGAGCTGAAAGTATTGAAGAACAGTACGAAAAGCATAGTAAATATTTTAGTGACCTGTGTAATTCTGTAAATTTTAAACACTTATTCAAAGAAAAGGTTCAGCTTTTTCCGGCTCATATAAAAAAAGAAAATGAAGCAATATGTGCACAAGCATCGTAAGTTTTTTATGTCTCATCTAAAGCTTTTTATTTTTTTAATGTTAACATATTATCAAATCTTTTTAAATTTTTTCTTATAGTTCAAAAACAAAAAGCTTGAATGAAATTAAAGAAAGAGCTTTAAAATCAAATGACAATGCAAATCCAGACTGGATTATTAAAAATGATATCCTTGAAGCAAATGTTGGATTTTCTCAGAGTTGTGTAAGTAAATTTTTTGAATACTCTTATTCCTCGTTGTTTGTTTAGTGAAATTATGAGTCATTTTTGAAAATGCAAGTAAATTGTTAAAAGCTTTATAATTATCTTTTTTATTTCCTTTTTATTATAATTAATGACTGGATAACCAGTAAGATCTCTTCAAAAGTGATAATCATATCTTTAATTATACATTACCAATAATCGATTTATTATTAATTTTTTGTGATAGTTAATTTATTCACTTTAAAAACATAAATCAAAAGTTTGTTATCTTCCTGTGTTTATTTATATGCAATGACAATTAAACATGTTTCTTGCAAGTTTTCTGTATTGAGCATAGATATTGATAATCTTTTTATATCCCAAACTATGATAAGTTTTTTCCCCCAATAATAAGTAGAAAGAAGTTTGCCAATGATAAATTAAAATGAAATTTAATTTTATCATAAAATTTAGAAATCAAAATATTTTGGATTTTTTTTCCTATATAAATATTTTTTAGAGGAAGTAACAAACTTCTTGTGATTCAACTCCAATATTTCTTCTTTTCTTTTTTTTTCCTTCTCTTTTTGTTAAAATTATTTGAATCACTCAAATCTTTAAACACCATTTGCATTATATCACAAAGTAAAAGAAGCATATAAAAAGTTATACAATTTGTATTTATTTCTATACATAACAGTTATTAACTTTAGAAAAGAGAAATTTGAAGAAAAGTTAAAAAAAAATAATAATAAAAAGCTTTAAATTGATAAATACTATTTTTTTACATTTCAGTTTTGAAGCCAAGATAATTTTATAAATATATCAAAAATGGTATTTTAAAAGTGCAAACTTATAATAGATTTCATAAAAACAATTTTTAAAATCATGCTTTTATTAGTGTACTTAAGGGTAGTTTTTTTTCCTATTATAATTATTTTTGTTTCTTATTATTTAATTGATAATTCATTATTATAGTTATTATTAATCTTGAAATGCATTTATTTCCCTAATTTAACAACTATGTATTTTATTAATTTCATTAATTTAACAGCTATGTATAATTAGTTCAGATATTGCTACAGTTGTATAATCAAAATTTACTTAAATATTAATTTTCTGAAAATATTAAAATAGAATATTGTCATTGGCAAACATATTAACAAATTTTTAAAATTATATTGCATTTGAAAATGAGTAAAAAAGGGATTTAAATTATCCCTTCTTTTTAAACATGAATCAAATAAAGGTAAATTGAATGGTGTAAAAAATTTAAAAATATCAAAGAATTGAAACAAATTGCACAGCATATGAAATAAATTCATATGCAATTTCAGAAACTTGCTCCAGAAACTGAAAATATACAGTTCTTTCTTCAGATCATTGCTGCTTCTAGTATTCTATTTGGATCTGCTTCGTTGTCTGTTCTTGTGTCTCTTGCAATGGTGCTAGCAAAGTAAAATGCAAGAGAAATTTTAAGATATTCATTATTCAGACCTAATTTTTTTTTATTTAAATGCTTTGTTGTTCAATATGTTAACTCTACACTTTTTACTGGCCCATCACTCAATCTTTTCTGATATTTTTATTGATAGATAACACAGTAGACTTTCAAGTGTCTTATCTCATTTCAGGATTCACTTTTACCCCATAATGAGCTTTGTGATGTTGAAGATAATCTTTGCAACTCACTGATTAATCTTTCCAACCATGTATCTGGAGACTTCAAAAACACATATAATAAATTACAATTATATTTGAATAATTCTCAAGATGAAACAATAGATGTTGGACCTGCATTTGAAAGTACACAATTGAAATCGGAGACATTTTTAAAGGTGAGAACATTTTAGTTTGTATTTTGGCCCTATGATATGAGTAATATTGACTGTCAATTCAAAAATTACTATCTGAATTTATTGTAAGAAAAAAAAAGTAGTCATTTTTTTATATTTTGAAATATCTCATTCTTTGCAAATTTCTAATAAAGAAGCAAGTAAAATGTTCAGATGAAATTGCTAGGTAAGACTGTTAAGGAAATTAAAACTTTTAAATCATTCTAAAAATAGTTATCATTTATTAACTTATAAAACACCATTTGAGCCAGAACCTAATTTGCGAAATCCAGCTGAGATGAATCCAAACGGAAAAGTTTAGAATCCACATTTCCAGAATCTAGTTATATGATTCATTCAAAAATGACTCACTGATTACCAATGTCAAAGCTTCGCATTAGTAAGGGATTACAATAAGTTCATAATCACATGTCACATGGTGATGAATGGCTGTCCTTTTTAGATATATATATATAAAAAATGTCTTGATGAATCTGATGGGAATTTAAAAGGGATGGATGGGAAATATTAAAAGTACCAAGATGCTTTTTCATCTGGCAAAGTGCTGGCAGATTTTGATGGTGTGGTTGGCTTCTAGTTTCAATAATCAAATGGATTTGATCTTCATATTGCTTTCAGAATTCTTCTAAATATATAGAAATACTAAAAAACATTTGATGCCATTTGCAGAAAATTAAAAGAGGCAACATTTGGCAATATCAGCATGATAATGCTCCCACCATATTTCCAGTGATTTCAAAAATTATTAAATATAAAAAGATGGTGCTGTTTTTGAATAACCATCAATGAATCTTGTTCTAAGCCCAACTATGTGAAGCATTTTATCTCAGATATATGAGAACGGAGTGGCTGTTTTATTCAGTGAATGCCTTGAAGATAGTCACTGAAAGTGTATGTTAGAACTTGGAACTTAAGATACTACAAACCTTAATTATATTGAAGGAAAAACTTGTATATGATGTTGTATTGAAAATTATAAAAATTTTACATTTCTAAGAACATTGTAATTGAGAACCTTTTGTTAAAATATCTTATCTTCTGTAAAAGTTTTGGACACATTTCCATTTTGCTGTATAATTGAAAGGCATATTTTTATTAGCTCAAAATATTTTGCTTAGTTCAAGTCACTGGTGATCTGCAAAGCATATCTGTATTTTTTTTTAAAAAAAAAATTGCTGGGATATATAAGATATTAGAGTGTATAAACCTTTGGAACAGTGATTTGTGTAATTTTTTTTACTTGTATTATATTTAGTTATTATACAATTTAAACGTCTTTTTTTAAAGTTTCATTTGTGTTAATTATAAGAGATAATTTGTAATAAAAAATAAGTAATGTAGACTTATTAACTTATAACGCCAAAATAAATAATTTCCTTTATAAATTTTGTTAGCTAATTTTAAGGAAAGTATCTTAACTTTATTTTTAAAACCAAACATTTCTTGAGAGAGAAAAATATGAATCAATATTAATGTATTAAAAAAAGAATTATGATTTATGAGGAAATTAATTACTTAAATTTTTTATACAAAATTCTTTTTGAAACATATGTATTGAAGTGATATATATATATATTGGTAGTTTTGTTAACTTTGTTCAGTAGAGGAGTATTTATAAATTCTAAAGAATTAATAACAATTTTCAAACAAAAATGTTATTGGATTAATCTCATATGAAATGTTAAATTAATATAATTGAAAGAGCAAGATTTTCAATTTTAAGATGGTGTAGAAATTTTTGTAACAATTACCATTAAAATTTCTATAAACAAAGGAAAAAAAAAAGGATTTTCATTAGTTTTTCATACTCTGAAACCATTTCTTTCATCAAACATGTTTAACTATTAGGTACAGTTTTTTTTCCTCTTTTTTTTTTTTTTTTTTTGCCTGTCTTTGTGCATTTAACTTTAAGCATTTTTAAATCACTATTTTTAAAAAAGTTAAACTATGGTTTTTAAAAATTTTTTTAAGTGAAATTAAAAAAAAAAAATAGTGGTATAAAATAGTTTAACCTTAATTTCAAAGCATTACAATTTTTTTTAAATTAATAACAATTGAAAGAAATATTGTGTGGAAATGAGTTTGATATCATCAAAATGAATAAGTTTTATTTGGTTTAAAAGTATTTTTCCTGAGATAATTCCTTAAATTTCTCCTTTCCTAAAATTACTGTGGAAAAGAGACAGTTTTTTTTTAAATTTCTAATTAACTATATATATATATATTTAACATTGGAAAGATGACAATATTCTTTCTGTAGTCTTACAAATAAGCACACAAAATTTGTTTGAATCAATCCAGTTATTTAGATGTGGAACACATATACATAGCATCAATAATTGATTTATATTAATTAGAGATCTATAAATTATTTTTCAGGACCATTTAATCTAAGTTATTAAATTTTTTAATATTAGTTTCTTGTGAAAAAAATTTATCGGTCTTTCCTGGCAGGGTTAAGATTATTTTTACTACAAAAATATTGCACAGCCACTTTATTAATATATTAAACTTTTTGACAAAAGATAATTATAAAAAAATTATATAAAAAGAAATATATATATAGAAGAAAATATAGAATATAAACATCATGCTAATTTTATTAATTATGTAAACATTTTTTAAATCTTTAATGTAAACAATTTTTTATCTTTTCAAAAATTTGGCTACATTTTTTTAATCTCCAGAAAGAAAAATAAGCATATGGACACAATTAACTCATTTTTAAGGACCATTAAAAAACAACAACAGATTTTAATAATTTTTAATGATGTTATGCATTCTCAATCATGCTTTGTAGTTTTCTAAATGTTATATAGTATGCTAAATTTTAAAAATGCATTTTTAAGGGATAATTGTTAGCAAACAATTTTGTAGTTTTAAAAAATTTATTTTGTATATTTTCTTTTAATTTCTCCATTTTGATGATTTTTAGTATTAAAAATTATTAGCTTTGGATAAAGTTTTTGTTAAAGAGATGTTTAGTAATATGCAAGATAGTGGGTTTAAAAACCTTTTTAGTTAAAAATTAAATAAGCATAGTTTATACCCTCAGATTTTCATACATCAATAAAGGAAAAAAAAAGTTTTATTTGTTAATTTGATAGTATTTTGTAAAGCAAATTTCATTTTAGACTGGTTATTATTTTATAATTTAATTATAGTTTTAAATGTTAATGCTATTCATTTTTTACAGTTGAAAGATTCACTACAGACATTGAAGTCATCTAAAATTGAGTTGAAAGGTTTGAATTCCAAATTAGAAAGCTTACAAATGCCTAGTGAACCTTTACCAGGTATGTATAGAATATCTGAATTCCCTCTCCTAGTTTGGTAGGCAAATTTTTTTTCTGTGGTTTTATTTGAAACTTTTTAAATATGTTTTTAAGATATAGAGAAATTAATATATCATTTGGATGTATGAATTTTTTTTTTTCAGATGTCTTGATCTAATTTTTTTAAGCAGATAACTTCTGAAAAAGGAAGCTTTATGATGTTACTTTGATATGTTTTCAGAATTTTTTTGTAAAAGTGATGACAAAGGCACTTTAAAATAATAGCAACAGTTTGATCTAGCTTAATAAAATATAATTGTATAATTTTAACGGTTATTAGTAAGTGACAATAAACTGCATCCCTAATATTTCAAATGTGAATTTGGGATTATTGAAATTTCTTAATATATGGGTATGTCACCAGCCAAAGGAAATAATCTAATTTAGCATGCATAAAATTTGAGAGCTAAGGAAAAAGTACTTACATTAATTTATAAAACATATGTTTTGTTTGAATAGAGAGCATGGCTTTGTATTTCTGTTAAATGTGTTGTCCAAGTATATAGAGTAAGTGTTGAATCAGAGCATGGGTAGATGCTAAAAAGTTCAGATTTCCCTGGAAGTTGTAAATGCTCTTCATATTAAAGCAGCATTCTAATTTTCGTTTTCTTCACTAATTTTTCTCTCTTTTATTTTCTTCAGTTGTAAGTTAATGTAATAGTGTTAATTTCATTTAGCAGTATGTGATTTCTTAAGAATATACTAAATTTAAGTTACTTGTAATTAATATTTCCATTGTAGGTAAATTAGTTTTTAGTATTATTGATGGTGTTGAAACATATTTTTAGTATTAAATATTTCTTCCTATCACAAATGTCAGAACTTGCATTGCAAAGAAAATTATTCATATTTAGAAGTTTTAAAAATATATATTTAGATTCATATACCATGAAACAGTTTTCAGGGATTTGTTGGGTAAAATTGAGGACATTAAAAATTTTGAGAAAATACATCATTCACATGCTATCATAATAGTTTTGAAGTATTTATTAAATAAATATTTGCTACCAGTCATCTGTGTCTTAGTTGCTATAATTTTCATTTATAGATGTCCTTCTTGGAGAATATATTGCTACTTTAAATGAAGAAAAGGAACTACAAAAAGCATGAATGATAGTTCTGATTTATTTATTCTTTAATATTCGTTTATTTTTTCTATTTTTATAAATTGAAATAAATATTTGTACATTTAACAGAAACTATGTGTCTTTCATTTGTTCTTATATAAATAAAGTTTCGATTATACAAACAACCTTGAAAGTATATGAAAATGAAAAACATGGATTATACTTGCCTAGATAACATGTGATAAAAATATTTATAATTCTTAATTTTAAGAATTTCTGGACACATATTGTAAAGCAATATTGTATTAAAAAAAAGCACAGAATATTTAAAAAATCCTATAGAAAATATATTTATTTGAGATTCCTACATAATAAGAGCTTTATCTAAATGCATGTACAAAATATGAGGAAAGCATTTAATAAATAGGAAATATTTGAAGCCATCAGTATTGAACCAAGTGGTTCTCATAAAAAGGAGAGACATAAACCAGTTGAATAAATTATGTCTGAAGTAGAAGGAAGTTACATGAATATAGTTCTTAGTAATTTAATTTTGTTTCCTGTTTTATACTCTATCCCATTTATATATTTTCAAATTATACTCCAATGTTATTTTATTTGTGTTATAAACAAGATTATAACTCAGCCAAATTAATTTACTGCTTAACAAGCAATAGCAACTTTATAGACAAGCAACTGCATCAGATATATTTCTTCTCATTTTAATTTTTTCCCTTACTTATAATCCAAAGATGAGTTTTTGCTTCTATCTGGCAACAATACAAATAAGAAAAATCTTTGAAGCAAAAAAACTAATACATATTTTCAGCTTCATGTTTATTGCATGAAATTTCAGTAAATAAGCTGTAATTATATTACTTAAATTGAATATTTTCATAGACAAGTTTGGTTTATATTAAAACATATTTGTGTTCACAAACATAAAGTATCTCAGTTTTACAAAAAGGTGATGAAATTTAATTTTTTTCACATGTGAAATGGATAGTCTGGTGTTCATACCAGCTACGAAAGAAAAATCAACATTTTTCTACTTTTTGCAAAATTTAGATAAAAGGCATTCTTCTTGTGTACAGCCCGCCACTGCTTAACATTGCAACATCAATAAGAGTTTGATTAATGACAATTTATAGTTACTTTGGACTTACTTCTCCCCCCAAGAACAAAGATCTACTTCAATATTCTTCTTACAAATAATCTTTCATTTCAAACACAAATAAACAGTCTGCAGCACAAGAGATTCCAATGAATATCTTATTTGCATGTATATCTATTTTTAGACACTAGTGTATCGATATATTTTTTCCAATTAGCTACTTTTGGAGATGAGTTTGATAACCTTATATGCAGGTATAATTTTATTTTTTTATATTGTGTAAAGCTTCAAAATTAAATGTAAGTACAAATATAATTAATCAGGAAATGACTAGTCTTCTAAAAGTATATTTATATTTCTCTGTGGTTACAATCTACACTTAAATATATATATATTTTTATCTGCATGTTAAAAGAAACTTTAGAAATATGATAGATAACCAATGAAATTAGACAGAGTGCTTGAATTAATGGTGCTCAATTGCATTCCTCAAATTGGTTTAATCTTATTCACATTTATGCATGGAAAAATAACACTTTTTTTCAAGTACTTCTAAAAGTTGACATTAATTACAAAACTTGTATTACTCTTAGTCACCAGTACAAATATTGCAGTTATGCACACAAGAACTAAAAGTCGCTTACACATTCACTAAAAATAATACACAAAGATTTCAATAAAAACTCAGAATGCAGAAAAACTTTATAAACAAATGATTTTATTGTACAGTGATTGAAAAATGTTTAAAATCTCATATAAAATGCTGTACAAAAACATGAAACATTTCATATCACTAAAAAATAAATATATAAACCACTGATTCACAATCCAAAAATGCTTTTTTTGTTGATTCAATCAACTGATAATAAGAGCAACAACTAGAAACTAATATAAAAATCAAAATTAATTTTGTTGCCGTTTGAAGAACTCAATGTGTTCTTGATAAAAAATATTCATTATTCACGTGAAAAGAAAAATTAACTAAAATTAATTAAAGAGCTCACCAAAACTAATGCTGTACACTACATTCTAAATATATCTGACATAATAATATAACCAAACCAGTACGTTCCATAAATAAAAATATTTACAAACCAAATTGGAATAAAAGTATCAAAATTCCATCATAAGACTTTCCACATGATGCATATTCTACTGATACTATAAGAATGTTTTAAGTAATATGATGAGTGTCTTTTATTAAACCCTTACTTTTTCCCAATCAATTAACTCAATTATAACTGATGTGTCATGAATATTAAATCCCCAAATGACAAGAGACTGTATTTCGAGCTATGATGAATAGAAATGCTTAAATGGTTTGTTATTTATAACATTTATGGAATTAATGCAAAATCATAACATCTACTTAATATGTTTATTTAAATATTAGCTGTCAAACTAAAAGCAATTCAGAATTTTTAAAAAAAATCACAACTATTCTTTTTAATATGTCAAATAACAAGCATTCAAATACCTCTAATTGTTGCAAAAGTAGGATTGTGAATCAATACATCACACATTCATTTGTTTTGAATGGAAGTTATGAAGCATGCCCAAAATTTAGCATGGACTGAAAATTTTCAATTATATGAAGAAAAAAGTAATAGAAAAACAACTGATGGTTGTAAAAAAGAAAACACAATATTTTAAAATCATGCAATTTATTTAACACAAAGGTACCCTCGAACTTCAGTAATAAACTTCTCAAAATCATCTCGGAATTTTATTCGACTGTGACGATCTAAAGACAATGTCATGTTGGCAGATAAGTTATTGAATGATGTCAAAAGTCTTTGTGCAGTAACAGGATCCGACTGGGAATTAATAAGCTCTTGAACCAATTCTTTGTACTTAGTCTAAAAAAATGATATCAATTTAAAAAACAGTTTTAATAAAAAAAATTATTTAAACTTGTATGGTAAAATATATATCAAAAATACATTTTCAGCAGCTCTTTAATGAAAGCAACTAACAATGTGAAGTCTCCAGCATTAGAAAAGGGTAAATGGGGACATTATTTTGAAAGTAAATGATCACTTTGCAATATTAATTTCCATTTTAATGCATTTTATGATAGAAACAAGTAATTTGCAATAAATATGTTTATTTTAAAAATTCAAAATTCGTCTTTTCTAATGCTTGCTAGATAAAATTAAAATATTAAAATGTAAATTAAAATATTAAAATTATTAACATTCACCTTAGCAATTCCTAAAATATTGAATGAGATGAATAATTAAAAAAAAGAAAGAATGGAAATAACATGTAATAAAAATGATTAAAAAAATATTAATAGCCGATATTAAATGAAATGGAATTAATTTTTTCAATATAATAAGGACAAATATATATAAAAAACAAGCTCCTCAGCATGTTTAGTTTCGTCATAGGAAAGACCATTTTACGATAAGCTCTATTGGATGCCAATCAATAACCCCTGGACTTAGTAACAAAATAGATGGTACCAGAATCTAGAAGAATTTTGGCAATAGGTTCAATAGGAACTGATATTTGCTTGATTGTTCAAGAACCTCCTCTGCCTTGCTTCAAAAACTATAAAAGGCAGGCAATCCAGGCTAAAGAAAGTTTATCTAGAGTTATAGAACTGCACATCAAATTAGTAGGATCAATCCAGCAAAGTGTAAGCATTGAGTGGGGCTTGGGGAATCAGTGGATTAAAAATCGGTACTGTGTACCATACTTTGGATAGAAGTATTGAAGCAGAATCAAATCCTGTATGAACTAGCAATCATAAAATCGTAAGTTGGCAGTTGGGTGCAGCTACAGCAAGAAGATAGTGGAGAATAGCAGATGTTTGCAGAGTAGCCACATAGATTCTCTCATGCTGAGATTAATCCAGCGGTTGTTGTTTACTACTGATTAATACAGGTTTGCTGTCTATCGCAAGGGTTGCTTGTGTACATCTCCGCTGTGTACTTATTGTCTGTGTCTTCATATAAAATAATATAGTTATTTGCTATTGAGGTCAGCTGATTGTGTTACACCACTACACACCCACTACAAGATCATCCAAAAATTTAATGGCATTTAAAATTTTTGTAACTATATATTATATACACACACTTACATATATACAAAGGAAATTTTTTTTAAACTTTTCTATGAGAAGGTTATCTATTTTTATTTTACAATCTTGTCTATCAAAAGAGAATTATAATTTGATAACGCATAACAGCATGGTATATTATGCATTTCAAATAGCATCATTAATAACTCTTGAAATTGTTGGATACATTATAAATTAAATAAATTATTATGTACTAAACAGCAAAAAAATATTAATATATTTACATTAAAAATACTTTTTTATCTGAATGGATGAATATGCTCAATAATACAAAGCATATTACCAATACTGCAATGAATAATTACACTGTTTGATAATTTGAAAATTTAATAATTCATATGTTTTGAAGGATATTACTGATAACATTGGAAGTTAATATGGAAATAATAAGAAAATAGTAAAAATCATCTGAAATTATAAATGATACTTCATTGACAATCTAACATATCCTTTTAAAAACTATCAATAGATTTTTTTTTATGGCTAAATGTTAAAATTTACCTATAAAAACCGATACATTTATTAGTTAAGATAATTTTTTTTAAAAAAAAATATTTAGTACGAAAACAATTGCTTCAAAGTTTTTAACATCTGAAATTGTAGTCAAATTAAAGTAAGACATTTATAAGAAAATAGTTTTTAATTTGGCATTTTTTACTTAAAAAATAAATGCAAAGAATCAGTTGAAAATAATTTTAATTTAACACTTCTAAATATATCCATTTTTACTGTCATCCTTTATATATATATACATGTTTACAACTCACCTGATAACAACAAACTAGAGCATATAATGTTCCACTTGCAGCTTGAGTTAGATCCGCATCTAAGGGCTGATGTAACAGCATGTCAAAAACAAGCTAAAAAAGATCAAAGAAAGTACTATCAATATGTCCATAAACACTTTTAATGAACAATAAATAATATGAGTTTCAGTGTATATTCATTAAAAAGGCAATAGTTTAGATAATTAAAATACAGCGAAAAAATTGGGAACATTGTATATTCATTTTATGGTCATGAGTAAAATTGATTAATCATTTCAAGTCATAAACGATATTTATCAATAAAATCATTATGTAAATAAATGGAAATATTCCTTGTATAGGACACTTTACTTATTAATTTAAAAAAAGAATTTTAGATCTTAACAGATTACTTCATATTTCAAAAATAAATAATTTTTTAACCCAATAAGTTTTATTACAGCAATTCTTAATCAAGTTATATATATTTACACATGAAATTCATTATTTCATTTAAGGAAAAGGTTTAAAACTACCAAGAAAAAAATTACATGATTTTTTTTATAAATTCACATCTTTGTAAAGATTTTATGTATATAAAACTAATGCATGCATTACAATAAAGCTTAATATATTATATAACTGACATTTTAAGTAACATAAGTAATATTTTAGAAGTAACTTGACAAGGATAATAAAAAATCTTTTATTATTGTCTTTGCCAGAAACACAAATTTCTTTTATTTGTTCAAGTAATTCTTTATTTAACAAAAGGGACAACATAAACTTTTAGTTAGAATTTTGTGTGCATATAATCTAATTGCATTAAAAAATATTTCTATAAAATAAAACAAGATAAAAATTATGTCAATTGGTTTTGCAACCACTAATTTTAACATATCTTTTTTTCTTTCTTTCAGAGAATAAAATAAATTTCCTGCACCAATATACTTGAATATATAATTAAAAAATCATTAATTTTTTCCTCTGGGATTTAACAAAAGGAGTAGTAAACAGACTGTAAATAAAAATAAGAACACTATTTCTGTTTTCATATACAAAAAATTACAAAATACTTTGTGTAATAATAGATAGAACTGAATTTTCAAATTTATAATTTGATCAAGGAACATTTAGTTCATTTCCTCATTTCATGAGGTAAAATAGAATAATAAAATAGATTAATACTTGCAATAAAAAATACAAAATGCAATGCTTGTTTAAGTGCATCCTCTTTAAATTAAAAAAAAAAAATACAGAATAGATTTTATCCAAATTATAAACATACAGATCTATTGAGGCACCAAGGAAATTCTTGGTAAATTTTGTGGTGATCAATCAAATAATTAAATATTTTACTAGATAAATTTTTTTATCAGGCCTATCCCTGAATCTTTCTATTCCCATTTTCAATACTGATGAGGAATAGCTATTGATTATGTATTGCAAGTTAAACACTTTTTCCCTTGTAGAAATGTAGAAATTGCACTGTGCTCACCCATTATAACAAGAGGCTTAAAAAAAGGTCTTGCCTATTTTTTCAAAAGAAAATATTAATTTTTTTAAAAAAGTGCTTTATGATGCACTGAAAAAAAAATTGTAAATCAAACATTCAGATTTATTTTGAAGTATTTTTAAAATAAATGTAAAAATTATAACCTAATTTTTATGGATTCTAAAAGTGTGAACTCTACTCAGACATGAACAATGTATTATTTATGCTCTGACACAAGAGGAACATTAACTTTCATGAATTTCGTAATGTTCAATTATTGTCTTAAGAACTATACTATACTATACTAATTGCGATGATTTTACGACCATTCCTCTTTTTGTTAAAAGCTTATTTTTAACAATTTACTTTATTTAAAGAATAATTTGAATTATATCAGATAAATGGAATATTTATTTTGAAAATTAGGTTCACTTACATTCTGATTTTTATAAACTTTTTTTTTGAAGTTCCATAATGTTCAGCTTTTTTAATGTTTCATAAGTTTTTTAATGTTCAATACTGTGATGATTTTGTTACATTATTAAGTAAAGTTTTTAAAGTAAACTGAATGACATGTAATCTTAATTCCAAATATTCAACTCTAGCAAAAATTTTCATTTGGAATTGAAATTTGCTATTGCTAAAATTACAAAGATTCACCAAATTGTTCCAATAGTCAATTTGTTAAAAATGCAACTGATGTAATGAATAATTATATTAATTGATAAAACTTGTTAACATTGTATTTCAGTATAATTTGGAAACTAAAATAATCCAAAGATTGGTATCCATACCATTCTTAGAAATATTGAACCACCCCATCTTTGAAATGGTACCAAAATGATGGTCAAAATATTCTTTAATCAGAATATTAATTTTTATTGCTAAATTAGAAAAAGGTATGCTAATACCATGCAGTATATCAATGATACCAAAAATATGCTATTCAATTCAAGTGATTACAATTACTGGATAAGTGATTCAAATTAAAATGCTAATCTTTGCAATAAGGATAAATAAATCCTGTTGATAATTGAAAGTATGTGGATCAGTTTAGAGAATCTAAACTTTTCTTATTAATAATTATACATCACATGCTTCCATTTTAGAAAACTAAGTTATATATATACCAAATAGAACTACCAAAAGTTTCGAATTGAAATTAAAAAATAATAATGTATATGTAAAAATGGAATTTTAATATAATATGATAACTGATATTAAATTTGAGTTATGCTCATTTAATATATAAATGGAGCATAAGCAAATTTTGAAAAAAAATCTAACAGAATTTGTTTCTTAACTCATTACTTTTAAATTAGGGTACTATTAATTGTAATTTATAATTGTTTGTTCTTAAAATTAGTTTTAAATAAATGTTTATATTATAATATATATTTTTAATTTGTGAAAGATTATCATCATTCGTTTATTTTAGTTACATTCTTAATAATTCAATCATGCATTATAATTGTTCATTAATCTATTGTGGGAAATAATTAACTGCAAGCTCTTGTCATTTATTCTGATTTCACTTATTTGGATAGTTTGAAGTTAACCAAATAATTTTGAATTTTAAATTGATATTCTTATTTTAACAATAAGTTCAGAGATTATGATTATTAAAAAATATGCATTTCACTAGGATTGAACCCAGACAAAACCAGGTGTAGTCATTTTTGAATAAACAAAACAAAATAAAAATTCTTGCAAAGTAGAAAACAATAGCTAAAATTAGCCTATTAAAAAAAAGAATGATTTTATAAAAAAGAAGTACAGTTTTTTTAAGCAAATTTAACTTATAATAACTCATTTTACTATACAGATTATTTTTATTAATATAAAATTTGCAAAGAACATTAAATAATTCATGGCATTTCTATAAAACTATATGAATACATGCCACAGCATTTAAAATTTAAGATTATAACACAATTTTAAAAGAAATACTAACCTTTAAAAATGGTTCTAAAGCTGCATGTATAGGCGAACCTTGAAGATTTGCTCGGTGGATATGCAAAGCCAGGATTGATAAGAAATCCAAACATAATGCAGAAACATCAGATGTGTAGCTATGACTTAGTTAAGTATATCAAAAAATGAAAATAAAAATTTAAAACGTAAATATAAATGAATTTTTTTAAAATAATAAATCAATCAAATGGAAGATAAATAATAGGAATAATTCATATAAAACTTTTATGCAGAAAAGGATACGATGTTAACCCAAACTCAATGGATGATAACAAGGATTTCATTAAATCAGCTGGTATTTGACATATTTTAGCTGGTTGTACTTCACAAACAGAAATAACAAGTTTAAAATACTGTAAACACAAACTAGGAAACTAGAAGAGAAAAAAAATTATTATAAATTTATTATAATTTGAAGCTAATACATTAAGCAAAAATAAAACATAAAGTACATGTAACTCTATAAAATAGATTTGTAATAATTATGATAGCAAGAAGAAAAAAAAATCTTTAAACATTTTTGAACATTTTAAAGAAAAACAGGTTATGCAAATTTCTAATGATATAAAATAATTATGCTTATAATTGATTTCAAAAGAATATATACAAATAGTTCACATAAAATGGTAAAAAATATTTTTTTAAAAAATTGCTGAACATAAATGTTGTATTTTTGAAACATAAGCATTTTAGTTCATTTAATTTCACCTTAAATAAATTGTTTATCCACTAAAACAAAATATCTTTATAAATTTATGACACTGATACTATTAATAGCTTGATAACTAATTTCTAAATAATTAGAGATAGGACATATATAGTCAAACCTCATTAAAAGAATACCTCAAATAATGAACAAAAAATTTACAAAAGTGATTCGCTTAACAAATAATATTTTGCAGAATGTGTAGTAAGGACACATCATGGCATCATACACAGGATAAACTAAAAGTCTGTGTTGAATGCTCCTTTAATGAAAACCTTATCTACATGAAAGAGGTTTTGAATAGATAGCATCATTGACCATGATTCCTAGTGGTGAAGATAATGGGCCTAAAGGTGGATAGCAATAGCATTTATGTGTAGGTGGAAGAATAGAGCCAGAATTCCAAAGAGGTTGCGAAGTTACATTCTATGTCACAGCAAAAAGCTGCAGAGGAGATTTGATCATAATTAAAAAGGTGCAAAAAAGCAACAATTTTCCAGCAAAAGGCTGATGCAGAAAGCATAAGAAACTATTGAATCATATGTTAAGAAGCACCAACCTGATAAAGCACAAGCTAAGTGCATTACAACTTCACTTAATGATAATATTGTGTTTTGTTTTGCTAAATTAAGCATAGTCAAAGACAAACGTCTTTAGATCATTTATTTTGTTTAAAAAAAGCATGCACTGTAAAGAATAAATGACATTATTATAAATTTGTTAGAATATTTTCCCCCTTTGGAATGCAACACATAATATTACTTTATATGGTTTTTTTATGAAAAAATGTGTTCCATTTCCTGTTTTTCACTATGGTTAAATTGGATCAAATTACACTTACTAAGCAAAGTTCTACAATAGTTCTAATAAAAAAACTGCTTTACATGACGAGAAGAATTACATTTTAAGTTGCTTAAGTACACAAATGTATTCCTGAAAAAGTTACAAATTCTAATTTTTTTTAAATGATTCTCTGGTCCTATCAGTCATACTAAATAAAAAATATCAACACTCTAAACATTTACAATAAAAAAGTTTCATAAAAATGATAAAAGTTTTCATTTTATGACTACAATTGATTAAGTTACAGCTGTTTAGTCTGAACTGGGAATAGTATAGAAAATTATTTTAAGGAGCAATTTAAAAAGTAATGCCATTAGCATAATTTTAAATAAATCCTTAAGATCTCTCATAAGTCAACAATTTATCCAAAATAGTGGCTTTCATCACTTCAGAAATGGAACAATTTTAGTCAAAAAATAGAGAGACTTTTTTTGCTTAAATTTTTACATTGTAAAAAATATTTTATTAAATATGATTGGTACAGGGAGATTTAAGAAATAAAAAATTATATTTAGTACCTTTTAGAGCAATATAATTATTGATACAAACAATACAAAATATAACTAGCCACTTTTCACACCAACTAGTCCATCTAGATTGATTTTTTAGGCTTTTAGGCAGTTAAATATTAATATGAAATGTTTATTATTTAAAAAAAAACTTGTTTAGTGATAAGGCAAGAAAAAAAAGAAGAAAAGGATTTGCATTATTTAAATGAAAAAGCCAAAAAGCAATAATTATTTGTTACTAATTAAAAAGAGTACTTCTATGAAATAAAACCAGAGAAAAAATTCTTTAGAATTGATATTCAAGGAGAGCATTTTTTTAAATATTAAGTTTAAAACAGATCAAGCATCACATGAAATTTCATTTTAATTTTTCATTTCATTTTAACATTTCATACAAATGAGGTACTTATAACAATGAGGTATTCAAAATAAAACATTGCACAGGATTAAAATTGATATCATTAAAAAGATAATTTTCAGTGTTAATACAACACAAAAATTATTTTTCACAGATAATAGTATTGAATGACATGGTTATCAGTTTTCATAGATAAGTCACTTATTTCTTTAACATCATCATTTGTCTAAATGAATAAGCTTTAAAGTGAGTACTATCCAAAGCATTTCTGATAATATTTAGCAATTTCATTAACTAGAAAAGCATTGAATTAAATGCAGCAATAAAAACATTTATTGAAGCAGTTTTAAATATTAATATAGTGATCTACATTTGACTGCAGCCATTGAACAATATGTAATAAGAGCAGTTTTTTTTGTGTGTAATATATATATATATATATATATATATATACAGAAATGGCTCTTATATATCTAATTTCTTTCTGTCATTTGGAACATTTTTTTTTCAAACAGAACATGTATATCCCTATAAGTTTTAGATAATGGTATGAACGGACATTATGTACCTATGTATGTGTGTTATAAACAGTAATTCAAATTTACAGTTGGTTAATAAGTGCTTTTCAGCAAGGAGAAAAAATAATACATACATTTAGAAGATCTGCACTCATCATTGGCATGATGATACTAAGACCATACAAAGAAACATCTGCAGCAGATATTGGAGATTCTGGGTCTTCTAGACCTTTAAATTAAATCAGACAGTATTAAAAGCTGTTGCAAATACTTTACAAATAAATTTTTCATTTAAATTCAGTAATGATGCTTCCATTAAATTACGAAATCTCAACACAAATTAAAATTTTCTTTTGCATCACATTAATATATATAAATGACATTCATTAGAATTATTTTTGCTGTAAAAATAAAACTTGAAAGATGAACTTTTTATTTTTGAAAAGTTATCAAGAATATATTTGATTGAGTCACATATTTCATATGAAGTATTAAATGAGAAAACTTGATCAAAATTATTTTTAAATTTTGACATCATGCATTGATGACAAAATTTAAATTTGTCAAATAAATTATTTTAATTTTTAAAATTAATTGTTTAATTAATTTTGTCAAATTTAATTTTAAAAAATTTAATTTTGACATCTCGCAAAACTTACATCTTGTATTGATGTTGGAGAGTCATAATGATATCAAGGTAATTTGCATTGTACAAAAACATGAAATATTTGTATTCTGATAAATCACACACACATACAATTAAAAGCTCTTTTTTCAAGTAAATTAAATATAAAAGCATTAATCTTTATTGTTGTTCAGTAATCATGCTCTATAAAAAATTTTGATTCCAATTTTTAAATGAAAGCAGAAAATTTATCCAACTAAAATTTATTTTCTGATAATTTCTTATTTTTAATCATAAGATATTTTAAACATCAAAAATTATAAATAAGACTTATTTGAAATATAAAAATCAGATTTAGATAACATTTATCGAAAATATATTTAAAACCATCTGGCATCATGAAAATTATTATTGCAAACATATCAGGAATTAAACTATTCATTATAACATGCTAAATCCGTACATTCATTGAAATATTTTAAAAAAATTTAAAGTTTTTTATAATAAATTATGTAAAGGAATATAAAGGAGCAATTATGTAAGGAATGTAAAGGAACAATTATGTACGGAATGAAGACTTCTCTACTTTTAAGATAAAATTTTATTTTTGTAATTTAACAGGGTAATTCAAAAAGATAATTTACAAACCAGCTGTAGGGAAATCAATAAAATCCTTAAATAATAATTCAGTCAATAATTGCATCAGAAGTAAAATATCTTGATATTGATCTTCTTCAGCACTTGCTTCCCTACTAAGTTTACCTATATATGAGAATAAAAGGGAATATTGTTATTATAAGTATGCAGGAAGATGAAAAAATTGCAAAAGTTACTAATATTCTAAGACCAATTTTAAAAAAAATCTTTTTACATACCTGTATTATGTTTTGCATATACACGAATCATATTAATGCAACACTCATACAGAATTTTTGCACCAGCCTAGAAGTAGATAAATCATACTGAATAAATTAACTAATAAAATTAGAAGATTCTTGCTACCATAAATTTGAATTTCTTAAATATGAAATAAATGTTTTATAAAACACTATGGAAATTCATCACAAAATTTTCTAATCAGAATATTATTTTTAATAGTTTATTTCACATAATTGAGTACAAATTTACTGTAAGAAACATGTTATATATATATATATATATATATATATATATATATATATATATATATTGCTTCAGCAATTAGCAGAATAAATCAAGATTATCAAATTTATTGCCCCCAGTAAGCATCTTTGTAACCCACAAATTTAACAATTTGTAACAAAATTTTTATAGTTTAATTTTTTAAATTTATATACATATATACACAATTATTAATGAACCATAACAATCACCAATATTTTTAGCATTCGATCTGAAATAAGTTTGGAAAATTTTAAATCACTGGAAGAAAACTTTCACTTAATATGCATAAATTGTATCCAACTAAATAGAAATGGAAGTAATTGAGATTCAATGCTTTTCAGATTTAAAAAGAAATTGCAATGAAAATGTAATGTCCAAATTCTAAAATAATTGTTAACTAAATTCGAAAACTGGTGTATAAAACAATATCTATGTTTGATAAATACTGGTGATACAAGAAATTACTTTCAATTGTCAAATTAATTAATATAGTGGCAGACCAATAACTACAGCATTTATCTTGGCTCAGTTTTGTTTACAAACAAGATCTCTTCTGAAGCAGGAAAAATGTCAGCATAAAAAATGCAAAGTATTATTTTTTTTAAAAAAAAGTTGCATTTATTATCTCTCTCTCTTTTTGCATTCTATATTTTCAAAATAACTAATGCTTTTATATTTATTGCTTTTTTGTGATTTGCATAAACTTGATTTATTTGGCTTGTGCTAGCATTTGATATACACTGTTCATAATATTTTTCTTTGAATAAAAACTTAAAATTTACATATAATTTTGTTTTTATTCAAAATAATACAGAAAACAATATTAAATAAACAGTGCAGGTCAAACTATATGATATCTGATTGCTAATTAGAGCATTAGCAAAATAACTAAGTAAATTGTTTTTATTCCATTAAGGGTGAGGGGAGCAATTAATTCCATGTGTGAATATTAATACTACTTTGAGTTATGAAAACAATCGTTTTGTTTATAACCTTACAAAGGGGATAATATTAGACAAATTTATAATCATGATCAGAAATATAATACCTATAAGCAAATAGATAATTTTTCAAAGTTCCAATAAAAGATTAAATTATCCTTGAACAATGAAAATTGCTAACATTAGTCAGCATGCTTCTAAAACATTTTATAACCAAATCAATGAAAACAAGATAAAGTTCTTATGCAATGATATAATTTTTGACTATTCTATCTTATTTTAACAAATAAATAATATAAAACCTTTTCAGGAAAGTACGTTAAAAGCAAAAACTTGAGAATGTGAAAAAATATACAAAAGAACAGTTAAAGATAGTTGAATTCTGCTATTTGTGACATCTAATTTTTTAAAATTAAAATTATAGAATATTTTTTTTTCTTTCTTTCACCTTATGTAGTTCAGATACACAGCAAAATAAAGTCCAGATTAAATAATTACTTATAAAAAAGGGCTTTTGATAAGTGTACATAAAACAGAAGTAAAAACACAACTATAAGAATGTTGAAAAATTCAGAAAAAATAACAAACCTGATTTAAATAGCATAATATTCTCTTAGCAGCAACACAAAAAACTTGGAAAATCATCACAACAATTTCTCTATAGTTATGGTACAGGTCTACAAGCTTCACCAAGTTTTCAAACAGTGGATTGAGAACCGGAAGAAGGTCATTCAAATTAGTCAAAGTGCAACCATCAACAACACCCGTTAGGCATTCAATTAAATCCATTACTTCACCTTGGGCCTGTTTGGTGTGATATGTTTGTGGGAAAGTTGGATTACACATAACAGCTTGGAACCTATCTTGAAGTGGTTTTAAAAGCTGGAAATAAATTAAATAATAAAATAAATAAATAATTACTAAAAAGTTTTTAAAGAATCGGAAACTGAAAAAATGTTAATGAATTTTTAAATTAATGTTGGTTTTGATATCAATTAGTAGGGGAAAAATCCAATAGAACTTTTTGGTGCATATTCACAGCTATGGCATTAAGGATTCCTCATCCTTCCTCGCTAATTTTTTTTAATGCTTGTGTAATACAACAGTGAAGAACAATTTAATATCATACTCGTGTACTAATTTTAGTCTAAGTAAACTGACTCATATTTCTCAATTGAACTTTATGTGGGAAAAGAACATGGATACCAATTAAAAAAAAAAACATTTTTTTCTTCCTTTGCAAGCAAGCTTGGAATATTTGAAAGTTTTTACTCACTAAGAATTAATATTTCACTCTTCTTAAAATAAATAATGAAACAGAATTAAAATTATTTATACATGGTTTTCTACTATGATTAAGACATAACTTAATATTTCAAATTTTATGTCTTTCAATTAAATCCATTACTTCACCTTAAAATTCTAAATTTATTAGGTGATTATTAAATTATTACAAATGTCAAATACAAAATTAAATAATTTGATCACAAATGTTTAATTACTTTTTGACAAAATATCAGAATATACTTAGTATAACATATATAATATTTCTAATTGGGCAATTTACAAGTTATTTTATATACAACTTAAGCTAAGCCAGCGATTTTTTTTATATCCAATCATTATACTCATTTATCAACAAGGTTGTATATAAAAAGCCATTGATTTTTTAGAAATATTTAGAATTAAGAACTATTTTATTTTGGTAAAGAAAAAATAATTCAAAAAATTGTATAGCAAAAAAGTAAGTTTTACTATTTGACAATAACTACAAATTAAATAGATGCAGGGAAATTATAATGCAACAATAGACTAAGAATAATCAACTACTTCAAAAATATTTGGCACTATTTTAAAGTTTGTAGAGTAACATGATTTTAAAACTAAATTGATCAATAAATTATAGTTAGTATTTGGTACACTATTACAAATAGTGGGACCATTACAATCCGAGTTTTATACCCTCAAGAAAGCAATTATTTGATAATTTGATTATCTCTTGGAAATGTTATTTTATTGCAAACAAATTACACATTTCAACATTTAATCAAAAGTTTGAAGTGTCAAGGGAAGGGGGTCATAATCTTCATAATCTAGAAGCAAATTTCATCAGAAATCCTTCAACTAAGCTTCAATGTCCATTTTCTTTGATAGTAAGAATGTATAAGTAAAAATAAATAATAAGCCATTTAAAAAATAAATGTAGAATTGTCCTGATTTATTTAGAATATTTGGTCACTTAACTTTGAACTTGTACCAAATATCGGTGATCATATTATATATAAATATTTGGATATAAAAAAAGGTTTTTAGAAACTTTTTAAAAATTAAACATAATTAATGTTTGATTTATTAATATATATTTAAAGGTAATAGTAGAGTAAAGAAATAAGTAAGATTATTACTTATTGCTAAATCTTACTTATTTTAGCAAAACATAAGAATCTCCACTTTGTCTATGGAAAATCTTACTTAGTGCTAAATCTCTCCCTTTTATAAACATGTAATTAATGTAAAACTCAAATGTTTGCAAGGTTATTCATAAAACTTAACAAAACAGATATACTAAAATGTACAGTTCAATTTCAGAAATTTTGGTTTCCATATATATGTATATTAGCATTTATTTAAATTTTATTTTTCATAAGATTAGGATAACTCTGAAAATATTTAAAACTTATAATCATAAATTATAAAAATTACAGAAAATATATTTAAAAGAAAACTTACTTCTGCCCAATATTTTTCCTTTACTTCAGCCACTTTGTTTGCTGTCCCAACAATAACCAAAGATTTAAGTATCGAGCGCTTAGCTGCAGTAGGCAAGTTTTGGTATATTCCATTTGATTGTTTCTTAACCAAATTTATGAGGGATGCACACTGAATAGCTTTATCCCCTCTAAGTAGATAGGAAAAAAAATTCAATTTTTTAAAAGTTGAAAGCTATTTACGAAAAATATTTGTACAATTAACAGCCACAAAATTACTTTTCTCTCATTTTTTAAAATTAAAACAGAGATTTATAGCCAAGTTATATAAATATGAATGCTATAAAATGTAATTCAAACTTAAGAGATAATGACATATAGGATTAGTCCTTCAGAATAATATTGATAGTGAAAACAAATGAAAGAAAATATAAGTAATTCAAATCAAAGTAATTGAGATTTTTAATTTTTTAAATTACATATGTATGTATTTGAACAGAAGCAATAGTTTATGACATTTAAGAAAATAATATGTTTCACAATAGTCTATAGCTCTTAAATATAGGAATTTAAATTAAATGCATTTTCTTTTTCTTTTCAAAATTTCTTAAAAACCAAAAAATATAGCAATTATCTTCAGATTACAATGCAAAAACACAACTTAATAGTTAGTTTCTAAATTTCATTTGTAGAAACCTCATTTTAGCAAGCTAAAAGAGGAAAATGCACTTTTTTTTGCTGCCAATTACTAGAGCTTAGAGCACATAAAATTAGGTATTTAGTAAACTTGTTTTCAAAATTATCAAAAAATTGTCCACAAAATGCCTAAGTCTGTGGCAAAATGCAGCTGCATGCAATGTATTAAAATAAGAAAAGAGGGGAGTACCTTTCTGTATTGTTTAATACTGTTGTAAGAGTGTGTGCAGTCTCTATGACCAATTTTGATTCACTAGACCAAAGTGACAAATTGGATTCCAGTTTTCCTATAACATAATCTAATGTCCACAAACCAGCTTCAGTATCTTTTCCAAATGCTTGAGTTAATATCACACTCATCTAAAATGTAAATAATTATAATAACATTATAAAACACTGTTTCAAATTCTCTTAGATTACAGATTAAGCATTCATCCCAAAACAATAATCCCTGAAAAATACATTTTCATTTTTTAGACCATTTAATGATAATAAATATTTTACATAAGACCTGCTTATAAAATGGAGAAATATGGCAGAAGAAAAGACAAAGAAATTTGTTTTGATATAATTAACCCAAAACTGAAGACAGAAATCGGAACGACTCTGCATTGTTCATTAGCTCTGATTTTCTCGAAGTTTTTGAGTCCTTGAATAGAACCATCCCTTCAGTAATTCCAAGTAAAACTTTTTGCAGTATGTTGACAGAAGACCAAGTCAAAGCACAATCATATAACTGACTCATTCTTTTTCAAAGTTTTTTCCCTCCTTATTTATGGTTTTATTGATTCCACTTCACTGAAATTTTGATTGAATATATATATAGCATACCAGTTACTTCTACATAGTTCACATAGCAAACTGTATAACATTATTCATATTTATTTGTTAAATTCTTAAAGTTATTAATGTTAATGTCATTCCAAAATATATAAACTAAGTAAGTTTGTATCAAAAGATAGTTTAGGTTTTCCTTATAACATCCTTCCAGAATCAAATACTATAACTTACAGCATTTTTAATATATTTGGTAATTACATGATTTCCAGAATATATTGTGTCTCCAAAATTAATTCCAATGCTGTTTATAAAAGGCAAAAAAAAAAAAAAAAAAGGATAGGAATTGGATCTTTTAAATTCTGTGTCTCTGACTGAATAATGAAATTCATGCCTCCAGTTACAGATTAAGCAAGGCATATTGTAACTTAGATAATGAGAAAAATAAATTTACAATCTAATTTATAAAAGAAAAATATTGATTTTATGGAAAAGCATTATTAATTGCTTAAAATATCTGGATACACTTTGAAAAATAAAATAAAACTACTTGCACTAAAATTGAGTTCAGTGACAAACTAGGTTTCAATTAGGTTTTTTCCTCAACTGCTTAGTTATAGGAATAAGAAGAGGGAATCAAAATAGTAATAATTTACTCTAAACAAGCAAATAACCCCCTCCCCCCCAAAAAAAACAAATCAAAACTCTAAGTTTTGGGGAAAAGTTATACCAAACTGTTTAAACAAACAACCGCTTTATAAAGCACATATAAAAATACATAACTCCAGTTACAGGTTAAGCAATGCTTATTGTAACTTAGATAATGAGCAAAAATATATTATTAATTTAAGAAATCTAAATAAGTGTAATAATTTATTTAGATTGAAGTTTTATATATTAGATTTATATGCTGATTAAATCCTGGAAAATTTAGTCATCAGCAAGATACCCTCAGGCCTAAAAGACATATAAAGCTGAGCTTAAATCCCACTAAGTATTAATGAACTACGAAGAATAAGCATTTATAATATAGTAATGTTGAAGAAACTAGTAATTTCTATCGATATCAATTTATCATAGCAAGATATTTAAGTATATATATGTCCGGCCAATTACTTATTAATAGATACCACTGTTTTAAGAAACAACTTCAATCTTAGTAATGAACATAAATTCCTAAATTAAAATAATTTTGTATCAAACATTTTTAGATAGAATAGAGATAACTAAAAAAAAATAAATAAAATGCAGGAAGATAAATATGTAGAAAAGCAAAATCACAGAATAATTAGGTTAAATAATAATAGAAAAAGGGGTAAGGTGATAATATTTTCTTGAATTATCTCTTGAAAAATTCAAGAAAATATTATCAATAAGGAGTAAAAACTCAATGTTATTAGCTTCAGAATTATTCATAACTCTTAACACATACAAGAATGAATCATATTTTATTAATGAAATTGAAAACAACTAAAATCAAATGATAGTTTGTTACAAAATTTCATTTATTAATTGCTCAAAAATATAGTTAATAAATTTATAAATAAATGTATGCATTTGTGACAGAAGTGAAAGATAAATCCCACAAACATCTGTGAAAATATATTTTTTTCATTTTTTTTTTTAAATCGTGGTTTATGTCTCAGATTAAGATTAAAAAAATGAAATTTGGTTAGATAATCTAAATAACAAAAATTCACAGAAAAAGATTTTTACCTCATTGTAATATGTTTCATTGGGCAAAAGATAACAAACAGAAAAACGTCCAAGAAACCACACTAGAGTCAATGATACTTCTGGACTTAACAGATGGGTTAAATTGGCTTCCAAAGCCCTTTTTTCAACTTCACACATACGGAACACAGCTGAAATGAGCCTAAGAAAGAAATAAAATTCTCTGAATAATCTTCATTCAATATTTAAGGATTATTTGTAATACAAAAATAGCACTAGAATACCTCTTAACAGTTACTAGTTTAAATAGTTGTAGACATACCTTACAACTGGATCAGTAGTTTGTTCAGCTCCTGGAATGTCAGATGCTCTGTGTGTAGGAGAAGCAAGAACTTGAAGAGTTGTTTGAAGGTTAATATTATCAGCTTGTGCTGCACAAAAACGAATAATCTCTATAGGAATAAGGGAGGTTTCTCCTTCACTAATAGATGTTAGCAAGTGTCCTATGGGAAAAAACAGTTCATAGTATTAAATAAAATGCACATGAATAAGAATTTAATCCTTAATTGATTTTTTCTCTCCCAAAAAATGAATTTTCCTAGTTTTTTTCATAATAATAATTTTATTTAAGTTTGATTAAAATTTTTATCAAACATGTTTTCAACAAGATTTTCTTTAAAAAAAAATGTAGTGCTTAAATTTTTTTTAATGAAATATAAGTAACAGGCTTTATGATGAAACAATAACAAGGGAAATTAATAATAATAAACTTAAAACAACGATGTTGCTTAAATATTTTTTTGGTTTATCAGTATTTAAATCCAAGTTTTTTTATGACAGTAAATAATTGCAAATTTTCATATGTTCAATTAGAAAATTTCCAATTAAAATGGAAACAAAATTATTCAAAAGACTAAGAATCACAGTGAGAAACTGCAACAAAAATTACGCTAATATTATATATATATATATATATATATATATATATATATATATATATATGCCTTTTTAATCTGTGGATTTTCTAAACATAGGATTTTTCTAAAATTATAATTGTATCACAAATTTTTTTATATTAATTATTAATAAACTAATTTTAGAGGAGTATTTTCAAATTTTAATATTTATTTCTGCAACACTGTAGTAGCACGGCACCTTGAATCCAAAATAAATTGTCTCTTGACAAAAAGACACATAAATACAATTTTAACCCTCATTCCAATATATATATATATATAAATCAACTTTTAATAGACTGAATATAAAAATCTTTGAGAGTTTCAAAACTTTCCAAAATTAATATTTAGTTTGGATAGATATTTCCTTTTTGAAAACATTGCTGTCAAAAATTAACATCACCAAAATTTTTGCAACAAATAAGATTTGACATGGTTGGGATGGAAACTATAAATTTCTTTCAGCACTAACTAAATTTAGCAATTTGTAACTTGTTATTTGCAATCTTCAACAGACCAACAACTACAGGCATAGTGCAATGATTGGACCAAATATAAACATGTTTCAAAAAATATTAGAGCACTGGAGATTATTAATTATCCATTATTGATTTTTATATAGTGATAATTACGCGAATTGTTAATTTATTCAAGAACTACAAATAAATGTTATTGATTTATGTTATAGAGATAGATTATTCACTTGCATATGTACCACGATTATTACAATGGTATTATGATTACTTATCAAATATCCAACAACATTAAACCATTTGTGTCTTACACATATGTATATTTAAATGTATATATTACGTTTATATATTTAAATTATGTTGGTATCGCTGGATGTATTTCACCTTGGATTATTTTTCACAATTCTGCCCTGTTGAGTATTTTCTTTCTTAAAATGTCAGGTAACAAATCCTTACACCTTTGCTTTCATTTTATTATATATAATACCTGGGAAAACAGAAATAAAAAACAGCTTTTTCATGCTCCTCACAAAATTAAGCACTTTCAAAATGCTTAAAAAAGGAATTTTGATTTTCAGCACATTTCATGATGATACACACCTTCAAAGAAAAAACTATGACCTTTAACCCTTCCATTAAAGAAGAAGAATTTTAAAATAAAATTATTCTCATGATATATACAACCATATTTAAATAACCACAAGAAAGCATAATTAAAAAATGCAATATAATAAAAATCAAAAACTATAACAGAAAGCCTTATTTTAATTTATTGAGTATTTCCTTACACCTCCTTCATTCCCAAGTATTTTATCTTTTTAATTTAATTTCAGAAAATATGATACCAACTGCTAATCTTAAACTGCTAATATAAAAACTTAATTTTTTTAAATCGTATAGTTATTTTGATATGATAGCAGCCAACTCTGAGCATTCTTTCATTTTCCAATCATTCTTTAGGTAATATACTTTGTAATTAATTTTCTTTTAAGTATATAATTTTTAGGGAATCCAGGACATAGTGTCAACATTATGATACAATGGAAATGTGTGTGGAATTAGAAAAGAATTGTGCTAGTAACAGATGGAATGAATATTATAATAAATATTTACTAAAGAATTTAATCAAACTAACCAGAAATCATGATAAGCCAATGTAGATCTTCATTAAGACAATCAAGAATAGAAGTATCATCGTTAGCTGCACCTGCAAGCTGATGAATTCTTTGAAGCTGCCCATGCAGCCTCGTAATTCTGTCCTCAAGAAGCCTAAAACAAAATATTCATATAACTTCTAGTCAATGCAATAAAAATAACAATAATTTTTACAATAAGAATTTGAAAGTGCATACAAGGCTACCCTCAAATGATGATATAAAAGCTTAGGAGATTATGATTTATTTTTTAAGGTGTAAAGTAATTTCAATAACAAGAAGAAAAATTTTGCATTTAATAAAATTAATTTAGACTATGTTAAATTACACATAACTATTTAATTTTCAGATAATAGCTGTTTAAATGATAGTAAATAGTGCAAACCATGATTTAAGTGTAGACATGGATATAGTTTTAAAAATTTGATAAAGCCCTTTTGTCAAATTAATATTTTTTTTTAAAAAATCTAATTTATAAATCATTTAATTTTTTTCTTGCATTGTTCAAATTATTGAAGCACACATCATTACTGTTTAAATGGTACAAAATGTATTAATAATATCGCACAATTTAATTAATAAGTTTTAAGGCAAGATTTTCATCAATACAAAGATATTCTAAACTAAGAAAAGTATTGTTAATCGCTGCTCTCTTGGTACTAATTATTTTAGCCTTATTTTCAAATAGAATATAATTTAATGGTCTAGTGAATAAAATAAAATCTTTTTAGTAATAATAATTAATTTTACAATGGTCAGTATTATAACAAAAATGTCAAAAATTAAAATATAACTAAGGGCTAAATAATAATTATTTGCCATTTGTGTAAACTGAAATCTTTATCTTGATGATTTAAAATCCTACGTAAAGACAGCTATTTCTAAGATGAAAAGATCAAACAAATTAAGCAATTTTTGAAAATCTGAAAGAAGTTTGTGTGCTGTTTTATACTTTCTCTCCTACTGTAGATAAATACATGTTTAAATGAAATTTAATCACAAAGTAGAAATATTTTTCAATAGAGAATAATTAATAATCTTAAAATTACACCTTCCTCAAACTTAACAAAAACATTCTATTCTGTAATAAAAAAAATAAAATAAAAAAAAAACCTGACCGTTAGAAAAAAGCAATTTCATATGACAATAAAATAAATCCTTTTACGGAAAATAATAATACAAATAATAAATTATAATAATAAAATCTCGAGACTTACTTAACTAAAATAGGAATGCTGTGGTCTGTAATCAGTCTACCAAAGACTCCAATAGCTGATAACTGATCACGATATTTAATTCGTTCGTCTTCTTCAATTTCATCAATTTCAACAGGAGCATTAGCGGTCTATAAAATGATAATATATTATACACAAAATTAACCAATTTGATTATTGAAGTAGAACTAGATATTATTATACTAGAACTCACAGGTATTCTTGTGCCATCTGGAGGTGAAAGATGGGTTTTTAAATAATGATTAAATATTTGGATGGCTGATTGCCTCAGGAGCTCAGCAGGAAAATACTGGCTGTCTTGTAAAATGGTTGACCATGCTTCAGTTATGTGCTCGAAAGCTTCCATATAAACTTTGTCTTCTTGAGCCTGTAAATTTTTTTATTTCTAGAATCATTTAATTTTTAAAAGGGAATAATAATTTATTCATATATATATATATACTTTGAGATTAAAGAAATATTTTCCACTTTTCTTTTCTTGTCCAATATTTAGTACTGAATAATTTCAAATAAAGAGTTAAATTTAAATGTAAAATAAATAAATAATTAAAACAAATAAAAAAAATAGCCAACTAATGTCATGAATATTATTTAATTATAAATCATGGAAATGAAAATAACAAAAAATTACAAAAGAGAAAGTTTAGAAGTAGATAAAATACAAACAGAATAGAAGGTATATAAACTAAAATAATGCTAAATATATTGGCTTAAAATCATTGTCTTAGATAAACTCACTGATTTTGTCAGTGAGTTTTATCTATGACAAATGCCATAAAAATAAACAAACAAACCATAAAATATCCTGAAATTATCGAAATAAAAAGAAAACTTTTAAAGAAAAGTCATTTTTTTTCTTAACTGATCTAACTGATGCTTCCCCCCCAAATGTTTCAAAAAAGCTAATTTTACAATAAATTTACATATATGGTATAGCACTATCTCATTTTAAAAAGCATTTTCAGATATTTTTGAATATTCTTTGCTAGGGAGCAAACATATGATTGCAGTAGAAAGTATTTGAAATAAAGAATCATAGAAGATAGTCCAGGATTCACACAATAATATTTTGATAAATAAGCTGCTTACATCATCTTCTTGCGCAGCACGCTCAGCAAAATGACATGTTAGTTCTGTGAGTTTTACAAGATATGCTTGTAGCAATTCAACAGGCAAAGTACAGATATATGGAGCTGGGAAGAAAACATGTAATCGACTGATCATGTTAGAAATTCCAATAGCTTCAAAATCTTTCAAAGGCCCACTAAAAAAATAATAAAATGCATTGACATTAAATATGCACTTAGTTTTAAACATTTAGTAAATAAAAAGAAACATACAATTGCATTAATTTCAGGATATGAACAGGCATTGTATAAAATAATACAGTGATTACTAATAAGAAAATGGGACAAAATTAAAACAAACCTTTTAAATAATTTAGAGAAAACATTGCAATTACAGCATATAATGCCACATAAAAAAAAATGTACACAATTTAGTTCAAGCAGAAAAAGTCTGAAGATTACAGTTTATAAAAAATAGGAATTAAAAAAAGAAAGGGGGAAAACAATAATCCATCTCTAAAAATTTTAATAAAGGGCCCTTCATCATCGGCTATGGATTCAAAACAGATATTTTTTTTCTATGAAAAGTCTTACTTTCATCCAAAAATTATCAAGAAGTTATGGGAACTGATGTTTTGGAAAGACAAAAAAAAGTACACATAATGCAAAGGTAGAAAAATGAATAAAACAAATTCACAAAATCTAAAAAATTTAAATGGTAAAAATTTTGTAAAAATAGAATCAAACAAAAACAAAACAGCAAAATAACAAAATTTTAAATAGCAAATAATAAAATTAGATAAAAATTCAATAATTTAGAGAATTCATCAAACGAAAAATAATTATCCAACTAAAAACTCGGAACAAATGATAAAATGGAAAAGACTTACCATAACCCTAAAAAAGTATCAATAATTCATACCAAATTGGAATAAGAAAAAGAAGAAAGAAGGAAAAACCCTATAGAAAAGGTAAAATACAAAAATTAAAAGGAAGGAAAAATACCAAATAAAAGAATTAGAAAAACACCCCCCTTTTAAGAAATTTATTTTAAAAAATTAAAAATAATAAAAAAATAGGTTTTTGGATCAGAATTACTTTTTTAATCCCTATTTTTAATTTATTGTAATCTTGAAACTTTTTCTACTTGAAATATATTGAACTACTAATAAGATACATTATACTCTGCTACTACTAAGACATATGAATTTATCAAATAATGATCATCAACAAAGACAATTTCATAAGGAAATAATCCCTTTTAAAAATCATAATCTTATGAAAAATTGAAAAAACTAGTTTTAATCAAGTTCTACAAATTCCATAGTAAAGTGATATAATAATTTTAGTGATGCTGACTGATTTAGTAAAAAAAAAAAAAAAAAAAACTGAAATAAATAAAATTCAAGCAAGAGCTGTATTAATGAAATAATTACCTAGATACAAGATTCAACAAATTTTCAATAAGCCATCGGAGATAAGAGCACCTATCTTCTTTTTTATTAACAACAGAACCATTCAAGGAAGCCAGCTGATGAAAGCATTGCAGAGTATGATGGCATAAATCAGGATTTTCTCGAATTTGCCAGTGAAGCTGAAAAAATAAAAGCAATTCATCAGGTGACTATTTTTAATGCTTACAATCAAATAAGAGCATTAGTAAACAGAAAATAAAAATCAAACAGTTTCAAAATTCTTTATAATATTATATCATGTTCTAAAAGATGAAAAAATTTTAAAAAGAAATAATCGATCTGGTTGATATTTATATGTTGAACAGTATTAGCATTATTATAGTGCAGTGCATTTTTGGGCACATATTTTATCATACACTTCTTACAAGCTATTAAAGTACTTCTAAATCTGCATTTTAATAATAAACTACCTTGCAAATCAACATTTGTCTATTAAACAATTCCTTTTATTACGTAAATTATAAATGGTAAAATATAATTAGCCTCAAGATGAATAATTTAAATGAAATGTATTGCAACAAGAATCTAATATTCTTTTTAGCAATTGCATAAAAATTGTTTTCCTTCTCATATGAGTATACATATTGCCTTTTAACTAAAGTTTAATTGTCAAAATATATAATTATATTGTAGATAAAGATTTTTATTCATATTTGCAAATGTTTATGACAATTTTAGAAGTATCTGCTGAATAATTCTCATATGATAATCAAAGTTAACCATGTTATTATCAAATATTAAATTAGCAAAATTTAAATCAAAATTCATATTTCGTTTATTGAAATGAATTTAAATATATTTAAAAAGGTGGAAAATTATAAATGAAAATTAGATCCCCATTTAAAAATCTCATCAGATAGTCGAATTCCAGAAAAAATATAGAGAGCAATTATTTCTCTCTTTTTTTAAAAAGTAATTTAAAAATTCATCACAACAAATATTGCAATTTAATTGTAATTAAAAACATGGAAGAACATTCCTGGAAAATAACAAGTGGAATAAGGATAAACAAACCTTAAAAAACAGTCCCATGACATTTGGATCCAGAAAAACATCATGCCATTCAGCATTTGGTCTTAAAGCTGGACTCTGCTGAGATTCAAACATTCCAACCAGTTTTCTGGGCACTTTAAATGCATTAAGGAAACTTTTAATTTTTATAAATACTGGAAGTTTTAAAAACATATTCAAAATAAATAAATAAAACATTTTTTTATGTTGCAGTAATCATTAAAATAAAATTAGAAAAGGATACACAACATAGCAAACTGGAAATTCCAGGTGAGAACTTGTTCAGCAATAATCAGAAATTTTTTAAATAATTTAGCAGTATCTGGTGGGATAGGTGGAACAACCTTGTTTAATTCGCTGAGCCCTTGAAGACAAAACTGAAACAGCCGCTTCAAATCTGTTCTCTGTCAGCAAGACAAGAATATTTAATTAAAAAGCAAAAGAAAAAAAATTTGATTTTTAAAGTAAAAAGAACAATATATCCCTTAAAGGTCAATTAAATACTTTTCATTTAACATAAGAGGTATTATCATCATGCATAAATGTCAACATTTCTTTAGCATATTAATTATGAAAATAAAAGGCAAAAATAGATTTTTATCAGATTTGCATGTAAAGAAATTAGGCATATTTGATAAATTAGGAAAGTATGGCACAAATTTTTGAGCTCTGTATATATTTAAATTTAAATACCAATTTGTACCGATGTTTTAATTCCTTTTATTAAGAAAATTAATTCTATTTCTCTTAATTATGAGTTGAACATAATAAAAATTATGAAAATAAACCTGCCAAAAATGGAATTTTTTATTTTAAAATCAGTTACAATCATTGATCCTTCCTGCCATTATAAATTCATATGGTTAGTAGAATCTATCAGAATATTTTAAATTGTTCTAGAAACTCATAAACCTATTATACGTATTCTAAATCAAAATTATTAAATTCATAGAGTAAATAAATAAAAGAATTTTTAATTCATTGTTGAATATAAAAATCATCTGCATTACTCTTCTTACTTTAAATATAAATATGAAAATATGAAAATGGTATATTTTAGAACTATTAGGTTAATGGAAAAGCACTGCTATTTTTATAAAATTATATTCAATATTCTATGCACAATGAAAAGACAAAATTACCTCGAATTTCTTTTTTGCCATTAGATGTGCTTCCCAAGTAAGTCCTACGTCACTAGCTCTGGTAGAACTTGAAAATTCATTCAGGAGGGCAGTTAAAATAGAACAAGCAATGGTTTGCTAAAAATGAAATTATCAATACAGATTTAAAAATTATGCAAAAAGAACAAGATTACTTGAATTTTTAAAAAATAATATTAGCATCTATACTTTGCAAAATAATAAGGTTCAAAATCTTTCAAAAGAAAATGCAACAGAAATTCGAATGCATGTAAAATAACAGAAGAAAAGAAAAATGAAATATGTTAGGAAATCACAAAAATAAAGTAGAAGAATGTATACCATTGTAGCATCTCCACTTGTTATAAGACGAGACACTTCTGTTAGAAAATCAGCAACAATTTCTGAACCTTCTTCAACGCTGCTGCGTTTAACCATGATAGCCACAACAAGTAGTAACTGTTCCCGAACATAATTTTGCAAACTAGAAAAAATAAATGAATCAAAAATTCAGCATGGGAAATGTTTTGCAAATAATCAATTTCTTCCATATTTGCTATATCAGATTTTAATTACTCTTAATATAATGACATTCATGAATAACAATGCTTCTTATTAATTCTTTGCATTCCAAAATGTAGTAAGATGTGTAATTATTCACATACGAGTGTAAGGATACCTTTCAGGGCTCAGGAAGTACAAAAATATGATTACACATTTCTTAAAAATTCACGTAAAAAGTTTTGCCATTATATCACTTACATAATTATTATTATCTAACATGAATTTTAAAATAATGCTTATTTCCAGATGTAGAGTCAGACTCAAAATAGAAGTGCAGACTCAAAATAGAATATTTCCATTAGATATTAAAGTCAGAATTAAAACATAAGTACAGAGCTATAAATTTTTTAAAGGTTCTTTATTCTAAGCAAACTATGGAGTAATATTAAGCTGCTTATATTTATCTCAATATTCTTTCCAGTAAAAATTTTTAATTTTTGAATTTATGCAATTAACACTCAATTATTTTAATTCCTATCATAAATAAATGATTATTAATTTTTATAGCACATTTAAAGCATCACACTAAACAATAATTAATACCAAAGAAAAAACTGATATTGAGGTTTTCTTGACAAACAAAATAGAAAAAGGGGGGTACAAAATAGGAAGGGAGGGGGGCTAAAAATTGCGCTTAATTATCCTATGAAATTAATTAGTAAATTGGAGATGAATTTCTTCACATGCCCAATTCATGGAGTAAAAGTTACAATCTTTTCTTTATTTTTATTTATTTACTATTATTTTGCCTTTTGTAGACAACATTGCAATTTATTTTGGAAACAATACCTTCTAAAAATTATGCAGCTACCAAATATATTACAATGTTAAATATTTTTAAAAAAAATCTTAGAAAGTTGTGGTTAGAAAATCCTAATTTATCTTTTAATGAGTATTTACTTCCTTTAGATATTAAAGAATCACCCTCATGTTGATAACTGTTAAAATTTAATTAACAAAAATGAAGAAAATAATATTTTAAGAATATATTATTTTAGCATTAATCACATTAAAAGTAGATTCATAGATATAAGTCAATGATTCCATAAATAACAACAACCTTTGAAAAAGAATAACTAGGTTAATATACATATGTTCCTTCTTAGATTTTTGCCAATATACTGCTGAAAGAGCAACTTAAAGGCAGTGAGGAAATTATTGTAGTCACGAACAAAATACTACATGACAATCAGAGATAATGAACAACAAAGAGTCATTTTGAGAATGGTCTCTAGCTAAGGGTTAATTTGTACACTCATTATAAATATATCATTAACATATCATTTCTTAAAAAGAAATAAATGGTCTTGGTTTAATCAATGAACAAAACAATTAGAGAGAATTCACTCAGAATTCAGAGCATCTTAAGTCCATCTATATTTTTCAAAACATCATTGGTTATCACAACTATATTTATTTTCAACTAATGTAATTATATTTATTAAGAATTTTTTCAATTATATAATTCATAACTGGAAAATACAACTTTTAAATATAAGTTATGGCTTTCTGCTAATTTCAGTAATTTTCTATAGTGCACAATTACACTGCACATGAGTAAAATTATAAAGCACTCACAGATCACACAGATTTTACCAGTTTTAGACATAAAATAAAATGGAATAAAATATTTAAATTAAAATAAATTAATTTAAAGACTTGTAAAATTAAATAATTCTCATTTAAATACAACTTTAATTCATAATAGAAGATATTTTGATTTGTCATATTTATGGTTATGTTTGAATATAACTTAACACTTATAAATTTTAGCAGCTTCAATTAACTGCATTTTTTCTGTACATTTTGAAATTTAATATAATAATAATTCAAAATTATCTTAGTTAAAACTTTGCTGTGCAATGTTTTATTACATAAAATACTTAACTTCACTTGCTTTGAAACTTAGAAGATTCAATTATAAACAAAAAGAAATGGGTGTAAGATACAATTCTAGCTTTTTCCACTATGTAAAGGCCCATTTTTTTTTTCATGAAGTTTTAATTTTCAAGCTAAAAAAATCAATGTTATTTTGTTGGCTATCATTTAAAGTATTTTTTCTATATAATTTAAAGTTTGTTAAAGAGGAAAGATATATTTAATCATTGGATAAAATGAAGTGTTCCATCAATGAACTCTTTATTGGAACACCAAACTGATCATGTTACACAGCCAGACACTTTGATGGAAGAAGAGCATTTCTGTATTTCTTCTTTGTCCTTTTTTACTTTTTAGGAGGGGAAGGGGATGAAATCAGCGAAAGGAATACTGCTTGGGAAATTAGAATTCTTGAAAATGATCAACCTATACTCTCGATTTCTGAAGTTTTGTGTTATTTCTTCAATCAGTATATTTTGTGTTTATTTAGTATGGAGTTTAAGGCCTTTTATTTTGAGCTTCATTAACATTTGTTTTATATTTCCTTTTTTGATTATATATATTCATATTAGTTATTTTTTTATTTTAAATACAATTACAGTTAATTTATTGTATTGAAAATTGAAATGAAGTAAACTCTACTTGTATTGGAGAACATATAAGTCTTTAGAAGCACTAAAAACGTTTTAAACATTGCTCTCAAAAATAAATATCTTAGGATAACTTCTTATGGTACACTTTAGGTCATGCAACATCAAGTACACAGGTATAACATAACAATTTTTTTTTATTCAGGATTTTCCTTTTTTTTTTTTTTTTTTTACTGTAATACTTATTTAGATGCTCTTTTCAAAGTTTTAGTCAAACAATAGAGCTGATGTAACATCTACAGAATTAAAATGATGGATACAATCATTAAGAAATTTAACTAGTGTACTCCTTTAATTATAAAGGGTATATTGTGAACATTAGTTATGTACAACTTTGTTTGAATTTAAAACTTGTTGGTTGTATGTCATAAAAGGTTAACAAAATTATAATGAGACTGCTAAAATGCAATAACCCAATGATATATTACAATTTTTTTAAGTGTTTTAAAACTTTTACCTTGTGTTTTGAAGAACAAAGTTGAGTAAACCAGAACGCAATTGCTCAATGGTAGCTTTGTCCATTAGCTTCCATTCTCTTATTGTAGCTTGCTTTAAAAGAGATGCAGCTTGGAATTGTACATAATCAGACTTACTGTTAGCTGTAAAATAATAAAAAATATAATAAATTAAGTAACTACTGAAATAACATGCAATGAAATTTTAAAATAAAAAAAAACTATCTGCATAAGTGAAGCATTTTTTATAAACATATCAATTAGTTAAGCTATCAAAAATTTAGACAAATATTATAAAGAGAGTTAATTACTATATTTAAGAAAACATTTTATTGACAATTTTTTTTCACTGCCCTTCATATACGTGAAAATATTTTTAATAAAACAATTATGAATAAATTAGGCATAGTGTAAAAATAAAAGTTTATATTCAAGTAAACAAGAAAATTTAAAGGCATTTGCTATTAAATAAATACTAACATAGACCAGGAATGACAGCAATAAAAATGGTTAAACATTATAATGTTACGAGGTAATGCTCACATGAAGATGGATAATTAATTTCTTTATTGCAATATGATGTAAAGTTTCTGACATTATATTTTTATCTATTAGAAAGGTTTATACATGGAATGAAAAGGTCATATGTAATTAAGAGATTAGTTTTAATGCCTGATTATTTCATAGAATCATTGACACAAAGTTATATCTAATTGATTTAAATTAAATGTAATTAATATCCTTGATTACATTTAATTGTGAAATGTAACCAAGTTTTGTTGTGAATGTAAACCAAGTGATCAACTACGATGATTGGTTTAAAGGGCATTGTCGTAGAATGGAATTTTTTTCCTGTGAAAAAAAAGTTACCAATGTTGCCACCAGAGAACATTGTATTAATAAATGGCAAACGTATTTTACAAAAGTTTAATAATTTTTAAGCAATTACACATTTTTCAATTTTTCCCACAGAGTTTTGTAAATTTTTAATCAATTTTACAAATGTTGCAATTTTTTTAAAATCAATTTTACAAATATTACAATTTTTTAATTATAAGGACACATGTTCCAAATGATGGCCAACATTTTCTGATACCATGTGAAATTGCAGGATGCTATGTTTCACAGTTGACTGAAGTGTAGTTTGAGAAATGTCCAGCACATGGTATGAAATGCTGTCTTTTAGATGGGGTAACATTCTGGGGTTTTCGCGACTTACCAAATATTTCAAATGCCCCCAAAGACAAAAATGCACATGGATTCAAGTCAGGAGATCAGGAAGGCCACACATTAGTAAAGCATTGGCTGATGACACATTCTTCTGTAGTGTGTGGAGGAGCTCCATCTTGCATAAAAAATGTGCGGTCAAGGCAGTGACGTTGTTGTAAAGCTGGAATAATTTCATTCTGCAACATCGATACATAGCAACGCCCAGTAATGGAGCATGTTACTGGACCTGCAGATGTTAACTGCTCGAAGAAATAAGGACCCAGAATAAACGATGCAGAACACTATACCGTCACTTTTAGTTAATGCAACGGAACCTCAACGACAGAGTGTGAATTTTGGGATTCCCAAATGAAGCAGCTGTGCATGTTCACTACACCATCGAAGAGAAAATGGGCTTTGTCTGACCAGAGGATATTCCATAGCCACTCTGCATAAACCTCACAGTGAGCAATAAATTCAAGAGAAAATCTGTGTCTGGCATTAAAACCGTCCGGAAGTAACCAATGCACAAATGAAAGTTTATAAGGATAGTAGCGGAGGATATTCTGCAAGATCTTATACAAAGTAATATGGCTTATTCAACACATCTGCCATACATTGGACACTAGTGCTACCATGAGCATTTGATGCTCTGTCTTCTTCCACCATAAACACAACTTCCTCCACTGCATTTGCAGAAACGAGTTTTTTTCCTCTCCCAGGACCCACAAATGATCCTGTTTTTTCAAATTTCATAACCATTTTATGCAGACTCTTTTCATTCATTGGACCTTTCCAAATCCCATTATAACTCCAAAATTTCCATAGAGGAACTACGGAGGAATTATAGTTTTGATAGAATAGTTTCAATAATAATGCACAATCTTGCAGACTTAACATCATTGTGAATAGCAAGCACCTTACACACAAGATCTTTGCAAATGTTTTTTTCCTTTTAAAACAACTGCTATGTGACGTCGGAACACATTTGCATTTTTACTACAAGTTTTTAAAGTTCAGCACCCTCTGGTAGTGACATTAATAACTTTTTTTTTCTTTCTGCGGAAAAAACTCCATTTTTTGACTATGTGCTCCAGAAAATTTCAGACTTTTCTGATAAATGTTTCCACTTGTAAACAATTTTAAAGTAGGTACTTTAACTATGATGACCCTGAATATTAACAGATGTAACACTTAAAATATATTAATTTGAAATCTATTAAAGAGGATCAAAGAATAATACAGAAAAAGGTATGGATAATTTAAAATGAGTGAACAAATATATTTTATATGAAAAATTAATTATAAATTCCCATGAATATTTTTTGCATCTGAAAAAAAATCATTGCAAAATTATTGCTTCATTGAGACGTAATAATTTGATTTAGCATTTATCTAATAGAATGATTTTGATTAATTAAGTTGGAAACAAAAATTATTCATTCCAATTACAATCAGAAAGTAATCAAGTAAAGAAAATGAAATGTACTTTTTTGTATATTCATATCACAAAAGAAACATGACATTAATTATCGCCATAATAATTACAACAAATGAGCAGAATTTGTTGCTGTAAGTAATAGACGTCTGGCTTCTAAGCATTGGTAATATGACTACCAACTGTATTGGAAAATACATTTTAATAAATAGTATTAAAACAACAAAGTGCAGCAGTTTTACAAATGAAATCAAGCTTATAAATTACAAATTAGTAAAAAAAGGTTTCAAATTAATGTTGTCAAAATCAATTACCCAGAATAAACTGGCATAAATGGAAAGGATTTTTTGTTTTCTGAAAATTCAAGAAAACTAACTCAGCACAATGACGCTGTTCACTGTTAATCACATTTGGAGGAGCCTATGAACAAAGAAATAAAAATTTTTATATAAAAGCATACCAAAATTTAAAAACCACTGACTATACATATAACTAACTATGCATATACATAACGTACTACACATATACATTTAAAAAATGCAAACATGATTTCTCTACTCTTACTTCCTATTATTTTCAAAGTTATTATTATTTTTTTTTTGGAGGAAAGAAACACATAAATAATTTTTAATTATTAAAATAAGGAACAATTACATTTGATATAATACATTGTCTGAGAAATCACCACAATTTAAATTCTTGTGACTTTCAAAAACTTTTTGCTGGAAACAGTAAGGAAATAAAAATAATTTTGCAAGGATATTTAAAGATTGAACATATTCTAATTTTATTTATTTATAATACAAAATAATTAATCCTCAGCATAATACAAATGTTTAAACAATTACCAACTGATTAAAATTAAATAAACTAAGTATAAAATTTCAAAATGTCTTTAACAGTTACTATCTTATTAAAGAGGAATTATATATATATTCATATAATGTAAATGATAAGATAGTATGGATAACCCCATATGTAACATTTATAGTAACATACTCATGTTTGTTTCAGCTTTTGCTACATCTTCAAAAAAAAAAGTAGAAAAAAAAGTAAAGGATAGATCAAACAAGGTTTAAACATTATAAAGAATATTAGATTTTTCACACTAAAAAAAATTCAAATATACCAAGTTTTTTAATGAACTAAAATTTCTAAATATACAACAAGAATTTCTATGTAGATAAAATGTAACTTTAACTTTAAGAATTAGATTAGATTCATATTAAAATAATAAATTTAACTAATTGTCTTCAAATGATTTTAACTACATTAGAACATGTAATAGTTATTTTTTCTAAAATTTTGAAAACTATTTTTTTTCCTAGTAAAAATATCTCAACTTTTAAATACATTAGATCAATAAAATTCAAGTCTAATTTAAACTTAGAAAGAAAAGAAAAAATTATTACAAAATATAAAATTGAAGTCTCCTGATTACTTCAATATCTGCTATACAAACTTAAAAATAGAAACATGATCCTTATATATATTTTTTAATGTTTCAATTTAGATCAGATATAAGCTAAAATGTCATGAAAATTTTTGTACTTTTTTTTTTCAGCTTCTGAGACAGATATAAAAAAGTATATCTATACTATAATTAGGAAAGATACAATTATGTTAACACCATATGGACAATGAGGTAAGTATATATATTTGTTAAGACAATGAAACTCTTAAAGTGCAACAAAAAAATTGTGTTTTAATAATATCTGATTAGCAAAAAAAGAGTCATTTTATATGAAAGATTTCATATTTGGAAGCTGCAAAATGATATCTTTCAAAAGTGTAGACTAATTTAAAAAACATAAACAATCTTGTTTTTAAGTGTACAAAATAAAATCAAAGGATAAATTTTATATACAAATTTTAATTGAACATCAGGATTTTTTATTACATATAACTTATCTCACTTGATTCTAAACTTAAACTATTTACTTAATGATAAAATTAAAATCATGCTTTAAAATTCATAAAACCAGTTTTAATTATTTTCTAATGCAATAAATATAACAAAAACTATTGATTCATTCAGATTATATTTTGAATTATCTGCAACTTAAAAAAAAATGATACCTATCATAATTCTGATATATTTAACAATGCTTAATATTTTCAAATAATTATTTTTATACAATAATTTCATATAAAAATTTATCAGCTATTAAATGAATTATTCCATTCATTATTGTATTTCTTAACATTTAGGAAGTGCATTTCAAATTATTAAAAAAAAATCACAAGTTTTATTTAGATCAAGCATATTTTATATAAAAAAAAAACTTTTGTAAATTTCGCTGGTTATAAAAGTATTTCTCGGAAATTAACTGCAAAACAATTAGAAGAAACAATTCATTAAATTAAGATTGGATAAACTAGAATTATTTAGTTATTATTAAATTATTTTTAAGAATCCATTCTCCCCTTAGCAAAATTTTAAAAAAGAAAACAAATAATATTCACATATTTTAAGAACAATTAGATCTATTAACATCGAAAAAGTAACCGAATTCGAGTAATGTGTTATGCTAAAGCTCGAAATATAAATTTATCTTTATAAATAAAAATATTAGTAAGAGTTTTCCAACTCAAAGAAAAAAATTATTTAAATATTTACAGTTTAAGAACATATACTTGATTTGGGATAATGCTTCGCGTCAGATGGTATCTCAGGAGAATATATTTTATATCCTATATTATGAACTAACAAAGCCCATTTTCCCAAGTGAAATATAACAATTTCAATATATCTTTAAATAAATAAAAAAAAATCTTTTGAATAAGAACACTAAGAGCAGTAGTTTATTTCTGAAAAAATCATAGGGGGGAAAGCACTACAAGGGGCCATCAAACTATGTTATGATTGCTTAAAAATAATTCCATGGGCATTTTCTAAATTTATGACATATTCTGAAAGAATGGGGCATTTTATAGGAAGTCAGTAGCTTTAAAAGTATAAGTAATATACCAAAAGAATCTCAGCCGAAGCCTCGAGTTCTCTCATAACTTGTTCAGCCATCTCTCCACATTCAAAACAACTCACATTTTTACCACAACAACCATTTCCATACCGCTAGATAAAATTTTCACAACAAAATCAACACATATGATAGTGAGAGTGTAAGAATGTGATTAAATTAGTTTATCTGTTCTTCGATAGAGTGCGCACATGACAGTTTATTAGGAATATTATGAAGATGACTTAACTTCTTATAATAATATGAGATAAAAAAATTATTAAAAATTTCTCCATATTAAGAAGAAACTCTTTAATTGTTATTTGAAAAAAATTAAATTCTTTTTTAAAGTTAAAAATTTATTCTGAAAAATCTAAATTCAAAATTTGGTTTTTGCATGATGGCATCTGTTAATTAAAGCAGAAAATGGCGGATTTGGTGAAAGACCGGGATAGAAATAGTGCCAAAGAAGAAGGTATTGTTTGTTAATTTATATCATTTAAATATCTGTGTATGTTATCATTTCCTAATTTGATTATAACATTTTTTCATTTGATGTATTTAAAAAATTATTAATTACAAAATTTAAGATGCATTCAATCAAAAATGTTTTAGGAGTGCATTTTCAAAACATTAGTTTCGAGTTGAGAATTCAAATTTTCGTGATGTCATTCTAACATAAGCTGTTTTAATTAACTCCGCATATTAAAAATTGCTTTTTTCCTTAATTAACAAGTTATATTTCGAGTGCAAATTTTAAGGCAAGCTTTAATGAGTCAATGCTTTGTATCATTTAATGGAAAATATCATGTATTGGTTTTAGTGTCAGTTCAGCATATAAATCCTCTTACATCCAACTATCAATTTCATATGAAAAATTAGGGCACAATAAGAATGTCCGTAACTCTGTTGTTTACTACAAAAAGAAAAGAAAAATGTGAAGAGAATGAATAATGCTACTATGTCATTGTATATAATATAAAATTTTAAGACATTTCCTCCAGTCAGTGCTTTAAAAGAAGGGGGGAGGAGTAAATATCTTATTCATCAAAATGTGGACCAGTCATATTTGCGATGTTGATTGCGGTGGTTGAAAATATATATCAAGGTATATTTGTATATGTCTTGAGTACCATTGCAGAATTTCAGATACTTTGTTATAAATTCACCCAAAATATTAGCTTACTTTAGTGTGAGGAAATGCGGCAAGTAATTCAATTATGTTGTCTTCTGAAGTATTACTTGGTGTTTAGTGCAAACCTTTTTGACAAGTGTACTCTTTCATAAGCTATTCTGAAATATTTTGCGGTTTATGCTAGAGTATGCAATAGTGTCAATTGCATCAACCTTACCTGCAAATTTAATTTTGAATAAAAACAAAATCAAATTTCTTTTCTATTTCATTGCTTCAATAATACGGATTCTAGTTTTTACTCCAATAAAGAAAAAATTAAATTTTCTTTTTTTATTTTTATTTATTAAAAAATTTACAAGGAATAAAACATTGCAATATAAAGTATTATGAATTTCTTGTTTAATAAATGCTGATTTAGCTTTATTAGGAGTAATTTTTTTTGTAAGTAGAATCTGCCTTCTTATGACAATAATAGTTAACTAAGACCTTATTTTGCTTTATAGGAAGTATGAATGATTACTGAATAACCATTGTTTAATAATAACTTGTAAAAATGTGTCATATATGATTATCTTGTTTATTTGAAATTAGAATTTCTATGTAAGTAATACTACTCTTTTGGAGATTTGATTAAAAAGTATAAATTCAAGTAATACTGTAAATTTGTTATTTTATCTTTCCCAAAAGATTTAATCTGAAAAAGAAAAATCCCTAGTTTAATTGTTTGCTGATTTATGACAGAAATAATTGTTATTATTCAGTTTATTTTCATAAAATAGAAGATATAATCATCTATTATTGATATTGCAATCTGCTGTTTTCTGCCAAGTTTTATTTTTTAATTAATCTGTTACGGTTTTTTATTGTAAACATACAACTTTATAAGACCATATATATATATAATTGCTTTCGATTAAACTATATATATAAATTGAGGTATAGCATTATTTTGGTTCAGTGTGTTTTGATTATTTAATTCAATCATGAATGAAATTAAAATAATTGAAGATTAAATTTCCTAAATATTATTTATTTATTAAATTTCATATGAATTCAACAAAACTTAAATTAACCTTACATATTTAATAAGAGTTTTACACACACACACACACACACAAAAGAAATAAGTAAACCAATAATCAAACTTAAAGCAATGTACACTCTTGGCTTGGTAATTCAAATAAAACTGATATTTGAAAAATCCAGTGATTGCTGTATGTTTTTATTGAGGTTTCCTAAGCCTTTTTGTAGGCCATCCAATGTGAAAAAGCAGCATTCATGTTTTTCAGCTGGGGATATTAATTGGAACAAATACTCAAATTTGCCAGTGTGTTTCACCTTGATTAGGATTGAGTTGTTCAGATGGACACCAGAGGATTTCCAGTTCTGGAAAAGATGTGGATGGTGAGAAGAGGAAATTTGAAGAGGAGGAGGATATTGATGGAGTTGCCCTAGATGACTTGGAGCCAAAGAAACAGAAAGTGAATGTCGGGTTCACCAAAACCTTTGGATCACTGAAAACTTTAAAATTCAATGAAAAAAAGAACCCGGCACCTATTACCATTAAATTGGGATCTCAGGTAATAACATTTTTTTAAATCTTAACATTTAAATGCTTAGACGTATGTCAGTAATTTTTTTATACTTATTGCTTATGTAGCCTATAAAACCAGGCGAGCTAAGGATAAAACAATGATGAATTCTATCTCTGTTTTTAAATGTACCAATATTTAATATATTGATTTCCATATTGGTAACTATTATGAAATACAATTCCCAACACATGATTTTTATTAACTAAGGTTCCATTTTTTTTTTTTCAAATTTAAATTGATATTTAACTGAAATACTTGTTATTGTTTTTAACTGATGATTTTCAAATTTCGTCTGGATCCATTTTACAAGAAATACTAAGATGGTTTCATTTACTGACATTGTTAATTTTTGGCTACTTGTTATGGTTGTTGTAAATATTAACAAGTGCTGAACATAAAACCCATGTGTATGTCTTATCAAGCATGTAGTGATGACTGTGTTTTCTTCAGTATTTGTCACACATGCATCATTTTTACATAAATGATGCATGTGTGATCAAGAGATGTCTTGTAGGGCAGTTATTAGATTTGCTAACAAACATTACATTTGTTTCATATTATATTCAGTTTTTTTCTTCCTTTTAATTATCTTATTAAATCTTAAGAAGTTCTTAAATTCGAAAACTATTTTTGAGCATTTAAAAATATTTCATTTGGAAGAAGAAGAAGAAAAAAAAAAGAATTTTCTAGAGTGCAGAGACAACTATTTTTAATGTTCCTCAGTCATTTTATATGATAAATCAAAAGTATAATTTTAATTTTTTTTACTAGTTGTATTAAAATTGAAAATTGAAAAATGAAAAGAATTTGAAGAAGTAGTCCATGGAGAGATAGATCTAGGAGTGTAAACCTATGTTAAGAAATGCTTAGTAACCTTAATGCTTAGTAACAGTAGATACTTGCCTTGCATTGAAACAAGTGAAGGACTATTTTGAAGGATAGGAACAAAATATACTGTGCATCAAACTTGCTGAGATTTGAAAAATATTCAATATTCAATTAATATTTTATTTTTAATATTTTAGATAGTGTAGAATTCATTTTAATTCTATCTAATGCATCTAGTTGTAATCCTTAATGGGCTGTTAACAAATGTTTCCTATAGTTCTTGAAAAACTGGTAATTGAGTGTTTCTTTATATAATTTAGATAGATTGTGTTGTAGAATCCTCACTGTCATGAATTATTGATTTTTTAATCTAATTTTAATGAAGACATGCCCAATTTATAGTGATTATATATCTCAATCATTATTTGTATTGTGTATACAGCAGTCGTCGCTTTTATGATTATTTATGTAATGATTTTTCAATACTTCTGATTTAAGTAGTTTGAAACAAATCTCTTGTATCTAAGTACTCTTTTGTTTCTACATGCAACTGGATGACTCTAGAAATCAACAATTTGCTTGTAAAGATTGATTTTAAAGGAATGAATGAAAAAAATCTTAATGTTGGTAAGATAATCAGAAAGAAGAGGGGGTGAATACAATTTCTCAATTATCAATTCTAAACCAATCCTCTCCCTTTATTCCTAGCACTTCTCTGCCTTCACTGATCTAATGATTGTGACTAATGAGCATTGTTATGAGCAAATGCTGTATATTGAGCACAGAAGGAAAATTCAATCTTATGAAAAAGAATTCTTCTATAACTTAATTCAGCAGAAAGCTGCAGATTTGTTGATATTTTTGCCATTTGTTTCTTAATTCTTTGCTGGGTGGTCAGAGTAATATAATATGTAGTCTGGAAGAATAATCTTTTAATGTATTATTAAAAAGGACAAGGAGTAGAATATACTTTGAAAGAGAGTTTTCTGAAAGTGTGAGAACTATGAGGGCATAGTTGCATTATTAGAAAAATAAAGATTTTTAGGAGATGGTTTCAATAGCATCCAGAATCTTTTAATGATCCTCATTTATATGAACAGTTTCTCCATTAAATGTTTAATAATCCCAAAGGATGTAGAATCGATTAAAGAAACATTTTTAAGAACTTAAGATCTATAAAACAACTTAGCATATATAAGAACTTAATTTTTTTCTCATTTCTTTGCATTTATTATTTTTTTAATTAAAATAAATAATAAAAATCATGCCATGTGGTTTGTTTCTCCTTATATCCTTTTCATTATTTTTAGGGCATTTTGATTGTATTGATCATTTAGATTTAGTTATCACTTTGGCTCAGACCAAAAGTAATCTCTACAAGTTGCATATATTGATTTTAATCAATATTTCATAAATCAGATTTTTAATTCTTTTATCAATTTATTACTTTAAGATGCTTTGGCACTATCAATAAGTGATGAAGCTTGATCAAAACTGCTTGAAACTTTATAACTGTTTCTAGAATTTGTTTTATTATATGAAAAGGTACTTTCTGTTAGCTGCAGGCAAGCGAAAAATCAGATAATGTAGAATTCCTTTGACTGTTTTGTTATTCACTTAGTGTAGTGACTTAGCTCACATTTGATTCACAATTAGTGATCTTTTCACCCAGCTAATGAAAATGTACCTATGAAATTATTCATGTTCAATTATAGAAAGTTTTTTGGATTAAAAATACTTACCATGTTTTGATTTGGAAATTGTTTTGAATCCAATTAGTATTCAAACACCACATTTGAGATTTCAAACAAATTAATATGCATAACATTTTGAAAAAACATTAACATTAATAGCTTATTAAAACACTTCTAATGAGTGTTAAAATATTGATTATCTTAAAATAAATCCTTTAGATATAAATATGACAAAAAAATTATTGCTTTAAAATAAGTTTTTGGTCTTGCTATATTTGTTTTTACATTAAGGGTTAACAGTTTCAGAAATAGTGTATCCATCCAAATTGACTGATAATTTAATTTTAAGAAATGTTGAAAGTTAGTCACAGATTTTTTATAGCTAATCTATAAAAGCCAACTTAATTTTTGGTAATGAAACAGTATTTATTCCATTAGTCCAGAGATCTGGTTGTCTTTAGTGTCTTATTATCATTCCAGAATTCAGATGAATTTTCGGTTAAAGAATATTATGATTGCTTTAAATTTCCCTGACATGGGAATAACTTATCCAGGAAACTTAAATAGTTGTAGAGATTGCTATTAAATGTTTCAGCTACAAGTACTGTAGGGAGTTTTCAAATACATATCTTAATTGTACTCATAGCATTATAATCTTATTTTTCTCCATATTGTTTACATCTTGCTTGAATCATCGCTTTTAATCACCATTCTCCTTCTCATAACCAGCTCTTTATTTACTTTTGGTCCTGACTTAAATGTATTTGATACTACTTAATTCCTTAAAGAGTACTTGTAATTATTAATATAACTCCAGGTGATTGTGTTTTTGTACATAAAAACTATCCTGTCCTAACCTGTAACTATATTTAGTCCATTTATAAATAAATTCCATCGCCGTTTCTTTTTGCAAAGTTGTGATAAGAATTCAACATTTTATCTATCTGGACAACTCCATTCATATTCAAAATATTTTTATGGATCAAATTTGATTGTTCCTCTGCTAGCTTTTTTATTTGTTCAAAGAAATACCTTTTAGCTAACTACATTGAAAGAATTATTTACTATAGAATAATCATTTTGAGTTATCTAAGTTCTTATCTAACACATTTGTAATCTAATTAATCGAATGGAGAATTATCACTGATAACTGATTAAAATCTTTTTTTTTACTACAATTAAAAAGTTCTTTTCTTTTTCGATGGAAACTTAGAATTGGTGAATTTTTTTTCTTTCACAGAATACTTACAAGCAGTCATTGTTATCAGTTGGCAGAGGGAATGTTAAATGAACTGTAGGAAATGCTATTCTGACTTAAATTATATCTATTGTGTTATTAGTAGTGTTCTTTTATATATGTATATATATCTAGATATTAAAAAAATTAGGATTGTTTATATATTATATGAATTTTTATGTAGTCTATAATTAAAGACGTAAAAATATAGGCCATTAGTATAAATTTCTGTGCATTAACCATCTCATGTCTAAGGCATGATTTTTTTTAATCTTGTCTTTTAATTGCAAATAACAACCATTTTTTGTAATTAGCATTAATGAAACAATATTTTTAAACACATTTTTAATTTGATTTTCTTTTTAGTTGGAAACTTTGATTTTTAAATTTGAAATTTTCATTTTTCTGTAACATAACAACCATAGAGCATATTTTTGTGTTAAAATTGGTTAGATCTGATTTAACTTTTCTTTTTAAAAAATTAAACATTAATTGTATGTTTTCATTTTTTATGGTAAGCATCTAAAACAAGCAAGATGCAGTTTCTTTAAAAAATGCTCATTTATATATTTCCTAAACTTAGAAAGCAAAAGATGGGAAACCGATTTTACAAAAAACAAGTGCCTCAGTTGCATCTGCATTCAATCAAGAAAGTGATGTAAGTATTTTAGGTTCAATGCATTGTTGATCTGCTGTTTTATGTTGTTGTGTGAATTAAACTCTTTTATTTTCTTTATTATTTTAATCTTTTATCCTTTTGAAATAAAGTTCCTTTTTTATTTGTTATATAATATATGCATGCAATTCTGATATATTTAAAAATATTTAATGAAAATTTAAATTCTTTAAAGTAGTTTGCTTGAAATTAAACTAATGCAAAATTGTTTATGTTAATCTGGTAATCATAAAATTAAAATCAAACAGTTAAGAGATTTTTAAAATTTTGAGCAAAAACTCTAAAAATTGTCTAGTATTTTTAATGGTCTAATTTAAATATTTATCCTAATAATAAAATAAATTTACCAAATACCTAATTTATAATATAAAATTTAGCATAATCAGACTGTTAGCATTTAGATGTTAATTAATACTTATTATGACATAACTGACATTCTAAATTTTTTTCCATCCTGATTCAAATTAATTATTTTTGTTTTAGATTAGAACAAAAAAAATGTTTGATAGAATTTAAGTTCTGATGAAAAGAATTCATTATAATTGAATTTAACTTTATTCATTAATTACTAAAGGTTTTTGAATTCCATGGATTAATAGTAAATATGGTTAAAACCATATTTATGTATCTTTTATAATTCGTCATGAAACGCTTATTTGAAAGCTGGTTATTTGTGATAAATCTCACAAATAATGAAAAAAATTTAATTGAAATTATTAATATGTTGAAAGGTTGCTACTTAAAATTTATTTTGTTCAGAGATGCACTATTTCGTTGATGGATATTTATTTTTCCTATATCTTTTTTAGAGTTAATAATTTCTCTTCTATTTCGCATAATTTCATAAATACTTTTCATTTTTGTCTCATAAAAGTAGTATTATATGGTGTGTGTGTGATGAATTTAGAAACTACTAATGTTGTTACAAATCTTTACTGCTTCCCAGCACCATGGGTATTTTCACAGTGCTAGCAAAACAGGGGATTTGAAAACCAGGAAACTACAAGGAAATATGAAAAAATTCATAAAAAATGGGAAAATACAGGAAAGAAACTAAATGTCCTGTATTTTCCACCTCACTCCCCTTCTCTTTTTATAAAATGCAATATAAGGATAGTAAGAATAAAAAAAACCACAGTCATAGCTTCCTAAAATGAAATAGTACCACTCACATTTCTGAAATGTGGAAACTCCTTTTTCCTGTATAAATCACTTCATTGTTGATTTATTACTTTTTTCATGAGATTCCCTAATTGTGGTTAATGAGCATATTCAAAATATTTATAATTATATGGAAATGTAGAATACATTTCTCTGGCAGGATTAGCTACATTTAATCCGCAGAAGCAGCACCTGGCTCTAATCAAAGTAAATTAAAGAATTTTTTAAAAAAAAGATTAGCTCCTCAAAATTCCCATTTAATATCAATTAGATGTATCAAAAAATCAATTCTTTGCTAAATGAGTTCGAGAAGTTACAGAAAATGCATATGTTATATATTGCTTGTTTTGTAAGAAGTTAATAAGTTTAAGTAATATGATAAATGGGTACTTATTAGTTATGCCAAAAGAGGAAGGCATACAAGATCTCATACCAATTCAAATGATTTATCATTGATGTTGGATATTTAAAGGGAATACCAGATAAAATGACTCATTAGATTAAAATGTCAAATTTAATGTTTGAAAATACTCTAAATTTCAAACTTTTTAGTTATGAACAATAATTGAAATCTAAACTTATATGGGCGTTAAAACTTGTGTCACATTTGTCTTATATTGTATTCAATGATGTAGTGGAAATATTTTCACAAATATTAAGTTTTAAAAAAAGTAAGTTAGACCATATATGAATGTATTGTTTTATATGTTATGGATTACATGAAACTGGTAGCTGAAAAATCTGCAAGAATTGATGAAAATGAATAAATAAAAATAAGAGCAACTTTTCTTTACTATTGGCGCATTTCCTTGTATCTTGATTATACATACAGGGAAAACGAGAATTTTAGTTTTTCCACATTTGTGCAACAATCCTGATTATGAGAAAGATAATTTTATGAACAGTTCTGTTGGATGTCATGTCAACTATCCTTGGGTCTGACTATAAAATGGATAATGCTGAAATTTTGAATTTTGGCATTATTCATGGAACCAATAAGAAGCAAGTTATTTGATTGTTGAACATTTTATGTTGTGCTCCAAAAGCTATTAGAGGTTGGCAGTCAAAGCCAAAGTCAGTTGTATAGTTAGAATCAATCCAGTAAAGTGCAAGTATTGAGAGAGGAGTAATTAATTGGTGGATTAAGAATTGAGCAATGAAAAAGCATCATGTTATGTGTTGAGTAGCAGGTTGTATAGTAATAGATTGGCAGGTGGATACAATTAAAGCAAGGAGACAGAATAGCGGGCATTTGAATATGATCTTAGTGAGTACTTATAGGAATTCTTCCTTCCTCTTGAGTTTTTTCTGTCCACTTTATGCTGTGGTGGTTTTTTCTACCGATTGCTACTTGTTGGCTAAGTGCTATTGTGTATTGCTTAAGTGTATCCCAGCTGTCTGTTTTATCATGTATGTATTCATTTTAATAAATGGCGTTTTTTATTATTAAGATCTGCTAGCATACCCCACTTGTTGCAGTTTAGCAGAATTTTCTGTAACATTTTTTCAAATGATTGAACATTCTTATTTCTTGGTATTATTTCATGTGAAAGAATGGGCTAAAGCTTTACTGGAAATTATATTAAGTTTGCATGAAACATCAAAAGTAAAAAATAGATGCAATCCTTTAGTTATTGAGTTTAATTAGTCTATTATCACTGTTTCTTGTATTGAAATCAAAGCTCGAATTTCATTTTGAACTCAATATACAGGTCTTGTTATTGTATTTAATCAACAAACTATTAATAAAATTTATTTTGCTAGTATATTTTTTTCATTAGATTCAGATAATAAATGAAGTAGAGGGGAGAGGTAATTGACAGGGTAGTGATAGAATTTGGAAATCAAATATTTTTGTGAATCTGGGAAATTTAAGAAAAATCTCTAAAAAATCAAGAATGATTACCTATCAAACTTATGCTCTCACAATAGTCATTTCTGTAAATCTAAAGCCTAATGTCACAAAAAGAGTTGTCCAACAGCTAGCGAGTCAGCTTTTTTCTCAAGATATATGATGTTTGGAAAATCATTACTATAAGACGAATGAAAAGCTTATATATGTTATTAACACCAACCATTATGAAATTTTTGGAAAGATAATTCCCACTGTTTAAAAAGAAGAGAGAGTGAGTGTCTTTTGATTTCCCTTACTTTAAAAACAAAGCCTTAAAATGACACTGTATCCTTATTCTAGATTATATTGATACTTTCTTATAGTAACAGTATTGTTGACAGAAAACTTTCATTCGATGAAGATTATCTGTAGGAGAATATAAAAGAATTACATTGAAAAGAATTGTTTGACAGCATTGAAATAAATAAGGAAATAATTTTTCAGTGTCAAAAAAATTTGTTTTAAGTATGAGCAAGCCATGAGCCAAATATCTAGAGTATAAAAGAAGGAAAGGTGGAGTATAAAATACAAATGGAAAAGAAAAAAAAAAGGAATTTAGTCATATTTGGGAAAGAAAAAAAGGGGGAGAGGAAGCGGAATATTAGCTCAAAAACTAAATGCAAAATATTAATAATAATAACTCAGTTGCAGATCTAAAAAAACTTGCCAGAAAGAGCCTTTAAAACTTTTTAATTCACTTAAAGCAGGACCGAGTTTAAAAAAAAAAAAACTAGATTTGTGTGTGTTCTGATAATAGATATTTCAGTTTTGAAATAAAAAAATATTATTTGTAATTTTTTACATTATAACTTTAATATTTGCTTGTAAAAAGTGTTTTTAATCATGCATATTATATAATAGATTATTTATAATAGTGATATTATATAATAGTGAGCATAGCATATTATATAATAGTGATTCTAAATTAGAAGAAAAATTAGAAACTAATACTGTGAAGAGTCCGAAAAACTGGTAAAGCAGGTCTTATGCAAATAATGGAGGTGTTCAACCAATCAACATAATGCAATGCAGTCGACTGCAGGAATGATGGTATGAAACTGTCTACTAAAAATCTGAACTAATTCATTGAATCCAAGTCACGCAAGTCACGCTGCGGCACCTCTGTATTCTTGTGGAGGCTCCGCAGGATATTAGATAGGTGTGCCAGTTTTTTTGGCACTTCAGTATATAAATAGTAGCTGTAAGTCAGGGAACTGTTTAAGTTTAGCAAGTTTTTAAGTTTTTGTATCCACTCTAATTCATAAAATAGTGATTTAAAATATATAGTAATATTTTTAGCATATAAAAAATGTATTTATAGAGTATTAATTAATTTTAAATAAAAATATTTTATTTTAAAAAATTTCCCTTATAATTTTATTGTTTTTTTATGTAATAACATTCATTATATCTATTATCTCTGCTATACCGTAGGAAGAAGAAGAGATGCCTCCAGAAGCTAGAATGAGGATGAGAAATATTGGAAGGTATATTTTTTTCATTGTTATCAGTTACACTATCAAACTTATTAAAATAATTCTTTCATTTCAAAACTTAAAAAAACATTTGAATTTTAAGAGTGTTTGTTAAAAGAAAAATGCATATTTATTTCTGATTAACTTCTTCCATAGAATAATTATGTGTATGAAATAGTCAAATATGCAAAAATTACTAATATGATATTTACTTTATAATTAAATTGTATGCTGTTATTGTGTCATATATGTTAGACTTATGTCTGCATTAAGAAATATTAAATTAAATGTAGAATTTGAAAAAAAAACTTTTGGTTTGCTTAATTTCAATTAAATCTTTTATGTGTTGCTGTAACAATCATTATTAGCTATATTATATTAATAGTTTTATACTTGTTCTGCTCATTGTGTGCAATTATGAAGAGGGGGGAAGCCATTAATTTTTATTTTGACATCGTTTATTGTACAGTAATAAAGAAGGTGTCATTTAAAAGAGCTTAACACATTCTTAAAGTTTTTTTAATTAAAATTTTAATAAGAGACCATCTATTTATCAAAATAAAATCAAAATTTTCTATAGAAACACCTATTTTTGTAATTAAATTATAAAACTGCATCAAAAGTTAATTCTTAAAACAAATTTTCATTAATTTTAGTCTTCATTTCTAAATTTGGACTTTCTAATGAAAAATTAAATTTTTAATTTTTACTTATATTTGACCTTAACTATTTTTGTTATAAAAATATAAAGTATTCTACATTTTTTCATGCATATATTATATAAAAACTTTTTTTTATTAGCATTATATTTAAATTTTGGTATAAATTGGATAAGATCTTTTTATGGGGACATGCAAAATGTTATGTTATTCCTACCCATTGCATTCAGTTTTCTGTGTTAATTCTAAAACGATGCATTTAAGGGTAACTTAATAAATTCAAAATATCAACAGTTGAAGATCTTGCATTTCTTGAAACAAATAGTGTTTTCTACATTATTTGAATATAAGAATATGTTTTAAAAAATTGTCAGTAGCAAAAGAACTGAAAAAAAGTGCTTTTAAAATAAGTACATTTACTAAAATATTTTATCAACAGCCACTAATTTTCAATATGGAGGATGGTCTATGTGCTTGCAGTGTGCTAGAACTTTTAGTCAGCTTGCTTAGTAAACATAGAAATTTTTCAAAGAATAGGAATTTCGTTTCATAGTAAACACTTTTTAAGATTATATATTTAATTTTACAAACAATCTGACAAATAATTGCTCTTAATTATTTACGGATAGTGAACGTTATATTCTCTAACAAAGAAAAAGGGTAATTTGTGTCAGTTTAAATTTACTAATATTTAAGTGTGTAATATTTATTGTATAAGTCCTAAATTTCATAAAATTAATCTGCTATAATTTTAATTATTGTAATATTATATGTAATAATAAATGGAATAAAAAATTATAGCATCAAAATATTTAATAATGTGATAATTAGTAATTTTACTAAGATACATAATTGTTATAATACAGGATTGAAATATTGTTTAATTCATTTGCCAATTAAAGATAAATGAACAATGTAAATTGCGAAATAGTTCAACATAAAATACAGAATAATACTGCAGAAATAAATTTAAGAAAAGGCTGTTAATTTCTAAAAAGTTATACTTTTTAAAATTTTATGCAACCCCTCTAGTCAATTAGAGAATTTCTTTTCCATCCAACTAAACCATTATAAAGAACACATTATTTTATCTTACTAAATGAATTAGGGCTCCAAAAAACATGAATTATGACATTTTCATTTTTTATATTGCATAAAATGCTATTTCTTCTGTAAAATTAGGGACCTTATACAAATTGATAGTGGAAAATTTTAGGTTAAACGTGCAATTGCATGTGTCAGAAATAGAAATCGGATTAATATATTATTATTGTTATTTAAAAATAACGCTTTAATAGCCAAAGGACACATTCATTTCTTGGTTTCTTTTTATGCAGTCTGATGATTGGTTCATAGAATAAAGGAACCATGCATACAACTAGTTTGACATTTTACAAAATGATTTAAAAAAAAAAACTTATGATAAAAGATAATCCTCTTTTCATTAATTATTTGAATGTTTTGAAAAATTATAAGTTTGACAACAAATTACTTCCGAATATTCATTTTATATTTTAGTTTGCTAAAATAAAAATGTTTGTTGGTATATTAAGGAAAAGTTCTTAAAAATGTTCTGCTGTAAACAGACAAAAAGGATTTTTATTTAAATATTAAATATGTTATTATATGTAACAAATATATGGTCCCTATGTAGTGTTTCAGTTTTTACACAAGTTAGTATAACTCACTCTATTTTAAAGATACAAGTATGTACGTTTTTTCATCTAAAATGGGAGGGTTTAATATGGTCTTATTTCATACCTTATTTTGATTTACTTCACAGCTAACATTGTCTACTTATCCCTAGAAGTGAATTGTTTCAATTTATTTTTCTTGGGGGGGGGCACCCTGTATATTGTTACAATTTATAATTCTCTTTATTGGTTTAATTACTCAAAATATAGTTGGTTGATTAATACTAATTTTTGCTATGTCAATTTGACTAAATTTATTATATTTAGGTTAATAGTTTATAGTATAAATTTTCAATTATTGAGTTTCTTACTTCTTAAAATAATCCAAACAAAGTTTTGTATTTATAATGACCAATGTATAATGTTATAGTTATGTATAATAGTTCTTATTAGTGTACTTCCTATCAAATTTTTAATCATTGAAGAAACAGCAAGATATAAGTTCAATCATAGTTTTAAAAAATTTGATAATAATGAAACATTGACATGAATGAATGATCAGCAATTTGTTTTTTGTGCATGTGTATGTGACCTCATACAATGAAGTTTTTTGCAAACCAAAAGCATTTGCATAAAACAGTTAACATTTTAAAAAATGGAAGAAAAATTATTTACATTTATCAATGAATGAAATGCGCTACTTTTTTTATATACATGAAATATTGTATTTCATCATTTCATGTCTACTTATGACTCGTAAGCATTGATGATAGGTGTAATTTATATTATTAGAGAAATACTAGGATTAACTGCAAAATGAAGGAAAATTAGATTTTTTAAAAATATCTGAATTGTTAAAAGACTAACATTTGCTTTAAACAATAAAAAATATATTCAATTGTATATTTTTTAATCATAAATCAAAATTTACCATTTTGATGCTTTCATCGTAATGGAGAATCAGACTCAAGTCTTAATTTGAAGAAAATTTGCAATACCGTTTAATATTTATTTACTGAAAATAGCTGAATTCTTCCAAAAAATTTCAATATGAATATTTTGTCATGAATGAAATATCAGACTCTTTGTAGCTTTACAAATGCTCTTAAAACACAAAACAATAAAAATATATATTATTGCCGACATTTCAAAAATATCTAAATCTGCAAACAACCCTTTAACAGAAAATGTCAAATATCTCCAGATGTAATCTCAATGTATTGACCAAAAGTTGAACAATAAATATTTTTTCCTCAAGGAGTCTATTCATGACATAAAAAAAAGTTGTTGCCATAAGTTATTTCAAATTTTATATAAATTTAAATATGTTAGCAAAACTCTCTGAAAATTTCATTCATAACACCGTTTATATTCTTTTGCTAGCATTTGACTGCTTTCAGGGAATACTTTTAGTTTCAGATTATTTTTTGAGCTCTAATTCTTTATTGTTGAGCTTTCAATTCCAAATTTAGGTCATTAACTCTTTGTATCCTTTTGTTAGCTGTAATTTTAATTATTTGAAATGATTAATTATAAGTGAAATATTTTTGTGTCGGTTATTTAGTTTATACATTTATCTGTTCTTAGTTGTAAAAATCTTTCATATGAGCCTAGTCCTTAATGAAAGAAATTTTTTTGGATATTAGAAAATTAATGTAAAAAAGAACTTACATTTCCAATAGATATCCCCACTACTTTTAAAATTTTTATTGCAATTCATTAATGTTTCTGAATTTATTTGAAGTTAGATAATTCTCATTTGAATTAATTGCTTATTATTTTTTACCAGTATTCTTAAAAATAATCTTATTTATAAAATATTCAAAAGAATCATATTATTTTTAGGGATACACCAACATCTGCTGGACCTAATTCATTTGGTAAAACAAGGCAGGGTTTTTGTGATTCTAAGAAAGTTTTTGAGCGTCAGCTTAAAGAGAAAATGGAGCAATTGGCTGATGAATAAAACGAATTTTTACATCTAAAGCATTTGTACATTCTTCACATTGTCATGCCTAGTCTTGTCTGCAATTCTTTTCTGTAGATAACTGTTTGGCCCAGTGTTTGCTTTCTGATGTACACTATTGTCATGTAAAGTAAATCTCATTAACTACTTGTTAAAAATTTTATCTGTAAAACAATACCACAGTTCTGTATGGCCTCAAATAAAGATGTAAATTTATTCATTGTTAATCATGTCTTTTTTTATTTAAAAATTGAAAGCCACAACAAAAAGGCAAAATAAAAATGTACAGTTTTTATTCATTAAAGATGATTTTAAATTAATAAATGTATCTTTAAAACATATTAAATCATTGTTTAAAGATACTTTTTTCTTCTAGAGTTATGAAGGTACTTCAGTTTATAATTTAAAAGCAAATCTTCTATCATGTGCTATTAATGAATTTTTATATATGCATGTGTGTAGTGATATTTTAAATATAATTTAAATCTTAATCAATTTTCTAATTTTTACCTGAAATTAGCTTATATTAACTTCATTCTAAAATGTTAATTTATTTACTGATTCAGTTCACACTTTTCCCCTCTTCTATGGCCTTTTTTTTCTTCTAACATGCATTTTAGAAGGGGAAAAAATATTACAATATTTTCCACCTTCAGAGCAAAGGAATTATAATCCCTTGTACAAATCCCTAATCTTGACGGCACTCTTTTAAAGATATGTTAAGATTCTCTTTCTTAAGTTTGCATGTATCCAAAAAATGAATCCCTAAAATACTTTTAGTAAAATAAATGAGAAAATTTTGTGTTGTATTGCGATGGAGGCTGGTGTATATTTATCGTTTCTTCTCTATACAAATTATGACTCCATGTGAAATAAATCAGTTAAAAAAAATGCTATTTATTTATTTTTGTGCATCTACAAAATGGTTTAGTAGCATTCTTAGATTTATTTTCTATCCACTTCAATTCAACTGTTAAATTCTAAAAATAGTTTGATAATTTTCAAGTTTTCCAGGGTTTTCTAGGTTCTATGCTTCTCAGAATCAAATAGCTGTAAACCTGAATTAGTCCCGAAATAATTTTTAAATTTAATTTTTACTTTCAGGATGGGAATTCTCTTGTGTGAGATGGTATATTTGCCAACTGCCTGTCTTGATTTATTTTTTTTAAATTCTCCTTTGATATTTTAATCGTTGAATTTGTCATATTTCTCTGAAGCAGTCATAATCCTGTGGAGCATGGGGAAAAAATTTTTATGCAACTAAGAAGTTACAATAAAAGTATTTTTTAAGAAAGAATTGCAGTATTAGAAAAATAATTTAAATAATACAATTAATTTATTCCTTACATACATAAATGTCTAATTTAAATTATTTATTTTTTATCAAGATTAATTATTTTCTAACGACTTGAAATAACTTTGCATGGGAATCTGACTTTCTTACATTTCTCATGGTTTATTTGTGTATCTTTTACTGTCTAGTGTGAAACCGGAATATCAAGGAAAGATTGAAGGCTAAATTCCTGCTTGTACAGTTAGATTTTAGTAAAATTTCCTTCTGGCTTATATATAAATCTTAAATATTTTCTTGTATATCCCCCACATACACAAATTTTTGTGATATGCGCTATACTCGATTTTCTAGATAAGTTTAATGAAGAACTTAAGGTTTAAATAATAAACATTTTGATAAATGAGGAAGGCGAAAAATGTAATTTAACCCAATTGCCTCACACCTCTTTTTTTTTTCCTGAAATTTTTACTTAAATATGTTATATAATATTCTGAGAAAGCTGTGCAACCATGTAATTATATTTTGTTTGGAAAACATTTGAGATTTATGAAAAAAGGTATTTTTAGATTATCAATGAAATAATTTAAATAGAAAACAGAATTCTGCATAAGTAATAGATAGTTACTATAACCTCTAACTTACATATTTGTGTATAGTATTTCATTGTAATATAAAATTTAAAAAAATGCTGTTCATTTGAATGTGAAATTCTTTGTTAAACTGACAAATGTCAAATATGCCCGCTGGTTGTTAAGATATAATACCCAAAATAAACAGTTTCTGTTACTGCTGCTATTGATTGATATATGTAGAAACTAAGCTTTCGGCTGTACTAAGTATACTTTTGGCACTGAGTGGTGTACGTAAAATTCCAAAATGTCCAAATAAGGATCATGACAATTTATTAACGATACCTTATTTCTTTCTTATTTTCTAGATTTGCAATACTTATAAATGTATATTCAGATATGATAATTTATTATGGGAATTTTAATAGTGATTATCAGAACGCCTTTCTAGTTATTTTTAAAAAATTTATGATCAGACAGGACTTTTATTTTACCATCAGTACATTAACTTAATTGACCATCCAACATTTCAAATAAATTCCATAGAAATATCATTCTTAATCAATCATTGTAAACAGATATCATTTGTAATGCCAGAAACATAGAGTCTGAACTTTTTAAACAATAAGTGCATAATTTTTTTCCTCTGTCCTTTAAATTTCTTTTAACTCTATTCCAGGCTAAGAATTTTTTTTCTTCTTAATTTTATAACTATCATAGACTGATTAGTAGAAACTGGACCATCAAATAAATATGCTGATCCCTTAAGTTTTTTGTATTGTTCTGCTTTCCAACAATCCATATGTGAACAGGCATGGAAATTGTTATGTTTTCTATTGGTTTCTGAGGTATGTTATTTGTTTATTTATTTTTTAACTTAATACATGTATTATACACATTTATTTAAAGTCAAGTTTGTTTTATTTTTTGTTCAGTTTTTGAAGGGAATAATCATTTTTATATAGTATTAATTTGATTATTAAATAGAAAAAAAGCAAACTTTTGAATATTATGTTTCCTTTCTTAATGGACAATATTTTGAAATATTTTCTTCGTTTTTGTATTTTATATATGTGTAGGTATGCATGTATTTTAATTTAAAATGATTATTTTTATAGCTTAGGACAGAACTTTATTAAAGTAATGAATGCCTTGATATGAATTTATTAATTTTAATTGTTATTCAAAGCAGTGCATAAAAAACATTGGATAAATAGGTGGAATTTTGTTTATGTGCTTTAAAACTAGAATTTTTGTAATTAAATATTTTTTTCCTAAAAAGGTTTTGTAGCATTTATAACTTCTGAAAATTATTCTTTATTGTCATTGATTTCAATCAAAAACTGTTTTAATTATTTAGGGAAAATTAAGAATCTTGAAAAAAAAAGAGTAAATTAATGAAATTTAAACTCCTCTTTTAATATTTCCATGACTTTGTATTTAGAAATTTTAACTAGAACAAAAGCCAAATAAATAAATTCTATGTATATTCACTGTAGAAAATATGATCTTTACTTTTTGATTTATTTGATATGAAATTTGGTATTGAAGTTAGTATATATATATATAATCAGCTTCTTGCTGTAACAACAAAATATTTCCAAAGAATTCATTTATACAGTTGTGCATGATTGCAACTGCCTTCAAGTTTCTAATCCTTTCATAACTATATTCATTTATTTGTTATTTAAGTTGTATGATTCATGTTAATGAGCTAAATGAAATTGTATAGTTCATAACATTTGAAATTAATATTTATTTTGCCTTTATGTAATTGCAAATCAAAATATTCAACTTGTTACTTTATATATATTTAATATTGTAAAATTTCAATCCTTTTTAAATGTATTTCATTTATTTCATGTTATTGATATGCCCAGGATTTGAAAGATAAAAACTGCAGACTTTTTTAGAATATAAATATTCTATTTTTAGAACTAAATCAAATTCTTAAAATAAATACTGTTTGATTTTGTTGTTGACATAGCCTTTTTAATCAAATTTTCGATATTTCTGTTTCAAATAAATAAAACTGTTGCAAAATAAGTATTGTAAAATTTTGTTTAGTAGAGTCGGTATCTGAAAATTAAATTTTTTTAAAATTCTTTTTTAATAAAGAATAGTCTAGGCAAATTTTTCAATAAAAAATATTAATATTAACATTTTATTATCAGGCTGTAAGGCTTAACTTAAGTATAATGTCGGATCATCAAAGTTTTATTTGTTCTTTGCTACTTATTGATAGGGTAATCCTGACAATTTTTGTAGTGTAACATGGTTAATTTTGGGTATGTTTTTGAATGACTTAATGATTTTGCCATGATTGGCTGGAAACCGGATTTTTATCTCAAGTTTTATTGGGCTTTGAAATCATTATCAGGCAGTAATCTTTTATTACTATCCAATATTTTATCCAGTTTGTCGCCAAGCTCTGCAATCACCATTCCGGTGTCGGATCTGCATTTAAGAGCTGATGGTAAAACGGCCTTTCCTAAGATGTAACTAACTTTGCTGGAAGCAGCATTATAAGTTTGTAACAGAATATACATAAATCCTTATTTTTGAGTTATCTCATTTATATGATCATGAAAGAGCAAAATTCATCTGATTTGAAATTTTATGTATATTTACACTTTAGATGTTAAACTCTAAACAGAAGTTTATTCATCTTTCTATTGTGCTTTGTATAGTCTATAGTGTTTCCTATAGTGCTTTTCTGTCCTATTGAGTTATATTAAGACATACAGATTTCTTGTGAATGGATTTCGCATAGAATTTAATTTTAAACAAAGCATACTTGTTAAGACCATATATTAAATTAATCTGTCAAGCTCAAAGAGTTTTTAAGTCATCATATTCATAGAATAGAATAATATCAAAAAATTTATTTTTCAAGCTCAGGAATGTCGTAAGACATTAAAATTCGTCAAAATTTGAAATTCCATTTTTATTAGTCAAAACATATTGTTTTGGGAATGAGGTTTTCCTGGCGTTAACAAACATCCAAAGGCGAAAAATTTAAATTTTATATCTACATGAGTATCTCAAAAAAATCAGTTTTTAATAACGCATTGCCATCACATTTACAAAAGCTCTGATTTAAAGAAATAAGTTTATGACTACATAAAATAAAACCTAGAAAAATGTCATTTTGAGCACATGATTATATTAAATGAAATAAATAAGAAATTGGATCATTTGCAATACTTAAGTGACTCATTCAATGAAACTGAATAAAAATTTAACTTTCTCGAGCTTGGCTGTTTAAGAAATGATTTTCTGACATGATACATTGAAATATTCATAGCAGATTTCATTGTAATCTTTTTGATAGTTTTTATTTTTATCATTTAATTTATCATCTTGCCTTTATTCTCTGTATGTGAGTTACATCCTCGTTTGTATGTACCCAATTTGAGTTTGTTTGAAAGCCTGGTGCCATTTTAATTACAAATATGACATTCTCAAAAAATTTCAAAGCTGTGACAGCCGTTTACCCGTAAGTAGTTTTTTTTTTCTTTGATGACGATTACAATACTCTATATTCAAGAAAATAAAATGCTAGAACTATTCATTAATGATTGTGAGAATTTTAGTTTTATCTACCTTATTGTAAAATTTTGAAAAATTGAAATGGATGGTGTTACTCATTAAACAATGTCTTACTCAGCTTTCTTATTCTTTAACTTTTAGTGTTATTAAGCATTGGTAATATTATTTTTCATTTTCAATTAGCTGAAATTTATCCTCTTATGGAGTATTTTTAAAGATATTAGTTTTATTCATATGGTTTGCTATGTAAAAAAATATAACAATGTAAATGATTTTTTTTCTTTCTTTTTTTATGCCAACTGAATAAAAACAGTTTGCCTAAAATTCCTCATCTGTAATGTGTCTGAATTACCACATTTGGCTATAATGTCCCTCCTACCCCACCACACACTTAACTTTGGCAATCATGCCTTATTTTAAAATTGAGTTGTCTGTGCCTATGCATATCAGCTGTTGTTAATCTGAAAATTTTGTGACGTATGAAATATACAAACAACAAAGTGGTAAGTTTCATAGATACTTTATTAAGTAATATTTATATATTTCTATATTTTACATGTCTTTCATCTTTTCATACATAGGTATATTCAATTCATTCAAGGACTAGGCATCCGTGCATAGAGAATTCTCTTTTATACACTGTATATAAATAAAACATTTTCCATAGAAGTTTGAATGATTATTAACAGAGCTGATTGTTCTTTGGTTTTCGTTTCCCTGCGTTGAAATGTTAAAAATGAAATAATATGCATAGACCATTCCACCCATGAAATAAAAGTCTTAAATTAAACATGATTTTAAGTATCAAAAGGCACAAAAATCATTTGAACTCAATATTTACAAATTTTGATTGACTAGTACTTTTATTGTTTAAGGGACTAAGAAAGTGTACACCAATTATCCTGTAATCGACGTTTATTTTCATCAAAAATAGCATTCTGATCCAGGAAAGAAAATTATTTAATACATGTGGAACTTAGTTACCGAAATTTTTTTTAAATTTGATTAATATCTCATATATTGGTATTCGGGAACATGCAATTTTAATATAAGCTAATCACTTGGTTCGCCGTGTATATAGATTGTGTTTCAATTTTGTTGAATTGCAAATGCATAACTTAATGTATATGATTGATATTAAAGGTGTGTTATCTTAGTAGCCTTCAACCTATCCTGATTATTGTGCACATGAACTTTCCTAAAGAAATCAAACCTACTTTCCACATCATAGGAACACCACTTTCAAGTGATCTATCTTGTACTAACTGCACGTCGCTTTTAGCAGTGTTTCTTACTCTTCACGTAAATATTATTATAAACGGATTTTTTTTCCCTAAATTTTCATCGATCAAAGAAAATTAGGCGATTAAATAGTTACAAATGCTTAATTTTTACTGTGAAAATTAAGCAAAATAAAATCCATTAAGGAAATTAATAATTTAAGATATTATTTTTTGAATTTTAAATATAAAACTAATTTTTTTGTGTCTTAATATATATGAAGAAGCCGTGGACTAAAGAACCTGAATAATGCTTAGTATTTAATTAATTTTTTTTGAAGTTCGCATATCTATTCTCCAAAGTATATTTGTATTAAATTTGGTACTTTTAATTTGTCTGCCTTGTAGAATATCAGTAAACATGCAGTAATTCTTATTATTTAATTGAGATAATAAATGCGAATTTTTTTACTCTCATTTTTTATTTTAAGTTTTAAAAAAAAGTTTCCATTTCGAGAACGTAGGATACATGGAGATTACCAAAAAAGTTTAGATAAAATGAATTAGCAATGGTTAGCTTATTATCCAGTGATGCCAGTTTAAAAGATCTGATAGAAAGCCATATCTTTTATCAGCAAGAATTAAGAATTAATGCATAGTTGGCCGATAGTTTCAAATTCCAAAACAATAGCTGCTTGGAACTGGTTCCATAAAATCTACTATCCAACATTCCATTAGGACCATATTGTCTTACTAAAACAAATATCATGTAATACAATTGTGATGCTTGTCTTGTATAAAGAATTAAGAATTTTTATATCTCTAAATTTAGAACAGTTGGACTCGCTTAATCCTTTTTATGCCGAAAGGAACCATCATACTTATGTGAAGAATTCTGGACAATTTTGCCAGGATTTGGGAATACACTTAAAAAAATCAAAAATGTTTATAAAATTCAAAAAGAAACCTATTGCGAAATAATGAAAGAATTAATTAATGCCAGTTGTATTTCAACATTTTTTGATCATGTACTGCCCACGCCTATGCAACTATATATCGTCGTTGTCTTTTTCATCAAATGTTGCAAAAGAACGATATATCATTCAAGAGGTTAAGTACCTTAAATTATTCTGTTTGTAACAAAAGGATGCAACATCTATTTGGAAGGTTAAATCAATTCTAGTCGAAGGATTGAGCCCATGGTAGATTCGAGGTTCGAATCTGCGATTCTTGGACTACGATGGCGAGAATCTTCTATTAAGTCTTCGAGACTCATTTAAAAATAAAAGTAAGAAATTTTTTGAAAAATATAAATTTGCATTACTTTGATTCAAATTTCAATGGCCATCCACTTCTTGTTAACAGTTTTTTTAAATAAAAAATAATAATAAGTTTGGCTGTTAGGATTCTGCTATATTGGAGGCATTGATAGTATTTACAAGAAAACAAGCAGTTGGAATAATAATACAATATCAAAATTTAAAAAATTGTTTAGCCTACTTATATGTCATTTGGATAATTTTCTTGTCTTAAATTATACGTTTTAGACTGATTTTGTCATTTTCAGTTCTGACATGCTATTATAGCATGTTAAAAGCATATAAGAGTAACTTATTTGAATTTTATATCCTATTATACGATAATTTTATAACTACACAGTAATTTATTTTGAAAACCGTATACGATAAAGGAAAATGTGAAATTCTGTGTTTTTTATGAGAATCTCAGGTTACTTCTGATCTCTGTTTGCAAAGAAATATAATATCGATGAAAGAAGGGTAATTGTTAAAAAGATATTTAGAATATGTAGCAAAGAGAATGAAATTCTCAAAAGCGATTGTTTCCACATGTAGAAAAAATAAATCGAAGGAATGTTCCCCAAAGTTATTACTTTAATAATAATCTGGCTCATTTATAGGCAAGAAAAACTTGATGTTTTTAGAACAAGTTTTTATTTAGAATTGCGAGTGAACGAATGAAAGGCATGAGTGAAATTTTTGATAAGAAGTATTTCTTAGTCCCTATTCTTTTTAATTGCATTTTGTGTTTCTTTGAGTAAAAAGATAATTTATAAGGGGAAAAAATAGCATTTAAACATTTTGATTACAAATCACAATAAAAAGAAACCAAACGATATCTCGGATTCGCACAGCTTCAGTGTTATTATGCAATATATTGACAGTGTTCAATATGTATGTGTAGAGCTTCGATGGCAGTTGTTAACAGACGGATATGTTTGGGATTTTCAATTCCATAACGAATCAAGTCTTTGTCATTCAGCCCAGCTATGTGATAGAGTTCTGTACAGCCGTTGCAGTGGAACAGTTTCTCGTAAATTGGTAGACCTAAGGAAATCAGCCAGTCGGATAGACTGTTGTAATTGGCTTCTACCACTGGCTCGCAGCAGGAATCTGCCAGAAAATCATTTGGGACCTATTTGGAGAAAAAACAAAATTATCAAAAAATATTTATTGAAGGCGATTTTATGATGAATTCAAATGGCATTTCTGGTGGAGAAAGGAAAAAGTTAAATCTTTTTGGCGGTTGCGTACTGTAATTATTTGTTACAATTGTTATATTTGCAAGTCATTGGGAAAAAAGCTTGGTGGACAAAGTTTACTGAATAGAAATACATATTGCAAATTATTTCCCATTTTCTTTCTGAACGCTTTTGGGTACTTACGTATTAGACCGTCGATGTGTCCACGGTCGCCAACCACACGGTTGATGTGCCAATGGTCGCCAACCGCCTCGAACCAATTTACTTAGATGGCCAGAACTCTTTGATGCTTTTCAGAATGGCTAGAAGCAGATAATCTTTCTTATGAAATCTGCGCCACATAAATTCTGACAAATAGGAATTCAAATGTTTTCTTTTCGTACCACGATGCCGCTTATCAGACCTACAACTAATCATATTAACGAGTCAAAAAAATCAGAACAGAAAATGCGCTTAATGATCTTCTGCAAAAGCAGCAAAATGGTGGACGGCAGTTAAGGTTTGCACAATTTTTAAAATAATGGTGGTTGTTTGCCATTATTGGTGGCACGTTCAAATTTGGTGATAAAGATCGGCGGCTTAATACGTAAGTACCCACTCTTGCACCTCTAATGTTTATGCTTAAAATGATTTGAAAGAATGTATCTGTCAAAAAGAATCGCTTAGAAAAAGTTAATGATATTTTTAAATTGTTAGTGCCGGAATTCCATACTTTTATCCTTCTTACATCTTTTATTAAGCTGAATTATTCTTTCACTCTTAAATATTTTCATTTAAACTAAAACATTATACGTATTTTTTTTAAAAAATCCAAACTGAAGATGAAATAAAAATTTCAACAAGTTTTTAAAAAAATATTGATTGAACAGAGCCTAAGAATAAGTAGCGTTCACGCGAGACTGAAGTAATACCGGACAAATGAAAGTAGTAATGTCGTTTTATTCAATGGCTGATCCTTGGAATATATTTTATTCAATGGCTGATCCTTGGAATATTCGAATATAGAAGTGTGTAAATCAACAAACTTCAAGATAACGTAACTGGCAACGAATAATATTGGCATCAATTGATTCAAAAGTGGCTCCCACTCTGCCAGCAATTGGAAAGTTTTGTCTTCTTTCATCTGCCGTCTATTGTCTAATTGGTAAGTATCACTGTCAAAGTACTGAGTATTTTTGATTTGAAGAATTATTTTCAGTTTGTTTCTTCATAAAAACGTCACTTAACAATGCTTGTCTCTATTTATATGTACAAAGCATGTAATATATTAAAGTGTGATTTATACTATTACACACTTTGTAAATATTTGCATTCGTCTTGGAAGATTTCAGACAGATCTGAAATACTCAGATTCTGAGGCGAAAATCACTTAATTTAGGCTAAATTTATGTAAAAATGGTATCTCCAGTAATTTGGCGATTACGCAACTTTTTGGTGAGTTTTTTTGGCAAGATTTGGAAGAAATAAAAATAGATCTGGAAATTCCAGAACCTTGGCGGAAGCTCTAGATTTTCACGCCAAGTCAGGTATAAATACCACCGCAAGATTGATCATGATGATTGGCATTATTTTAGATTGAGCGTCATGCTGCACAGTCATGTCTGAAAAGTAGGGTTTTGCTCGGCAGAGGATGGGAATTTAAATTACCCGAGATGAATCCACAACAATTACAACTACTTGGAGCGCAAAGGATACGAAAGCAGGTCAAGTACTGCCTCATCTCCCAGACCAAATTACAACAAAGATTATTCCAATAGCTCGCAATCCAGTTCCACTACAAAAGATTATCACAGAGATTCAACTCCATTCACCGAAAAAATCACTATTAGAGATGATCATAGGAAAACATATCAACCCGCTGTAAAACCAAAACAAATAGATAAACTGGCGCTATCTACAGTCTATGCTGATAATCCTATACTACCAACAACTAATCAAGAAAACTGGGGAGAGAGAATAAACCAAGCTATTGATAATGAAGCGAATATACCGGACTTCGATACTAGACTAGATCTTTTTTAAAAATAACGAAATGGGCTTTAACACAACCCTGGAAAATCAAGAACAAAACTCAGATAACTTCCAACCGGCCAACCCAAGAAAAACTGAATCAACTACTGAAGTCATGGATACCCTTAACAAGTATGAAGCACTAGATCGAGAAGTATCAAACCATGAAAATACATCTTCTTGCGTACAGCTTACCACCCCGCCACCACAGAACAGTATCGACAGGATTTGTTGTGGCCGACTGTGGACTGTAGCCATGTCCATCCTTACATTGACCGAATCCGTCAAACTGATGTTCTCTTTGAGATAATTAGCCTCCAAACCTTGAAAATACTAATTACAAATCGGCCCCTGTTAACCTGAAATTGTCAAGTAATTATAACATTACCTTACAGGAAATCCATAAAAATTACCCGCTTACAGAAAATAGGTTTGTACGAAATATGATATCTATCCACCCTTCGAATAAAGAAGAACGTATTAAATACCTTACAGATAAAAAGAAAGAATTCATTATTTCTGAAAATTTCGAAGATCGACCACTGAAAGTAATAATCAAAAGACTCTCTGGAGATGCCGACAAAGAAGAAATTGTTCAAGAACTGGAAGGAAAAAATAATAAATCAATAGAATAGATCAACTTAAGAATTACAAAATGAAGACCCTTTACCCTATCTTTCTACTCGGATTAAAGAAATCGAAAAATGCCCTTAACATTTACAATGAAAAATCCCTACTTCATCTAAGAATTAAAATAGAAAACTATCGACGTAAATCAACAGCCACCATCTTCTATAACTGTGTAGGATTTCACCATTCAACCAGGAATTGTAGATTCAAACTGAAATGCATAAAATGTGGAGGAAATCACCAAATTAGGAATTATGAAATTAGAGAAAAAAATAGAAACACCAACTTGCATCAATTGTAAAGGAACATACCATACAGCTGCATGGAAAGGACGCCCCAATTTTCCAAAACTTAAACCATCAGCGACAGAAGTACATTTGCCGAAATACCTAAAAAAAGAAATCGATCCCGGACCCAATTTCCATAGCTTCTGAAGAACTTCCGTGAAACCTTAGAAGTCATCAAAGAGATAAGGGACATATTCGAGGAATTCCTCAAATTAATAGAAGCAGCCAAACAAACCAAGATAACTACAAATAAAGAAGAAAAGAAACTGATCTCCTCAACGCGATAATCGACTAAGTCCAAACCTTCTATTTTTCATTCCACCTGCATTGTCCGCAATTCTGATTGGCCCTCAAGGAACAACAGTTTATCCTCCACTTTCCACCGAAACCCGGCCAAAATCAAAACAACTTCACCCACTCCTACTCCCTAGGACAGCTCGCACCCCATTGGCTAAGACAACTCTCCTCTTCAATCCTAGCTACCAAGTGTCTTTCTCTCTGAGGAAATAAGTCATTTCTGCTTTCTCCATCGTTTTGAAGAGGATTTATTAATCCAAATTAGATACAAATATAACCTGACTTCCATGTAGAGAGTTTGGAAGGAATCACTCTCTTCTTTATATCAAAAAAAAATTATTTCGCACTCCGAAACATTGTACATACTTGCCGCTGGGAGATTCTCTGAATGTATTCCTCCGCGCTTTCCTTGAGGCGGGAAACAGAATAATACTAACTACGCCGCAATACCATTTATGATTAACAGGGGATGAAAGACATGTCATACTTTGGCGCGCTTTCTCCATGAGCTACAGTTTATAACGATCGCTACAGTTTCTTCAAGACTCACCACAGTTAATGGCAATATAAGAAATGCGAAGTCTCTTTATCAGCGTTCATTCTCTAAGGGGATAGCCCTTCGAAGGACGGGTGTCCCTACAAGTTTTTCATGGAACTGGAATGGGATCGTGATGATTAGAGAAAATAATGAAGATTTTAATGTTATTCTAAGGCTCTGAAACTGTTATCTATCGGAGATATTAGAGACCTCTGTGTTTGGAAACTGTTTCCTGTTGTGTTAGCTGAATTGGAATTGCGTAATTGTGACTTGTAACTACTTTAATTTCCTGCATCTTTCGGAGATTTCTACGGATAAACGTCTTGTGATTTTCGACAGATTGTTTCATCAACTCATAATATGCACGCTGTTAGTATCATTTGATTCACATGGGTAGCAAAACGAAAGGAGAGAAAAAAAAAACTTTTTGAAAATTTCATTATATTGACTTATCATAGAATCTGTTATGACTCGTAACTCTGCTTTCGTTTTCGTATCCATTTATTTTGAACAACACAGGACAGAGTATTTCTGATGAGCGTATTTACAGATGGTGATAGAAACTGATGAACATGATTACAGATGAAATATACTTATTTGATCAAATGATCTGTACATCAGATATGAAATAGCGTAACGTATCAAAAATTTTACTTAAAGCAATACACCATATTCTATTCTAATCAATTACGGGTTGCCAGATTTCAAATTATAATAAGATACAAATGAAACAGAAAATACAAAACTTATTAGTAGTGGCAACAGAATCTTTGACTGGTCCGACGGTTCACTTTACGGAGAGGATGTAACAGCGAAAGATTCCATCATCAGACAATAGCATCAAAGGGTTGTATAAAAAAAAGCTTGAAGAAGTTTTTATTCCTATCAATAAAGAACGCGTTGAACTGTTGGTTAGGTTTCGGAACCTGAGGGTTTCAGATTCGAGACCAAGTTCCACCGAAAGAACGTCGTGTAGGTGAGTCTGGTGCACGTTAATTCCGTCGGGACCAAACTACCTTTCGCTTGTGTTGTGTGGCAGTTTGGAGAGGGATCCGACTCGGGTGTCGTCCTCTTCATCTGACCGCGGCACAAAATTACGAAGTCCATCTTAAAATAGCCCTAGAATTGTTTTAAAATTTGACGTTAACTAAACTAAAGCTAGTACCATATAAGGCGTTCTATGACATCTCAAGTTTATTGCAGAATATGCGAGAAAGTATAAAGAAAACCGTTGCAGATTGTTTCTTACACGAGTTCTGATCTTGTCTTAAACATACTTTCAAAAAGGTTAATACAAAGATATAAAATTTAATATCCATTACCAAATAAAAACAAGTAATATGTATAACAATATTTGAATCAATTCCTATTTAGGTTAACAAAGAAAGTTTTTATTTTAGTTACTCTTTATTAAACAGCTACAATTAATATAGGTATGTATAGAAATCTCTCTATATTAAGCGGCAAAATAAAAAGCAAATTTCCTGGCAATTTTCCATTCTCCTTTCGATATATGGTGTTCGAACTCGCAGCCCAAGAGATGGGAATCCAACGCCATACAAACCAGACTATCCCAACCTAACAATTACAATTTATATAAATAATTGATCAAAAAACTATACTAGCATTGAATTTTCAAAGCCAATTGTGTTTACGCAAAATGCATGATATTTCTACATAAGTTGTGGTACGCTATACAGATTAGAAATTTCTGTATTCTGTATTATTTTAATTCGAAAGTACTTCAAAATGAATCGGAAAAATCGATTCATTAACAATGTTTAATTTTGAATGCATCAAGCATTATGAATAAACAGAATCGTTTATAAAATAATCGTCTGAAAACAGGATAAGCCTAACTGAATTGGTGTTGGGAAAAAAGCTAACTGAGTTCGTTACTTATTTGGCAGTGGGGAAATGAAGATTTTTGGCGGGAAAGTTAGTTTTTAATTAATTAATAAAAACTAATGAATGAATATTTGAGTACTTTATTAACGATTGAAAATTCGAACAATATATATATTTATATGTATTAGGACAATGTGAACAAATAGTAGGAATTGAATGAACAATTAATGAATCAATACTTGGAAAAAATGTATTACTATCAAGTGTCATTCACTACAAGTTTTAAAAAATGTATTTGAACTTGAGTGCATAAATAAAAATAATTTTATTAACGAATGAGAGTGTGAACTCATAGTATGAATTGAAAGTATAATTAATGAAGTACAACTGTATGCCGGCTTTCTGGCACAGAGGTGGCGCTTCTTCCTCGTATTCTGGGAGTCCCGGTTTGGGTATGGTTGTTCTTCTGTGTGCTATCTGTGAGATATGTGACTGTGCCCCCCTGTAAAAAGGGGGCTGTGGAAGCAAATGTAATGAATGTATAGCTAAGTCGTACTCTTGGCCCACGTTGGCGCTACTTCAAAAACAAGAGACGCTCTTTTCGGCTTAAATCTGCTGCTGTATCAGCGGGGTTTTTTCCATAGGCAAGTGCCATAAGTAACAACAACACAACTGTATTAACATCAAGTGTCATCCACTACAGGTTTTAAAAAATTTATTTGAACTTGATCGGATGAATAGAAAGTATTTTATTAACCATTGAAAATTTGAGCAAGATATATACATATAGGGAAAGTGTGAGTTAATAGTAGGAATTGATTTACTGAAGGGCAGCGTCCCGAGGTTAAATACAGGGAAGGGTAAAATAGCTAAAACGTAACTTTTTGTATAGGGAAAAGAAAGCGTTATCTTTGACACTTCGGTATGAAGAGAAAGGTCGCTTTGATGCGGCCCTGAAACAAATATTTATAAAATATGGGAAGTTCCATCTTGATTCTTTAGGGGGGGGAGAAAGTTCTTGTGTATTCACGAACTCTCGCCATTCAAACCACAAAAGTGCCTGTCTGATAGGAGCGAAAGAATGCCAAGGTAATATATACTCACCGCGGGCCTCCCCCGCCTCTGCAGGGCTCGAACCCTCTCTCTGTCCAAGGCCTCGGCGACGTCAAATATGTCTTGTTGAAGCTCGTCGGCGTATCGCTGCACCAGTGCCGGGGGGATGCCGCAGAATCCAGTCTGAAAACAGTACAGAATCGATCATGCGGAAGTGACGGGCGACGAGAAATCCTTTTTTTATTGAATTTGTTTTTAGGTGAGAAGGCATCTGGAATGCTACTTCGAAGATAAAGCAGAACACACGCATATTGGGGGCGATGGAAGTTTTCTCTTTCTTTTTCTTTCTTTTTTTTGTGTAAGAAAAGAGGTGAGAATAAAGAACTGAAATCTAAAAAATTCTATTTTGTTTCGTGCATGTTAATCGTCATTTTAGTTACAGGATCCTATTCTAATCATCGGGTAATAGCCTATTTTTAAACTATTAAACAAAATATTACGGCTGAAGAAATGTTTTAAAATAACGTAAAGAATTATGATTTGTGGCCTTTGAATCAATAAGCATATCGTTAAAAATTATAAAGTCTAAATTTTTTGACCCCCCCCCACCGATCCTATTAGGTATAGCTAGTAAATATTATTGACACACTAATAATTTAAACAAAAAAAATCCATAAACTTCTGTGATTAACCATTTGACATAAGAATTTATTTAACTTTCTAATTAGATAACTTCTCCTTTTTTGGTAATTTATTGATACTTTGATTTTTTTTAAATAATATATGGAGCATAATAATATGAGATACCAGGTCGTTTCATATTGAATTTTTCGTATTTAAATACTTAATTCTGTGGCTTAGTTGCAGACTTGAAAATAAAAATTCAGTAATTCGACGCGCGTGTCAGACACGTCATTGTATGCGAAGTGGTTAAAACTGACCGAGTTATGAAGCTCTGAATCTCAATGCCTATCAATGTCAGACCTGAGCAAAAGTATCCGTCGGTCGACAAATCTTCATAGATGCGACTATTGAAATGGTTGAAAATTGTCAAATTAGGATATGTAAGATATCTCATCTTAAATAATTTTAATCAGAGAAATGCTGAGTATTTTGTTTGTTCAAGATTTTAGTGTGTCGAAAATATTTTCCCAGCTAACCCATTAAAGACGGGGATCTTGACGAAAGTATGCTAGGTAACTCGGCGATCGCCCTGTTTTGTTTTTCGTCCCTAGAGCGAGCGATATTTTGTGTAATCTTAAAAAAAAAAAAAAAAAAAAAAAAAAAAAAAAATATTAAGACTTAAAAAAGTTTATTTAAACTTTTAAAACTACATGAAATATTAAAAAAGAACCAAACACTAATTACAATGTAGCTGCAAACCTTACTAATACAACTCCCGCCTTTAAGCTACAATCGAGATAAATCGTACTCCCGCCTTAAATGGGTTAAGATTCATATGACAGGGGAACTGTATAAAAATTTGTTAGTATATAAGTCTATACTTTTTTTTAAATACTTAAGTACTTCTGCTTTTCCCTGTCGTATATGTTGATAGAAAATCTGGAAAATGTATAGCACAATGAATAGAACAGTAAAATTTAGAAAATTGCAAGAATTATATATAATATATAATTTATTCAGAAAACCATAAGGATGTAGTTAGGAAATTGAAATTTTGAGCAATTATTAATTTCATCTAATCAACTGGTCGCCAAAGGTGGCTAGTACTAAATAAAAAAATATTTCAAAAATAAACAATGTTTTTTAAGCATACCAGAAATTATTTGTTTTGTTTAGATATGACTTACACAATGTAAATAAAAAGAAAAAATCAATTAATTTCATATTTTTTATATATAGCTTCTTATCTTGTTAAAACCAAATACTTCTCGGATCTTTCCACAAATTGAATCTGAGCATATTACATGAATTGGGCGCTTTTAAATACAATTCCAGAATAAAATTATTATCCTTAGTTTACTGTCGTAAATGAAAGCAACAATTTTAATGCTCTAAATAGTGTCGTAAAATTAATTGCGAGGGCGCCACTCATATGCACTTACATCATTTAGAAATGATAATCTCTATTTTCATTTTCCTGCAGTAGAAAGAAATTATTATTTTGTTCCTGCATTATAAAGGAAAATAAAAGCAAAGAAAAAAAGTATACCGTACAACAAATATGTATACTTTAAAGAAATCTTCAGTGATTAGCAGTAACGAAACATTTTTTTTTTGTAATACCTCCAACGTTTCTTTTAAACTCTTAACATTTTTTTAGTAAATAAAGACATTTATTTAAATAAACATTAAAATATACAAAAGCATTTAAAAATAGCAATAAAGCTGTTTCTCTAGATTAAACAAAAGCTGCTACTTTTTTGGAAACCTCATGTGCACGCACGTTTCTTTTATTTTTCTTTAATGGGTGAAAAAAATGGCATAATTATTTTAATTGCACTCAATTATAGAAATAAGAAGAAAAAAAAAGGATTATTTTTTAGAACATTTTTGTTTAGTAAATGGTCATTATTACTCGTGAATTTTTTTAAAGAAAATATTTTTAACGGGAGAATTTTAGTTTAGAATTGTGTTAGCATTTCAAGATTGCATTTTCTGAATTACAGTTTTTCGTAAATCTAAAGCTATGAATGTTTCATTCAAACAAGTCGGATATATATATATACCACTCGTTACAATCTATTTTTCCTGATATGCTTTTGTGTGACCGTAAATAGAGGCAGAAAATATGAAATTATATTTTGACGAATCTATTTATAAAACGATAACGTGCGTGGCACAAAAATCGGTACTTACGTATTATACCGTCTTCGTCAACGGTTTGGTAACTCATTGGCGATAGATTTAAATTTGGCGATTAAGTTGGACGTTATAATACGTAAGTACACAAAAATCAAGCTTATTACTAATTGTATAATGGCAACATTCAAATATAAACAAAAAAATCTCAAGAATTGCAGATTTCTTCACGTATTGAACATTTTCACAGTTGTACTGAATTTTTTGTTTAGCTAACTAATAGAATTGTAAAAATATTATTAGAAGTGTTTCTAAGATAGTTCGCCATGTCGTCAAAGAGGACATTCAGGCAGTGGAAAGAAAATATAAAAGAAATCAAGAAATATGCTTGAAATAAAAGAGTTCAATCAAGCACGAAATAGACTGGTTGATCTGTAGAGAACATCACCCTCTTGGCGCACTTTTCAAAATCGCCAACTCCCCGCGCTCTTGCGTCTTATCTCCCGGAGGAAGATATACTCCAACGACAAACATCGGGTTGCCATATTTGGCGCTAAATATCCTTGGCGAAAAGGGAGTGAAGCTCTCTCCAGTCGCACCAATAGACTTAACAATTGGCAGATAAGTAATCATGATAAACATTAACATTCCGTTTCTTTCCAAGCATGTCAGGGTCATGGTTATCTTTCAAAAAATTCTCTATAAGTCTGCAATCCTTTGTATATACTAGAAACGCTAATAATCGACTTTTAAAGTTGTAATCAAAAATTGTGATTATATTTGAAGTGAAGTCGCTCCAAAGTGTTTCCATTTTGACTCGCGTATACTTATCTTAAGTCTAGCTTTAATCGTTGTGATTTGCATACGGAAATTTGCGCTTATATCTTTTAAAACAACTATCGTACGAAAAAAAAAACCTGTTTATTTTATTTTAAGACTAAACATTTAATTTATCTTTTTTATTATATCAATTTTATTTTCATACAATTTTCATTTAACATTAATAATATTTTTAATTCAACCTAAAACAATTCTTTATAGGCATTCAAACTCTCCGTCAAAATATTTAAGTGCGTACTTTTAGTATTCATTCAATCCTTAGTAGTTAACATTACAACTTGTTATTTACAGTGAACTGTTTCAATCGAATTCACGTGTGTTAGTCGTATCAAATTATATATATTTTTAAAGAAATGCATCCATATTAATAATTTAACAGCTTAAAGAGTCAATAATTTAGACGAACAAATTAGTCGCTGAAGGCTGGTAATTTGTAAAATTGCTTTTCTGAGTTATTGATTTCATGCTAAGGAAGAAAATTTTATAGATAGTTCTAATGAACGACGACGGTTCAACAATTCTTCAATATTGTCTACAGAAACAAAAATTCCTGAAACTGCAGGAATTTCCTTGTTGTATCAATCAATGGCGAAAATATAAAATTTTTTTTAGAATATTCGACACTTTGTCATGAGAATCATATAATTAAAAGCTTTCAGATGATATACAGTTGAATGCAGCTCAAGTGAGTGCTTTGTAATATTAAATTGCTGTTAATTCTCTCAGAGACCCTAATGCTGTTATGGTTATTTATTAAATCTTCGCCACTGTATACCGCAAACACCGTTTTCTGAACGCTTCGTATGTGTTTGGTTATCTCTTTATTGTATTTTCGGACAGAATAAATCGTCATTATCTTTTATTGAGACTTTTAACCCTTTTCACTCCGAAACATAATTAGATGCAAAATTATTCACCTAATACAAAGGTTTGTTTATTGCTATAAAATATGAATATACATTATTCTTTTAAGTCGAATTTCTTTGAAAAATTAACCTACATCTCTTAACCATTATGTAGGCGTTTTCACCAATTAAATTTGAAAAATAAATATATAAAACGTCAAAATGATGCACAATCTTGAATGGCGAGTCAGAGGCACCATCGGAATGCAAAGGGTTAAAAAGTGTTCTCACGACCTGTGACCTTACGATTTGGTCATAAACCTGCCAACTGATCCAATATATGATTCCTCATCTGTGGACGTTGGTCAAGAGTTTCCCGCAAATTATCAATAAACTGAACAGACATTAAAGTACCTAGAAAAAACACAATATTGGGGGATATTATGCTTGTCTCCAGACGCCCATATGTCGTTGGCACAGGGCTTTAGATTTTTCATCATTCACCCATTAGACGGGTTTGAATTTGTTTGTAAAATTATTACCAGAATTTCATTTTAAACTTTATTGCATAAAGAAAACGAAATGGAGCTTACCTTGTCAGTATAAGGTTCCAAGCACAAATCGATTTGTTCGTCCTGTAATTTTTTCGCAACGAAATCGTCTAGAGTGAAAGGTTGCGTTGAGCACTGTAAAAGTGGTTGTGGGCTCTCCTTTCTCCGTCTCGATTTCTTGCCCTTCCTGTCAGACTTGTAAACCCCGACATCTGCCGGTTGCAAGATCAGCAGATCACTGGGAGGACAACCTTTCATCTGCCTCGGCAAAGTCAAAGATTTCCCATTGTTTTCACTAGATTCCAAAGGAAGAGAATTCTGGTACGGGCCTTCATCTAGATATCCGTTGAAGTCACTTTCATTTCTCCTCTGGTTCACATGGTTGGATTCTTGGCCAAACGATCTCATCTGCTCTTTTAGTTTCAGCCTGGACGATTCCATCAGATATTTTTCCTCTTTGGTAATATACGAACCGCTATTTGGATAAATGGATCCATTCAGATGATTGAAAGTGGGCCCGCCCACAGAAAAGTCCGAGAGCTTTTCCAAGTAATTCATTTGTGAAAGGAGATGGCTCTTGTTGGGCGAGTCTATGACGAGTCCCGCCCTCGAAAAGTACAGCTGCTCTGTATAAGCACTAATGCCACGGCCGTAGGAGTAGTGTATTTTTTGATTGGAGTGAAGATCTGAGTAGAAATACAGTTTATCAGATGGCCTGTTCAGGGGTATATTGAGGATGTCTCGGGACCTGTCATCCTCTATTTGATCTGAGCCGTTGTTTCTGTTTACAGAAGGCATTCCGTAGTCCAGGTTATTAATTTCGTTGCACGTGTAGGCTGTGTCGGGATAAGCGTCCGTGTTAGAAACTTTTGGCGAGTAAGGAAGGTAGGATTCAGGCACATTGCTGGAACATGATTCGCTCCGCTTTCTGGGGGAGGAAAATCTCGAAGAAAACGAAACATGATTGGATTTTTGTTGATGAAGAGGCGACTGAGTTCCTTCCATAGAACTGGGTGTCACTCCAAAGTTTAAATCTACAAAGAAATATTAGGAAAAGTTTCTTAAATGAGAACAAAGGCAATGAAGGTGTGCGAATATTTGCAATGAATGGTATATAATTTAATTAACTTCGAAGAGCAAATAACAAATTCCAGGGATCATTTGAAGCTAAAAATTAATCTCCTTATGAGATTTAATATAATGTAAAGAAGTTGAAATCTTCTCTCCATTTCTAAGAGACACATGTTTGAATATTATCACATCTGGTCAGCTGTGCGACGATTCTCCCCTTTAGTGTCACCATCTGGACGTGAATAGAGTCTAGATAATCAACCACCCGTGCGGTTTACGATCCTTTGAAGAAGGAAACCGTGTCAAAATCCCAGATGTAACCATTTCTCCTATGGGACCACCTCAACTTTAATAAAGCCAAGATAATGAACCACACATGCGTTTTATGGTCCTCTGAATGAAGAAGTACTAAAACTTCCAAATGTGAATATTTCCCTATTGTGGAAGCTCTGCTAAGAGGGTGGATGATTAATAAACATTCTCAAGGCCAATTGCTGACCACTGGGAATATTTCTAAAGAATTATTGGATGATCGGCATCTCCAGCTCACCAATGGGAGCCTGAGCGGCGGAGTTTGACCGAGATTAAAATGGTTGGTTTTGAAAGGACTAGACGACGAGACGAGAATAGCTGAGCTGAAGAGATATCACGTGACCTCGAGTTCCTTGATTAAAGATCTACCGGAAGTAAATCCGTAGATCTCGTGAGCTACCTGTAGTAGCCGGATACGCTAGCAGCCTGTTAGTTTCTTTGTATTAGTCGTGAAACTGTTAATCCAGGTATAAATATTTCCCAGCATATTAACCTAGATTAGGACGAGTTTTTTAAAATTGTATATAAGCTGTAAAGAAAACATTTGTGTTTAAACGCTACCCATTTATTTGATCGATCAGGATCAAGTCATTACAATAGCAAGCCTCCAAGCGCTGCACCCTGGTTAACACTAAATGTGCTACGGCTTTTCTTCCTTTCTTGGGTCTCTAAAATTATTGGAAGGCTAGTGAATTAACGGCGTCATAGCCAATCTTCTGGTCTTTGGAATAAATAAATACATTTCGTTATGATTGGAGAAGTGTAATAAAAAATAATTTAACTTATAGAAATATTATATATGAAAATTTATTTTTCAAACTGTATTATTATTTTTATTATTAAAAAATGTCACGTGAAATGTTTGCATGCTTCCGAGATCATAACATTTTGTTGAGGATGCATAATAAAACGATTCATCTAGTTTTAAAGGTATTTTTAGAATTTACATGTTTAGATAAATTATAGACATGTTTAGTTAAATTATTTTTCTTCCTATTTTTAGGGAAAAGATCATGATTATAGAATAACAATGCTCTTTTAAAATTATATATATATATATATATATAGTAATAAAATTTGCAATAATTTAGATTATCTATTACATACTTCGTATGGATAATTTTTTTAAGTGTATCAAACATATAAAAATATTTGGTACGTCAGACGAGTGATAAAGACTTTCTCATTTCGGAAGGAAATAAATGTTCTGTATCATACTTAATTGAACTTTCGTATTATTTCCCCATCGGCAATAGTAAAAGCGAGTGATTGCGTTGATTCTCCTGTTTATGGTTAATTCTACTAACTTTTATACCAATAGGCCTGACTTAACAAATTTGTATGCTCTGTCAGAAGCGTAATAAAGAATTTCAGCGTCTGTGATCTTGTAAAAATACTTAATTAAATAATAGAGGGAAAAAAAAGCAAACCTCATGCTTTTTGATTAAAGCATTATAGCTTTAAAAATTGATGCCATTTCAAATCAAAGGAATCGCTGGGAGCAAGATCAGGTCGATAAAGTAATTGATGATACACCTCCTATCGAAGCATCTGCAGTAGAAATTTTGTAGAATTCGCCGCGTACGAACGAGCCTTGTCGTTGATCAACGCAACACTAGCACTGAATATGCTATGTCCGTTATTCTGAATTGATGATGGAATTCGATCGGCACTATCTTTTGTATGTTTAAAAAATTTATCTCGATCCTACCTCGCCTTCGAAGAGCGAAGAGCCTTAAACCGGCTACCCGAACTTCCTTAGAGGCACACGAAAAAATCTGAATGACCGGACCGCCGTACCAGTAGTACTAACGGGAACTGGAATTGAGTTATAAGAGCCATCACCAACCACGGTACAACTCTTCCCTTTGGAAGTATGTCTCTTCATAGGTGGGAGGAGACGTATCCCAATTTTTTGTTTTCCTACCAAGGTGCTGAAAAACAACAATTATGCCGAAAACTTCTCATCCTCAACAACACTGGCGGGGACAGCACTGGTCATACGGGCCATCACCAGCCACGGTACAACTCTTCCCTGGAGAAGTGTGCACGTCATCGGTAGATGGAGGCAAACCCCATTTTTCTGTTTTCCTACCAAGGTGTCGAGAAGCAACCATTTTGCGGAAGCATCACATCCTCTATAACGAGGGGCCCCCTGGGGGACGGAGGAAGAAAAAATGAGCCGAACTTTGCACAATAAAATGATGTTAATCTAAGTGATCGAAAATTACAACTGCCGCGTACGATATTCACACCCACAATCTGCCTGTCTTCTGCTCTCGCATTTTGTACATTTTGCAATGCCATCTGATGGTGATCTGGGAAACTTATTTACTACGTCAATTTGTAAATAACACGTAGTTGTATAATTAACTTAGGTGAAATATAACTTTTATTTATATACATGAGTTGGATGATGAACATGAATGAATACCTTCAAAATATTCTATCGCATTCAAAAGCTTTATCCGATGATCCGCATTCACAATTCCAAGAGAGATCAGATCCTGTTCTTCTATGCCTTTTAGGCTGTCGAGATTGTGGTAGCCATTTAGCACTAAAACATTCATGTACACCTGCAATAACAGAGGATTAAAAAAAAAAAAAAAGAGCGATTGAGATTTTCCATTTTAATAAGCACATTTTATATTTAAATTTTTTTTGAGTAACACTATCAATAATTTATTCCAGAAATAAAACAACATAGAAAAAGATAAGGTTTTAAAAATATTATAAAAAGAATGGCTTGCGAACCTTTTAATTAAATCTTAGACTTTTTTCTTAATTTCAAGATGTCGTTATTTCAAATGTATGTTGCGCAAATGCTGTACCGTGAAAACATTAGGATTTTATGACTCTGACGTAGTGAATCTACTGTAGGATATTTAATTATCTATTATTATTATATCTATTTGTATGTAACGACAGGATTGCTCATCAATAAGTGAATAATAAATAAAAAAAGTATTAATGCTATTTAACGTTTAATAAATGGTAAAAAAGTACAAAATATTTGCTACATTCAATGAAAGAAAACGATTCTGCTTAATTCTTATTTTTTAATTTCATATATTATGGTTTTTATTTTATATTGGAATTTTTAATTATATTTTCGTCTGTCTTTCCTGTATTCCTCTTATAAATCCATTAAGAATAGAAATATATAAAAGAATATACAGTTCACATTTTTTTTTATTTGATTTTTGTTTCAAGAATAATACAAATTTTTAAAAATTAGTAGTTAACTGACTCGACAATTTGTAAATACCACACTTCTTTAGATCCATATTTTAAAAGTTGTATTTGCTGCAATTAGTTATAAAGTATTCCTTGACTTCTACTACATTAAGGATGTCGAACAATATCACAGACTCTGATATTATAAGTATGTGTTTAACTTTCTGGAATGTAGTCATAGATATTTCATTCATATCATAAGGAAACAGATCGCCAAATTCCGTCTGCGACGATTTGTTTTTAGATAAATGCATTGATCAACTATAGTTTGTCAAGGTAGTAGGTTTGTAAGCAATTATAAGAGGTAAGGTGCACCTAGATAAGTCGAATCATATGGCAAAACTAGTTCTCAGCTGGCGATAAATGGTGGTGCCCAAACTGTTTTGACTGTGACGCGATTCTACCAATTGCAAACATACTAATAGGAAAATGCGCAGTTATTAGTCTCTAACCACTAACTCGTTGTATATAACCAATGATAAAGTGGATGTGGAGATCTTGCGCACTGTCCTACTCCATCTTCTACAGCGCCTTCACTATCACTTGCAAATGGTCCATCCATTAATATTGAGGTGACGACCTGGTTGCGTACTAGTCACTTCTGTCAGATAACTAAATCCGGAAACTTAGAGAATGTCCATGTTTCAGATGAGAAGTCTATATTTAAACTGATGGATCACAATTAGAAACTTTCGACTTTGCCCCTTCCTTGGGCTAACGACCATTACCCCTTTTTTGGAATTTACCTTTACCGTTCAGCAAGTAATCTTTGTTATATGAATAAATAGCAGTCTTTCATTTTCTCTACACGCTGTGTGTAAATATAATTTTATATTTATAATTATGTATTCACCTTCATATAACATTTCTAACTTAAAAGTAATATGTGATTCCGATTTGCGTAGAGTACCATTTCATTCCTAGAAGTTCATAAAGTTAATGGCGACGCTATGGAGATAGAGGAGTTTTTAGTCAAATGAGATAGTTTACTGAAAATAGTATCTTCAAACTGAGTAAATAAAATGGCAAATATATTTCAAGAAACAAAAAGTGCAAATAATTGGATATTATTTAAAAAAACACAACATTCAAATGAAATTTTTCCGATACTTTGAAAAATAAAATGTAAAAATTTAACCAGCTAAATGATGCTCAAAATACCAATGATTGTGAAAAATATCTTAAATAGAAATTTAAAAAGGTTATTTTGGATTAAAAAAATGGTTAAATTCCCATCTGCCGTCACCATCAGTATTTATGGAATCATCATTCAATAATAATAATAAAATCGTATTATTCAGTATTATTTGTTAAGAAACATCAATTTTTCTTTATCTATTTCCTATCTTTTCTATTACTCGGAAACATTCTTGGTTGTATGAAATATTATAATACATAAACTTAAAAGTTTCTATTCAATCCATAGAAATATTCCTGGCTGCCATGTAACAGCCTTTTGGAATAGAACTCCCCCCCCCCTGAATCTCTTAAGAGAAGCAGGAATGTTTATAACAATGCTATACAGTAATAGCATCCTACATTTCACGAATATAATTCCCGTCTCCAAAACGATTTCATTCATTGGCATATGTGTCCGGGCCACCTCCTCCTAAAAGATATGACAGGAATCTTCTCATCTTTCAGTTGACCCGAAATGACATAAAAAGACGTTGTAAAACACAAATCGCTTTCCAGGCGGAAGGCTCTCATATTTTTATCTGCCGAGATAGCGTCAGGATTAATGGCTCAAACAAAACGAATGGCCCTCATGCCCCCTCCCCCACGTTGCACAGAAAATCTCCCACCCTCTGACACACAAAAGGCGTATCCAGGTGACCACTGGTCCGGTCACAGTTACATAACAGATCAATATCGCCCACCTTTCTCGGCTGGAAATATGAAGTTTTTTCTGGACTTGCTAAGTCGGCGGCTTTGTTTTGCACCACCACTTCTTTTCTTCTGCTTATGTCAAAACTAGAGATGGCATATATATATATAGATGTATAAAAAAAGAAAGAAAAATGGAAAAATTTGTTTTTGCCTGAATGGCAGCAGCTGGAAGTGATCCGTTGTTAAGCTAGCCAATCGATGGGTCCGCTTTCTCTTTCCCCCAATGGTGATTGGTTGCGAAATGTTGTGTGAACTACAGAAGTGATTGAAAATGGAAGTTCTTAGGATATGTAAGCGTAAATCTTCCGGCTAAGATTCGGTAATTGAGAAAAAAAAAGAATAGGACATATTTCAACGAAAAAAAAAGAAGTATCCAGACATTTTTCACGCCTAACAATAAAAAGTTACATTAGTTTTCTTTTCAAAGAAGTTAGAAGGTTATAAAAGGAACATGGGCGATTTATTTTTAAGGATTCTGAATCATCTTTATTGCATTTAATTATTTAAGGAAGGGAATATGTATTACAGAATAACATTACAGAACTTATTATAGAACTTAAAAAGTGAAAAATTATTTTTTTTCCAACGAAGCTTGAAGCTTATAAAAGGAATATGGTCGATTTTTGTAGGGAATTCGAATCATCTTAATTTCATTTAAATATACAAGGAAAGAAACATTTTCCCTATAGGACTTAAAAGTTAAAATTTAGATTTTTCTTAAGTAAGCTAGAAGCTTATGAAAGGAATATGGACGATTTATTTTTAAAGAATTCAAATTCTCTTTATAGAATTTAATTATTTAAGGAAGAAAATATTTTTTACATAGAACTTAAAGTGCAAAATTAATTAATTATTTTTCCAATGAAGCTTGAAGCTTTAAAAAGGAATATGGTCGATTTTTTTAGGGAATTCGAATCATCTTAATTTCATTTAATTATGCAAGGAAAGAAACATTTTTCACATAGAACAAAGTTAGTAAATTTTTTTTCATGGAACCTAAAAGTTTATAAAAGGAATATAGGCGATTTATTTTTAAGGAATTCGAATTATCTTTATCCAATTTTATTGTTTAAGGAAGAAAATATTTTTGACATAGGACTTCAAAGTTGTATTTTTTTTTTCCCAATGAAACCAGTAGTATAAAAAGAACTTGAATGATTTATTTTTAAGAAATTCGAATCACAAATATTTCATTTAATTAATTAAAGAAAAAGACATTTATAGTACCTGAAAATTATTGGGTTCACCTCAAAATTATATAAAAATATTATTGTTAATAATGTCGTTCCTTCGATGCCACACGTTTCTAACATGGCCCATAAACTTTCATTTTATAATTTTATTATTTTTCAGAATCCTACAGATGGCGCTATTTCTATCCTAATGCTGATTTAATGAGAAAATTTCACTTAATAGTCATAACATGTGATTAAGATTATGCTTTTAAACTTTTAACATGGGGGATTGAATATGCTTTGCAATAATTTGCCTCAATAGCTTGCAAATGAAACAGTAGAACACTTGGAAATATTACATATCCTCAGAAGATACGAGAGAAAAATTTATTTAAGCAGTTCAATAAAGCAATTGAAGACATTTTATTTTCTAACTTATAATGTTTCAAAGTTCATTTTTCAAAATGTCTAGGGTTTCTCGGACAACCTGTGTTTTATCATATTAAAAAAAGCACATCAAAAACGTGCCAATCGTCCAAAAACTCTGCAATCCTGGGTGTATAACAGAATTTCAAACAAAAGACAAAGTTTAAATTAAAAAAATATTACCTTTTTAATGATATGAATTTCATTTCCTTAAATTTTTTACTTTAAACTTAATAAAATTTTAATTCAATTTTATACATTATCTGAAACAATGCCTTTAAATTCTATAATGAAAATTAAACTCCCCGCTAAAATGAACAAGGACATGCTTTTGCCCATCAGTCTGTCTATAGTAGGATTTTTACTTCCCCAATTTATTTTATAATACATGCACTTTGTAATTTGCAGTAAACTGCTTTATTGAATTTAAGGTCGGGGATAACCTAGTTGATAGGGCGTTGGATTCTCATTTCTCGGGTTGAGAGTTCAAACACCGTCTCTCCGTTCATGATGGTGGCTAGCGCACGTATAAATTTGTCGTGGTTACAAAATCCTTCGTGCCGAGAGTAATACCACTAGGGGTACGGGTTCAGAGGTGATAGTTCTCTGATTCAGATCCAAATCACTATTCATGAATAAATGAATGAATTAAGTCCACCCCGTAAAAAGAATTATGACGCGTGAGTAGCTAAGATGACGGTATTGAAAAACAAGAGACGCTCTTTCAGCTTAAAATAGTTGACTCTAGAAGAGGTGGAGTCAGCTACCTCTGATGGATAAGCCCGCTGTTGCCTACAATAAGTGCCATTAGAAACAACAATTGAATACCAATTTACAAGATGAAATGCATTTTTTTAAATGCGTCACATGTTAATAATTTAACAGTCAAAATTTGAATAATCTGAGGGAAGGAACTGGTCTCCAAAGGCGGTTAGTTATTTAAAAATACATATACTCTTTTTCTTCTCCAGAGGAGAAAAATTTTTATTAATGAGATATCTCTCTGCATTTCATATATAACGTTTTTGAAAAAAAAATGTAGTTGACAATTTTAACACTTTAACTGCCATGAGAATGATCATTCTTATTTTTTACTATTTTTTTTAATTCGTTCTACTCTTTTTCTACTATAGTGAAAAATGGCTAAGTGGGCATCTAATCAGATAGATGATTTCAGATGGATAAAGCTAATTATATAGAATCATAAATATCATTGTTATAACAACTGAACTATCATTGTTATAACCTGAAATGATCTCGCATGCTCTTGATAAAGGTTTTATACCCTCCATAGAATTGTGGATCTTGTATAAGGCCACGAATCCTTGCATGCAATGAGTGAACAATTATCAGGAAATATAGAACTTTGACACGAATCTAGCAATTTTTTTAATTTCTTTTTTTTTTTTGCATCTATCATGCGAATATATATTTTTCATGCATTTCTACAAAATGTGTGGAAATAAAATTTAACACAGAATCACATGTTTCAATCACAAGAAGGCATACACAATTTTATTGATTTAAGATCATTATATTTATGAAATAAATATAATGACCTTATAAATAATAATTACCTTATGAAATAAATATAATGACCTTATAAAAGTAATTACCTTATGAAATAAATATAAAGACCTTATAAAAATTAATGACTTTATGAAATGAATATAATGACCTTATAAAAAATAATGACCTTGAGATATAAATATAATGACATGAAATAAATATAATGACGCGAAGGTGCTATCGATAGACGATTAATTATTTGAGAGATTTGGTTCTGAATCTAATAATAATTTATATTTTAACCTATGTAACAAATTTTATGTCCCTAAGTCATTGTGTTTTGTAATTATCGTGCTCATTTGTACTCAAACAGCCACGAAGGAAAGTTTGCTATGAATATAATTCGTTCAAATCAAGTTGTAAGGAAATCATTAAATTATCAAGTCTCAGACAGAATCTGCAACTGAATCTACAATATGTACAAATCTACAATGAGTACCGAATTTCATTCGTCTAGATCTAATTAGTTTTAAATTATCGTGCACACAAACAAGAATTGTTCAGAAACAACAAAGTTTGATGAGATTGGTGGCAACAAGGATTTTGTTTGCATTTGGAAAACGGCTGTTTGTTTTGGTTTGGTCGGAATTCCTCATGAGAAAAGGAGGAGCAAATAAAATAAAGCAAACGTTGTTATTTAAAAAAGCTTTCTTTCATTCGCCCATTGAGTAAAACAAAATAAACATAAACTTGAATTTTAAACAGACATAATACCAAAAATGTGTTTTTCAAATTCAGGATTAAAATTCTTGTTTGAGAATCTAGAAATTGCTATGAAATAAAAAAAAGAGTATAAATATTAAAAAAAAGAACAATAAAATATTGTTCATTTAAAGAAACCACTTACTGAAATTAAGATAGTAAATTAAATAATGTGCTATAATCAAGACAGTTAATGACAATAAATAATAAAGACAGTTTTTATGCAGATAAAAAAATTTATGCATATTAATTAAACGAACACAGAAAAAAATTATCATTAAGGCTTATAGTTTATGACAAAGGCATAATAAATTGAGGTTTACGTCGCATAAAAAAAGGAGATAATGGCGAGATGATTTAACTGGAGGGTCAAAACTGATTTCTGTAACTACTGTTTTTATGCACTTTCAAAGCGCATTAAATTTCAGACACGAATCTTTAACGAAGTAGTTTAATTATGATGGAAGTTATTAGCTGCATCATAATTAAGCAGCTTTTGGAATTTATTTAAATTTTAGTTGAGTTTTATTTGGTTATGAAGTTTTATTAATAAAAGTAAACAGAGACCATACGAAGCCATTAAAACGATTAAATTATGAAAAAGTAATACAGATTTTTATGAAATATAAGTAAAAGACTTAGGGATGTTTAATAAAACAATGAGTTAGTTTAACTGAGATAAAGAATTGTTTTTCGTTGCTGTTTATAGTATTTATTTATTTATTAATTTGTTTTATAAATATAAATGAATTTGTATGTCAGGTTTAAGATTGTCCATCAGTGGTCAAGTGTTAAGGCATTGCCTGACTAATAAACATGAACATGAAGAAGAAAATTATTGGTTTTATTCTAATGGCATCTGTTATGAGCAAGTTCATTGACGCAATCTGTGCATCAAATTTTAATCATCTAGTCCTCTTCGTCTTGTAACTAGAAATGTGGTGTAGGAATCATATACCAAATTTTATTCATCTAATTCATGTGCTTTTGAGATATCGTGCTCAAAGACAGGCAGACAGCCATGATTTCAAAAAAGCATTTTTGAACGCAGGCAGGTCTGAAACGTAGATTCGTTGGAATTGTAAGTTTTAACTTTTTTACAATTTTTTTTATTTTTGCAAATAAAAAGATGTCAGGCACACAAATTATATCCAAAAACTGAGATGACGAATCCGGAATTTGTTATTAATGATGAGACGCTAGACTTTCTCTTCTACGAACTTTCAAACAGTTGGCAAAAAACTGACAATTTTAGACATCATGTCCTTCAGAGTCCTAGGATTACTTGGTACCATCAGTACTGAACTCAAGTCATTATTTTCAATTTGCAGATGTTTTCTGTGATCGGAGGTTTCTGTGTATTCCTTTAAATAGTGGTACACAGTGCAAATTCCTCCACAAATGCATTCATTTTTCTGTATTCTTTTAAATTTTAGGAAATCTCCAATGTCCTGATATGATTTGGATTACCAATGGATGGTACCTTCTTATTTTTATTTCTGGATTAGAAATAAAATCGTAAGTTACTATTCCTTCTTTGGACATATACCATCTGTTAAACCATTGTAGCTTAATTTCTTCTCTCAGTTCCCATTTTAAGACATCATTTGATTTGGAGGCAATTATATCCACACTCATTTTCTATGCCGCTATGTTTGAATATTGATTCACCTTTTCGTTACCATATATCCCAAATTAACTGAATACTGACTTAAAAAGGATATAAAACCAAATTAAATGATTGTGGATATAAAACCAAATTAAATGATTGTCATTTATTATTTAATTTACTCGCTGACAAGTATTTGTTTAATATTCATTTCTTAAATTTAACTATAAGAACTACAAATCGGAAGATGGTGTAATCATTGCAAATCAGAGGCCATGACTAAGAAAACCAAATTTCTATCTCAAAACTCCTCCCAATTTTGGGTTTTTATCCGCAGAATTCGAAAATAGATTACAATTTTTTCTCTCGACTTTATTGAATTTCAAAGTATTCTACAACACAACAATACTGTCACCAGCTATCGTATTCCACGCAGCAGATTATGTGGTAAAAAATTCCAATAAACTCAACCCGATACCGTATTCCTCTAAAAACAAAATCGAAAGTAAAAGTAGGCATAGATAGAGCATTAAAACCGTTACCTGTTCTAAGAAAAAGAAAGTTGGGGGCCTTCATCCTCAGAAGGAAAGAAAAAATCGTCTTCTTAAAACCCGAGACGCGATAAAGGAGGAATATTCTTTTTCTCTCTGCCCCCAAAGCCTTCCTCCTTCAATTTATTTTCGGTTCATAAGAAGCCCCTGCAAACGACGTCTGTTGGCTGCGTCGTTCTCTCTTGACAGAGCGGGGCGTTAGTAGACATTGTGTCGGTGCAGACGACCAGGGGGTATATCGTCTGCGATTTTATTCTCCTCGAGCGAAGAGGGATGGATTTGGAGCGACATGTTCAACGGCGATAAAGGAGGGAAGAGGAAAATGGGACCGGAATACCAAATGCCCTCAGAAAGGATCGCAGGGGGAAAAAATAAATTGTTGACAAAAGAAGTGTGTTCTACTTACCTTGGAGCAATAAAGCGGTCGTGATGTATTGCCGGGAGATGAGTTCTTGTTATTAAAAAGAGGGATGTGTTCGGAAGTAGAGGTCACCTGTGTGAAAATGATGTATCGCCTCCCCACCTACGCTTATTTCTTTATTGACATTTTATAACATTTGTTATTCTAGTTTTTGGGTGTGATAGTTGCGTAGTATTCAAATACATCATTTTTCAATTCGGATTTGACTTTTTCTTTTTGTTGACAGTATTCCCCTTCTTCTGTGCAGCTGACCTCCCCACCACCACAGAACATAGCAGTATCGAGATGATTTATTGTAGCCGACTGTGGGCTGTAGTAATGTCCATCCTAATATTGACCGAATCTGACAAACTGATATTCTCTTCGAGATAATTGACCCCAAAGTGGTCAAATACTGACCAACTCCTCCTCTCCAAACTTTCAAACAGTGTTAAAAAAAGTACTTATCTTAATGAAGCAATTGTGACTTTTAAAGGCCCATTTCATAGTATTTTTAAAAAAATATCTTCAATTAATAGCCGTTTATTTTATTACAAAATACTGACGTTTCAACTGTCAAATCACCCGCCCTTTTTCTCTGGTTCTTCATCCTGAAGCAAGTATGATGGTCAATTCAGATAGCCAACATAACTTTAAAGCGTGAAGTTACTGTTTTGTAATTTTTTTGTGTCAAAAGAGAATCTGACAAGATTGATTGTTCAAAATAATGGGGTTTATCTTTAATTAACTGAATACTTTCTTCTTCTGTACAGCAGACCACCCCGCCACCACTGAACGTAGCAGTATCGACAGGATTTGTTGTGGCAGGCTGCGAGGGAACTGACCCCCAAAGTGGTCAAAACTGACCACATCCTCCTCTAAAATGGTCAGTTTTTTGCCTCTACAACAGTTGGCAAAAAACTGACCATTTTAGACATCATGTCCTTCAGAGTCCCAAGATTACTTGGTACCACCAGTGCTGAACTCAAGTCATTATTTTCAACTTGCAGATGCTTTCTATGATCGTAGGTTTCTGTGCATTCCTTTAAATAGTGGTAAACAGTACAGATTCCTCCACAAATGCATTCCCCTGTAAAACTTTTAATGATTCATATTGCATAAAAATAAACTATATCAGTTTTTAATATTTTTTATATGAACTTTACTATGGGCGTTTTCTACCTTAGACTTAATAGCAGGTTATCCTCGTCTTAGGTGGCAGGGTATTTGTATAGTATTTTATTATTTAAATAACACTAATTTTAAAAACATATCTTTACTTATCTTTGGATTTATAACTTTTTAAAAAACAATCTGAATATTATTACGGGATGAGGTTTTTTTAGACAAAATTCGAAACTATGATCCTTTTATGAAACACGAATGTTACTTAGTATTCAAATACATCATTTTTCAATTGTTTTATTCCTTCAAACTTTCTACAGAAGACAATGCTAAGACTGCCTTACATTTATATAATATAAAGTTAACTCTCTACGTTACAACTGTCTTTTTTAATAAGTAATTGATCTTTATAAATTTCTTTTTTGACAACGTTTTTCTCTTCTCACGTCCTTATTCAAACTTTCAGTCGTAATCTTGGCACGAAAAGGAATTGTTCGTTGTAAAATTTACAAAAAAATTATTTTTTCTGTGAATGTTGTAATTTGTGTATTTAAACCAGTAAATATTTGTAAATAAACACTAACGCGGCAGGAATTTTATTTATATATCTGAATTCTGAATGAGTTTTAATTAAAACTTCTTCATTAGTACATAAAGTGTAGTAAATTATTTACTGGCGTCCACATAAAACTTATCAGAAAGCGAAATTAGTCAGTGACTGATTTGGTACGCTTTAACAAATGTTATGTAGTATTCAAATGCATCATTTTTCAATTGTTTTCATCCTTCGATGCCTCTTTTAAGAAATTAGGGTTTATATATACCATCTAGTTTAAATATAAAATTTCATAGTTTTTTGGGTTGGATAATTTCTTTTTTATATGAATCTATGGTATATGAGACATATATTTCATACGCGCCTATTTAATTGCAAAAATGAACATTATTTTAAGAATTATAATTTAAAAAAATGTTCTTTGTTTTTGTAATATTTTTCAAAAATTTAAAGCTTAATACGTGGCATGATCGATCCTAAACGAGATGAATTATTGTCACCACTCTTTAGTATGAGAAATTAAATCATCATTCTTTAGTAAGTCCAAAATCAAAATTGGAAATCTTGGGCCGTTTCTGCAAGACAACGAAGAATTGATCTCCCCAGATCCTGAATCCATGAATAAATTTTTGATTCGTTTCTAAATCAAAACATCCGAAAAATACTAACCATCAAAATTCCTCTATTCATTTTTTCCACAGAACACTCTGTTTTTCATTATTGTATCGAAAAAAGCTATTATTTTGCGCACTGTGTGCAAACTTTTACCTTTCTGGATAAATCTCTACACGTATATGCATTCAATCGACAGAGAATCTTAAGGATTCCAAGTTCGAGGATATTCTGTGGCGAATATCTGTGGAAAATTGTGACATGATCGCACATATTGATTAGTCTCAAACACTGTTGCCATTAATTTAAAGCCTTTGAAGGAGAATTTAAAGATCACATTTCTGAATCCCAAAGGCACTCTGTAGGTTTAAGGAATCCGAACACATTGAAAAGGTCAGTTTTAGCTATGAACGAAATTTTAAAAAATTTCTCTTATTGAATAGGCCAGTCTTTTAGAGTCCAAATTTTGGGATTTCTAAGCCCCAAATTCGCCTATCGAAGTGTAAGAGAAAAGGTACTCTTACCTTGTCGTTCCGGGAACTTCTAGATGAGATAGAATCGAGGTATTCCAACGTGAATCAGAGCACAACATCGAAAGCATTAGTCCAGGGTTTTCATTTTCATCTATTTTTTATTTGCTTGACGAGGACACAGGCACAGATAATTATTTACAAATATATACATATATCCTTTTAGTTGTAAGAATCATTCACATCGCCTACAACCAACCATCACTGGGTGCGTTCACACCCCGAATCCAACTAAAGCTACACAAAAACACTAGAACCGAAATTCAAGCTCACAGCTGTTACTGTGGGATCATGGGATATTTCCCTGACGTCACCAATGCGCTTGCGCGAAAGTGTTACATCACGTTATGGTGAGGCCCAGGAATTCCAACATCCTCCCACCTTTGAGTTTTAATTACAGAAAACTCAAACATAATAATCAAATCAATATTTAAAAAAATTCAAAATTATCAAATACAAATTGACAAACATCAAAACAATTGAGTTAAGAAAATGCTTATACTATCAAATATAAATCAAGAAAATATTCTAACTATCAAAATTACATAAATATTTCATACATCAAAATATCAAATTATTATTCATCGAAATATATCAAATTACCATTTATATCAAAGTATAGGTAAAAGGTATAAAAGTATATCTTATAGGTAAAAAAGTTTATCTTGGTGTTCAATTCTGAATTAAAGTTCTTAAGATATGAAGTAGAAACTAAAAGTTCAAAATATAAGAGTTCTTGTAAGAAAGAAAAAGTTCAGTTCTCACATTAAGAGTTTCTTTACCTTTTTTAATCTCCTTCCATACCTGGAGGTTGGTTCATCAGGTTCAGGTTTGTTCAGAGAATCTCTTTCAGCAGCACTGGTATCATCGCAGGTAAATTTTACCGGTGGTTCACACTTTTGGAAAAGTTCCTTGTCCTGTTCGCAAACTTCCAAAGGATACAGTCTCAATGTTGCACGTAGGATTTCTCCACTTTTGATTTTCAGTTTCACAAGTCTGATGTTTCCATCTGAAGATGTAAAGACTTCGATGACTTTACCTAAAGGCCAGTCCATTCTTTTCATATTGTCACTGGATATCAGAACGATGTCTCCAATTTTGATAGACGGGGATTTTCTTATTTTACTTTCAAATTGCCTGAGCTGTCCCAAATACTCAGAGCGAAAGCGTTTTCTTAGATCTTGTCGTAATCTTTGGCGATAAGCATATCTTTTATTTAGAGATTGACTATCTAGGAGATCTAGATCAGGTATTCCAATCTCTCTAACTTCTTGCAGGAACATATTGGGAGTAAGAGGTTCTAAGTCACTTGAGTCATCACTTACATAAGTTAGAGGCCGTCCGTTGATGACACTTTCACAGTCGCATAAGACTGTACATAATTCCTCATAATTTAGAGATGTTTGTCCTAGAACTTTACGAAGAATTCTTTTAACAATTCCAATTAATCGTTCCCAAAAGCCACCCCACCAGGGTACAGACGGGGGAATAAATTTCCAGTCAATTTTATTCACGGAACTGTATTTGGCTACTGTCGCCCAGTTAATATTTTTGATGAGATTATTCGCTCCAACTAAGTTTGTTCCATTGTTCGAATAGACGACACTTGGTCTACTTTGTATCAATTGGCAATTGGTCGAATTGATACCTTCACTCCTCAAAAATATACATGTAGCATATGCCTTCTCGGAAGCATCACAGAAGACGTGTAATGTTATATTGCTGTCTCTTTCATTTTTGTTTAGACATCTAGGAATAGAAATCTCATTTAAAATTTTAAGTTGATCTTTCCACCTTGTAAATTTTGTTGCTATCCAAGAAGGTAAATGTGAATCCCATGATAATTTTAGCTTCCAGCATTCTTGTAGCAGCAATTTCGGTATCAACGTTGCTGGGCAGGTAAATCCAATGGGATCAAAAATTTTATGAACAGTTGATAAAATGATCCGTTTAGTAATAGGTTGATCTTCTGTAACGGGATCTAAATCTCTCAAATCTACAGATAGTGAGTCAGTATTGATTTCCCATTTTAAGCCTAAAACTGGGACGATATTTGCTTCTGCTTCTTCTGGTGCATCTTCTTCAAAGGGGGTATGCTCCCACCCTCGTAAGTCGAACTTTGCAGGTTTTAGAATTTCTATCGATTCGTGAATGAATTTCATTAACTCAGCTTGATTTTCAACACTATGGATGCAGTTGTCTACATAAAAAGCCTTCAAAAGTTTTTGAGCCGTTTTATTGTAATCAGGGGGAGCATGATTCAGATGATAATCAAGAGTTGCTCCCAGTAAGAAAGGGCTGGAGGTTATTCCGAAAACTACTCTTCGGTGCTGAAAAATTCGTAAATTTTCTTTCTGACCACCTTGCCACCACAAAAACTTCAAATAAGGCCTGTCATCTTCATGTAGTTTTATCTGTAAAAACGCCTTTTCAATATCGGCTGTAACTCCATATTTTCCTATTCTAAACCTGTTTAAAACGGAGGGAATAAGTTCAACCAAATTGGGTCCCTTTTCTAAACAATCATTTATTGATGGTGAATTTTTGTCTCTAGCAGATCCATCAAAGACGGGTCTGATCTTCGTTGTGGAGTTTTCTTTGAAAACAGGGCGATGAGGTAAATAGTGTTCAGGGTCGGAAATAACTACCTCCTCAATAATACCCTGATCCAACCAATCTTTAAAAATGTTTTCGTAATCCTCTATTTTTCCTAATTTTTTCAGGGATTTAACAGAATTTGCAAGTCTTTTTTCAGAAATACTTTTGCAGTTTGTTAAAGGGGGATGCCCTTCTACCCAAGGTAATCGTACTTGATACCTTCCCTCTTCATTTCTAGTAACAGTTCGAAAGAAATGTTCTTTTGCCGATTGTTCCAATTCTTTCCTAGTTTTCTTTTCACTTGGATCACAAATTCCAAGTGTATCTAATCGCCATAAATCTGAGATGGTTGCATCATTAACGTGACAGGATAAAACAGTAGACGTACTGTCATTCTTTTCTGACTCATTTGTCTTTCCCATCAGTGTCCAGCCTAACTTAGTTCCTACGCAGACAACTCCAGAACTAAGTTGCTTTACCTCTCCTGTGAGCAATTTACCAGCGACGTCAGCCCCAATTAACAAATGAATTTCTGATGGAGATGACTGATACAACAATTGGTCATCATAGGAATGCATTACATCAGTTAAAAATATTCTATTAGACTTAAGTTCTTTAACATAGGGTGATAATTTTACTCTGGAAATATCGGAACAAATTTTTTCCTGATCCAACACATCAAAATTACAATGATAACTATTGTCTACATTACTTAAACGTACCCGGTATATTTTATGATTTTCCGCCTTTTCAACTCCGCTAAATAAAGAATGCAAAATTGATTCTTCACTAATAACTTCATAATCCATTTGTTCTGCAACGTATTTTGAAATGTAGGATCTTTGAGACCCTGTATCGTAGAGACACCGAATTAATTTCGTTTCACCATTCCCACGAATTTTTACTACTAATGTTTGTAAATAAACTTGACTTAAGGATGTTTTGTTAGTTAAAGTACTATCTAAAGAAATGTTCTCTTCCGAATTTTTTTCATTATTTTTAGCACTCGGACATACATAATTAGCATTACACATGATAGGTAAATGTTTTCCATTACATTTAAAACAACAAATTGTTTGCTTGCAGAAACGCGCTATGTGTTTGGATTTAGAATTTAAACATCTGAAACAAATTCCACGGCTTAAAAGAATTTCCTTCTTCTTTTCGTAAGTCAAACCTTTCGCAAATCTACAATCTTGAGTCAAATGCGATTTATCACAAAAAGCGCATTCCTTACTTTTTGAATCAACCGGATACGAATTTTGTCTGGAGTTATTAAATAAATCAAAACCAGACGGCTTTGCCTTTTCTCGAAAGTGATGATTCGTTGGTTTTTTTATGCTTTTCTAAATCGAAAGAAGAACGCGCAATTATTAATTTTTGTTCCGATTCTATTTCCTTTTTAAGAAAGTTTAAGAGTTGAGTTACCTATCACTCCCTGAACTTTCTGCTGTATTTAATTCAGTTTTATTACGTTCATAAACCCTCAATAAATCGCTGGGTAAACAAGACTCTACAAGAGGATATAGCAATATAGCTGAAAAGTTATCATCTGCAACCCCTAAGGATTTTAATGTTCTCAGCTGTCCTTCTAAAGTATCGTATAATTTTACTAGTGAATACTTTTGACCTTGAGGATTCGCGTTATTTATTACCACTGAAAGAAGCTCCCTGATATAAACTTCAATCAGCAGATCATCTCTTCCGAAGCGCTGCTTCAAACACTTGACAGCTTCCTCATAATTCTTCCCTGTTGGGGGGAGAGATTCTACCAATTGCCTCGCTGGCGAACCCTTAAGTGTTGATTGCAACTAATACTGGAATTTATCGTCATCTACTATATCTATATCTTCGTGTGTCTTTTTAAACTGCCCCCACCATTGAAGCCATTCTTTAATGTTTCCATTAAATTGTTTTAATTCCAGTTCCGGAAGTCTAAATTTACGATTAGTGCTATCGACTGATTCTTTCAATAGAGTAACATCGTTAAAAGGCTTTTCTAACGCGTTTAATCTCCTCTGTAATTTTGTTTTCGTTTCTATAAATCTATCTTCATAAGCAGTAATAGTTTCATATTCTAAATCAAAATTTTCTTGCGTGCACGTGCCATCGCTTTGCAAAATAGCTAAAATCTTTGCATCTAAATCATTTAATTCTTGATACTTTTTTTCTAAAAGGACTATCTGTGCTGCCAATATATCTGTGTCCTCTACTTTGTTTTCCAAAATTTCACAAGCTTTATTCAATGATCTCGTAAAATTACTCCTTGTAGGAGTTCTTAATTTTTTAATGCTTTCAACATCCATATCTAATAATTTCATAAATTCTAATTCTAAATACCTCGAATTCAATATCTATTTACATAAATTCAATATATGTAAATCCCGGCAGGGATGCCAGATTTTGGGATTTCTAAGCCCCAAATTCGCCTATCGAAGTGTAAGAGAAAAGGTACTCTTACCTTGTCGTTCCGGGAACTTCTAGATGAGATAGAATCGAGGTATTCCAACGTGAATCAGAGCACAACATCGAAAGCATTAGTCCAGGGTTTTCATTTTCATCTATTTTTTATTTGCTTGACGAGGACACAGGCACAGATAATTATTTACAAATATATACATATATCCTTTTAGTTGTAGGAATCATTCACATCGCCTACAACCAACCATCACTGGGTGCGTTCACACCCCGAATCCAACTAAAGCTACACAAAAACACTAGAACCGAAATTCAAGCTCACAGCTGTTACTGTGGGATCATGGGATATTTCCCTGACGTCACCAATGCGCTTGCGCGAAAGTGTTACATCACGTTATGGTGAGGCCTAGGAATTCCAACACCAAAAGAGGTTTACTTTTGTCTCCATGTTAAATAAAGTCAAGATATTAATATTTTCACAATGATCGGGATACTGGAAGTGGACATTTAAACAACCGGAAGTACCAATTTAATCGGGCAAAAACACGTTAAAAATTTGTATAAATAGCAATTTAGTTTTAAATATAGAAAATGTTTTAAATGGCAAAATGCAAAGTGCCAACGTGAGTTTCAACGGTGTTTTATAAAAATTTGTGCTTAAAAATGTCATTGTTGAGCGCTGAGCCCTTAGATTAGGGGTATTTATACCTCTAATACATTTTAATGAAGTTTTTATAGTATTACTGAATGTCCTTAAGGTTACTGGAGTGTATTCTAGTGCAAATGCTGAGCTCGACAAAGACAATAAATGAATCTAGGCGACATTCATTGCCAAATGCAATAATTTCCAGAAAAAAATTAATTAATTAATAAAAGGAAAATTGTTAAAAGTTTACGAGAAAGAAGGCATAACTTATAAATTTGATGAATTTTAAGTATATACACACATAATTTCTTATTGAAACATGTTACTGTATACTTTAAATACATTTTTCTCGAAATTGATTTTTACTCATTTTTTGCTCATTTCAAATCAAATAACTCAAAATGCTAATAAATAAAAATACTACTACTAATAATAATGATCTATATTACTATGAATATATAGTTATTAAATTTGGTGAATGTCTTTATGCTATTTTCGAGGGAATGAATTAAAAGAACTTAAATTGAGTGAATATATTTTTTTAAATTTACAGCCTGTTGTTTGAACAATAAAGTCATAAATTTACTAAATATTTCATTATAAGTCTTCGTCTGATGCTAAAACTTTTATTTATTATTATAACCATACGATTATAGTTCATTGCCCTAAAAAACTATGTAGCTTATTTTGGTATAAGTTTTATTCGGATGAGAGTAATAGTTTTTGGTGTAACCACTTTGAAGTTTTTAAAGAATTCCTTTAAATTTGTGGCATTAAATGACAATTTTCAAAACCTTTTAAAATTTATTTTAAATATTGACATCTTATTGCTAATTGTGAATAGTTTTAAATCCAGAAATAAGGTTAAAGTATGTCTACACCATGTTTTTCAAAAAAAAAAAGTGTTCCGAAAGTGTTCGGATACTTCAAAATCAGATGGCAAGATGAAAATTTTAATTACTCACTGCCTTACTCCAGATGCAATAGCATACCTTGTCGGTGATTGCTTCATAAGGTAAAGGTAAAATTTATTATAATTTTGCTGTTTAGCTGCGATTAGCGTACATAAATGTACAAACTAATTTCTGAAAGGAATCAATCGTTTATTTTTTTAACAAAATGCATAATTGTAACGCGGTTATACAGCTTGCATTTGAAGCTAATTTTAATCTTCCACATCTGATTCAGATTTTGGAAACAAAATCTGTATATAAGAAAAAAATTCTAATACAATAAGGAACAGATGTCAAGGCAAATTGAAGTTGATTTATCAAAAACATAACGAGATATCTCATTTTTAGAAAAAATTGACATTTTGTACCATTCAAATGCCTTACATCATTAAAATACTTTAAACATTATTCAATAACCCACAAAATTCAGATATTTATTTATACCTCATTGAATCCCTTTTAATTTCGCCTATTTCGTTGTCTTACCCATAAACATCATTGATTTAAATCAAAGTTTTAGAGTTTGATCGAACAACAAAGATTTCTTTTCTTTAGAGCCCTCAAATAAAGTTCATCTAGTTGAAAAGCTATTGGTATTTGAAAGGATTCATGAGAACTGACAATATGTCTTCTTAAAGTTTAATTATAATCTTTAATTGAATTCTTCATTATTTTTCATCTTTTATGATCACCTGAATCCTCTAAAAGTGGGCCATGATGCAACCTTCCTTTATTGGTTGCAACCTTTGGGGACCAGTAAGTTTGTCGGGAATATTTTTGGTATTCCTTTTCAATTAAATTTCTTATTCATAACTTTATTATCATGTCAGAACATGATGTTGCTTTTGAGATGAGGTTTTTGGCGTCAACAAAAATGCATTGTCAATGAATTGAAATTTTATTATCTGCACGAGCATCTCAAAAAATCATCTTTTAATTACGTGTTGCCATTGCATTAAAAAAACTCTGATTAAAAAAAATAAGTTAATGACTACCGCAAATGAAACCTAGAAAAATGTCATTTTGAGCATGCGATTATGTCAAATAAAATCAATAGGAGTGCGATATTTTTTTAAACAATCAATACGAGACAAAGTTTTTTAATCGTTTGCAATACTGAAGTGACTCATTCAATGAAACGAATAAAATGAATAAAAATATAATTTAATTTGCACGAGTACGTGGTGTTTTATTGTTCAAGAAATTAGGTTCTGACATGATACATTTAAATATGCATAGCAGATTTCATTTTAATCTTTTCAATGTAGTTTTGTGTTTTATTATTCCATGAAGAAAATGCTTTTAAGCATCAAATTGCGTTAGAAATCAAAGCTGTATTAGTTTAACAACTTTACATTTGTTGTGTTCAATGTTTATACGAATAATATTGATAGATTTATGTCCCGTTATATCATAATCCTTTTAAAAACGTACAAGTCCAGTTTATCTATCTTCTTCTAACTTTTTTCAATACTGTACTTTCATATTTTTGTTCTTATGTAAACAGAGATATAAAATATATCCTTCTTAGGATGAAATCCGTTTTAAGAGGGAATCCTTTTTTTATCTCAGAAATAGCCAAGGATATGCTTTCATACTGTAACTTGTAATGTTTTTGGTTCGATTTTAGATTGTTCCCAATAAGATTCTACAGCACGCTACATAAGCGATTTATCATGTATTGCTTTCCAAATTAATTATAATAGCCGTTATTAAGTTAAAACAAATTCCATAACTAGTATGATTTCTTTTTTTTTCTTTCTCGTATACTTCATCTAGTGAAAGTTTAGAAATAGTCAAAAAATTCGAACTCTAAATTTTGATGAATCTCCACGTTTTAAACTTTCCTGAGTTCTAAAAACTCATTATTGGAAAAGGCCTATCTATCCTTGATAAAGATAACTTAAACGATTTGAGCTAGATGGTTGAAATTTTGTATGCGGTCTTTACACCGAATTTGCACATATCTATGAAATTTTGAGCATATTCAGGTTTGCGGACGTTGTCTGCCCGAATATAAACTAGCACGATTACTACAAAACGAAGAAAGCTAGATATATAATATTCGGTACTAAGATTTAACGTCTGAAGATTTAATGTCTTGCAGGCACTTGTCAAATTTTGAACCAAATTCAACAACAAGTTAAATGTCTGTTGATATGTAATTTCAAAAATAAGTTGTTGTTGTTACTGATGCCGTCAGCGATTTTAAGCCGAATGAGCGTCTCTTGTTTTTGAAGTAGCTCCAACTAGGGCCAAGAGTACGACTTTAGCTATACACTCATCACATTTGCTTGCACAGCTCCTTTTTACATGTGGGGGGGCACATTCTCACACCTCACAGATAGTAAACAGAAGAACAACCATGCCCGAACCTGGGATGTCCAGATCATGAGCAAGACGCACTACCTCTGTGCCAAGACGGCAGTTAATCAATAATAAATTATAAAGAAATAAGTAAATATTAGAAATAAATACTATATAAAGAAATAAGTAATTGTGAAAATTCGAAAACGCAATGACTTAAATACATCAAATTTGGTGCGAGAATTTGTTATTAAAATTGTAGTTTTGTGCCCAATTTTTGTTTTAATCGGTTGAAAAAAATGTGCCTAAAACCCAAATACGATTTTTTGATATTATTAACGCATGCCAGGAGTTCATCGCCAAAGAACTCGCCAATATCATCCGATGAATTCAGTGCAAACGCTTAATTCCCGCCAAAAGATAACATTTCGTTGCTTTTGTACGCCAATGTCATGTAAGGCGTTTTCTGGTGTGGAAAATTTATTAGAGAATATGGGTGAAACTTTTAGGGAGCTTTTTCTTACTGGTTTAATTTATAAGCCACGGATGAGAACTGTATTATTAACTTTCGTGATATTTCCCCAAACGGTCAAAGGGATACATTACACAAACTATTACAGAAAACAGTAAATGCATTTTTTTTGTCTTTAAATAACATATCGAATCTATAAGAAAAACTTTTGCTTGATACTATAAAATATATCTATACAAGCAACATTATTACATATGCATGACGTTGGTTGTTAAATAACGAAGTGAATAATCTTTTAAACATAGCTTTATCTTTTTTATTGTCAAGTACAAAAGTTCATCTTAGATAAATTTACAGCTCTGTCGGATAAAAATGATGTGGACTTTGAGTAGCGCGATAACAACTTAGTTTGAAAATAGAAAGAGAGAACGTGGATACATTTTCAATCTTTTTTTTTTTTTTTTTTTTTTTTTTTGGGGGTTTGAAAAGATACTTTTATTTAACAAAACCGAAATGTGGCTACGAAAACATTTCTTCTAGGGACTTTATTTTCATCTGATTCGAGAACTTAGGGTCAGGCAAGGAAAATCACAGAAGCTAAATCCCAAAAGACGTAGAGAGAGGGACAGAAATTCGCGCTAATGAGAAGTTTAACTATACTTTTACATTTTGGCAGGAAATTATAAGTTACTATACAGGTATAAACTGAATGCATCTCGTTCTTTCTTTTCCTCCCTCTCTCTCGCACACACTTACACATACACACAAACTTAACACTTTTAATATAAAATACTTTTTTTAAAAATTAATTTAAAAACTAAACAATTTTGCAGCCAAAAATGGCATCCTAGAAAAAAAAATTCTGAATTTTTAGAATAAGTAAAAATAATATTTGCCTTTTAATGTTTTCTGAAGTTATAGAAAAAAAGCCAAATTTCAGTTTACTTCAAATAAATTAGAATTCTAATTAAAATTGAAAAGAAAAATTCTTCAGAGATGTTCAATTTTGTTCTCAAATATATACAGGTCGCGATAGCTGTAGGTCAAGCGGACAAAAAATAGATGACCTGTAGAACGCCAAAATAAATACTTTTCCTTATATTAGAAGAGGGTAACTTTTACTTGATATAATTATTTCATTTTTCAACTTTACAAGTTAAAGCATTAAAAAATGGAAGAAAAAAAATTTGAAATATTTTATTAGCATGATATCAATAATTTTTCATTTCTACTCATTATTCCTGATCTTATAAACTCGACCAGGAGACATAATAAAGTTAAAACAATAAATCAATCAAACGTTTTCAAGGCAAAAATATTCTTTAAATCAACTTTGAACTTTTGGATCGGAAAAGTTACCGCCACCAGACAGAACAGGAAGGTATTTCGGCTTCGATTCCTGGCTCTGACTTTATCATATGCGAAAGGTAACATTTGAATGTAAATTTTTGCGTGCGAGGCCTTCATAAGTTTGCACGCCTGGGAACCCATTCAGGGGCACGTAAACAGTTCTTTTAAAGCACTGTTTATTTGCCCTTTTTCAACCTTCCCCACCCTCCCCGCCAGCGTCCACTTGGAAGATTCTTCCATCGTCGATTAGTTTGTATAATCCACTTTAATAGAGTTTCGAAGAGTTTACTTAAATTAAACGGGGGGTGTCAGGGGCGGGAGGGGCTAATGTTTTCGGTTGCGAAATGAGTTCGGCCCGGAAAGGAAAACAGTGCAAGTAGCGAGCTCCGTTCGCGGGGGAAGACAAACATTTGTTTAACAAATCACGTGATAGGTGGACGATTGAACGGCGGCTTATTGGCGGAAGCAGCGATACATAAAACTCGTTCTTTAAAACTAATAACGCAAAATGAAAAACGACATTATTAGATTTAAAAGGTTATTTGTTCTTCTAACCGGCAATAGATGTGAATTTGTATCGGCTTTCTTTGTATTTACTACAGGAAGCTCATAAATGAAATAAGGATTGGAAGTTAACTGGCAAATTGATTGAATAAGGGTTTCATCCAATTTTTTTCTGTTTATTTTTCGCATGTAATCTAGGGAATGCGAATAGTGAGAAATTATTTAATGATATTAAAAAAGACGATACATTTATTATCAGTTATAAAGAAATCTTTTACTCAAACGAAAGAAAAAAAAACTCTTTTTTTTTTTGCAAATTTTAAAAATTATTCAGATAAACACCACAAATCAAATAGTATTTGAAAAAGATTCCAAAGAATTTCCGTAAATACTAGAAGACGTAGCACAAGGCTCAAAAATTCGTTCCATGAGATTAGTTTTGAAAGCGGAAGATATATCATAAAGTGATCGGATGGCAATAGAAGCCATTTGATAAATGCATTTCAAAATAATAATAAATTTGAAATCTGTTACTGCTAATTTCCGCTAATTTCATTTTATGATGTGAAAACTTTATTATTTTTAAGTCATTGTTTGTCTTAATTAATTTAAGTCATTAACCAGTTAAAACCGGTTTGAAACAATCATGTGACTATCAGATTACGAATGCATCGATATTTTGAAAAACGATCGTTTTTACCATCTCAAAATCAATCGAGTTTGAACATTTTTTTGTCAGCTAGAAAAATTAGAAAAAATTATATATATAATTTTTGATGCCTTCTCTCGTTGTTTCGCCTTAATTCCTATTTTCTTCTTTGTACTTCTTTTGGCGATAACTTTTCACGACATTGCCCTTTATTAGACAGACAGGAGAATCAGAAATATGGCGGACATTAGTGCCACGTTCTAACTTTTTGTTGGCGATAAGTCACCAAATGTGACAACAGTCTTTATTATTTTTTAATAACTCTAAATTGAAAAGCTGATGTCTAAATGTGATAAATCATCAATTTTTTTGCCCATGCATTTTGTTGCTCCGAAAAACTTAATCCAAAAATACAACATGATGTCGCATGATGATAGAAATAGAATGATATATGTTTGTGAAACATAACGGCGGCATTATGCTAATAGTACTGTCGTAAAATATATTATTAAATTATATTTATAAATATAATTCCACTTAATTCTAATTTTTTCTCCAAGCATGGCAGAGTTGTGCCAACTGTCTAAAAACAAGTCTAAATCCTCCATCTTGGAGGTTTACATGGAATGGTGGTTACAGTGAAGAATCGCCCACTTAACGGAAAAATCTGCAAAGCTTTCAGATTTAGTAAAAAAATGATACAATTATATTGAACTAGAAATTGCTCTAAAATTAATAAGCTGTGGTGACTAGACATTAATCTTATGTCTAGACTGATTCTAATTCATTAAAAATACTTCACCTCACCATTAATATGAAAATTATGATCTTTTAAGTTTTTATTCCCTTACACCCTTTCTGATTCAAATAAATGAATTTATTCAAATATTCAAAGTTTTTTTATTCACACATTTTTGATTTAAAGGTAAATTCCTGTAAAAGTATAAATTATTTACAGGAATTCTGAAGATGAAATTTCCCATGAAAAAAGCCGCGATTTTTTTAAAATCGAAGATCATCTATTTTTGAAAAACATTTTGGTTTCATTTCTAATGTTTTTTAAAGGATGCAATAAAAAGCTGTTACGATTACGTATGGTGAAAAATCTTTCCAAATATTTCAACTTTGGCTACTATACATCTTGACGAAACATCTATTAACCTTGCGCCTAATTGTAATTTAATGACCTTCATAAGGAAATTGATATTCATATCTTCCAAAACAATTATCCCCCAACAAATAGTCTTTATTCCCAAACAGTTCGAACAAATAGTATTACATTAAAACTCAAAAAATTACCTTTTCAATGATATCAAATTCATATCTGTATAGCTTTCATTTAATTTTAATAATGCATTTAATCCAATTTAATGCACTATCTGAAATTTTTTTAAAAAGGATTTGAAGTCATCAATCAAAATATTGAGTTGAGTATTCTTACCAATCATTAACTCAGTTATAAAATTTTTACATCCGCTTTTATTTCATAATTAATACACTTTTTCATCTTAAATAAATTTCATTAATTCCTTCGTTTCAATTGGATTTCTATCTGATTGATAATGAGTGACTTAAAAAAGATATTCTCACAAGATAACTGGAAATTTGAGATAGCAGATTTCATAAATATTTTTTTCCTTTTCAGGCAAATAAACTCGTTTATATAAGGTGATGAGTCAATTGCCTACCCCGCAGAGTCATGTTTTAGAACCCCTGAGAAACCGCTGTATCCAATCCCTGTTATTAGTTCACACTCTCCCTAATAAATCTTGTTTAAAGTTTTAATCGTCAATAAAATATTTTTTTTATTCATTCACTCAAGTTTAAATACATTTTTAAACTTGTACTGGATGACACTTGATGCTAATACAGTTTATTAATTAATTAAAAACTAACTTTCACGCCAAAAATCTTCATTTCACTACCGCCAAATGAGTCCCCCCCATCTTAATGAAGTTAGGCTTAGATATTTAGGACCGATTATTTCAAACGATTCTGTTTATTTTCTTAGTGTTTGATGCCTTTAAATTTTAACATTGTTAATTAATAGATCTTTCGAATTCATTTTGAAGTACTTTTGAAAATTAAAATAAAACAGAATAAAATATTTCTAATCTGTATTGCGTTCCCCCGACTGATGTAGAAAATTCACGCATTTGCGTTGCTGCTTTTGGTATTGATTATTCAACAAGGGGAATGTGCTCTGATTTATTTTCAACTGATACGGACTTGTTTTTGTTTTCGCCAGACATAATTTTTTTAATAAATAATTTATATCAATTGTAACTTTTTAATAAAAAATAACTACAATAAATTTTTTCTTTTTTGAACTAAGTTGGTATTGGCTTAATATTTTTTTATGTTACTTGTTTTAAAAATATATTTCAAAGAAACAAACAAAAATTGAAAACGATACAAATACTCCAATTCCATAATAGAAAAAAATTAATTACTTATAATGAAACGCCTCACAGTTTAATATAATTTTATATATTTTATTTTAAATATTGAGCTTCCCGGACACTAAGTCACGCAAATCTCAATCTACTGATTTTTAATACTCAGTTTCTTTTTTCGATCACCTTACGAAATTAATGCTAGATGTTTACTTGCTCAGAAGGAGATAAAAATAGTTTTTAAAATCGGAATGTGTGTGAAAAATGAGAAGCAGAAAATGTTCACGAAAAACGGTCTTTATGATATTTCATTCTTATAATATTAAAATGAAAAACTTCTAGAAATTCAGAGTATTAGATTAAAGAGACAAGATGAGCTAAGAAATAAAAATTTGATTTATAAAGCTGGAATACTGATTCAGCTCTCGAAAGCCATTTTTCATTGAAATAAGATATATTGTCTGCCAAAATACACGCATCCTATTTTTGAAGATTCCAGTCGGTTAAAATCAAAAATTAGACAGGTGACATATTTTTCAGAATCTAGAAATTAAGTGCGGGGCTGGGTAATAATTCGTTTAATCATTTAAGATTCAGAAATAAAATTTAATGATGAATAACAAAAAAAACTTTATTATTTAAATAATATTAGCATGTCAAAACATGATGTTGTTTTGGGGATGAGGTTTTTAGGGTCAAAAAAATCTGTAAGCGAAATTTTTTTTATCTGTATGAGCATTTAAAAAAATCAGCTTTCAATAACACATTGCCATTTCATTTACAGAAGCTCTGATTAAAACAAATCAGTTAATGACTACAGCAAATAAAACCTAAAAAAATGTTATTTTGAGCACCTGATTATATGAAATGAATAGGAAATGTGATATTTCTTTAAACAATGAATACGAGACAAAGTTTTTTTGGATCGTTTACCAAACTAAAGTGACTCATTCGATGAATCAATTAAAATGAATAAAAATATAATTTAACTTGCACGAGCACGTGGTGCTTGGCCGTACAAGAAATGATGTTCCGACATGATACATTGAGATATGCATAGCAGATTTCATTTTCATCTCTTTATACATATAGTATACCTTAATTTAATCGTGTATATTTTGCAATGATTAGGTAATCTTATTGTCTGCTGATATTAATATTCGGCAAGTATGGTCAGTAATATCGCCGTAAAATCTTCTATAAACGCCCATTTCATCATTTTCTCTTATATTAAGGTTGATTAGTGTTTCTGATTATGTGGTATTCGATTCAGAAATGTCTTTCCTACAATAGGCGGGAGTAGTCTCCCCCAAACTTTCTTGTAGACTATTTAATATGAAAGCGTAAATACTAGAGATTGCCATTGCCACTGATGGGCACTGACGTACAATAATTAAATATTCATTTGAGTAAATTAGCATTATTACTGAATCTATCGCATCATTCTTGGTGGGGTTTTGGGTGATTAATACATTGGTAGCTTTTATTAGTATCCTAAAATTGAATTCATGATTTAGTAGTAGTTTTTTTTTATTTGATTGAAACAAAAATTTGATTGACTGTATTTTTATTGAACTAAAAAGGATATAAAACAAGATAAAAGATTATAAGGAAATCTGCTATGCATATTTCAATGTATCGTGTCAGAACATCCTTTCTTGAACGGCCAAGCACCACGTGCTCGTACAAGTTCAATTATATTTTTATTTATTCATTTTAATTGTTTCAATGAATTATTAATTTTAGCTTTTCAAACGATCTAAAAAGCTTTGTCCCGCATTGATTGTTTAAAAAATATATCACATTTCCTATTTATTTCATTTCATATAATCACGTGCTCAAAATGACATTTTTCTAGTTTTTATTTGTTGTAGTCATTAACCTATTTTTTTTAATCAGAGATTTTGTAAATGCAATGGCAACGCGCTATTAAAAGCTGATTTTTTGAAATGCTAGTGCAGATAATAAAATTTAAATTATTCTCCTACGGATTGTTTCATATTTCATCTACGATTTTCTTTTTATTTTTCGTCTACGGATTTTTGTGAAAGCCACAAATCTCATTCCTAAAATAGCATCATGTTCTGACATGATAAAAAATCGTGAAAATCTTGAGATCTATATTTGTATTTGCATAGAATAATGTAGAATAAAAAAAATCCAACATTGAAAAATTTCACAGTTTTTGTTTTTGCTATGAAAAATTTCACAGTTTTGTTTTTGCTCTTTGTAAAAAATCTAAAATCAGTACTTACCAGAAAAAAAAATCTTTTAGACTCAAAGAAATATATAATATAAGAAGTTTTTCCTTGGGCATTACTAGTTCATACAATCTGCTTGCTTACACTACATTTCTCATAATTTATTTATCATTCAGATAGATATTCGTCGAACTGAAATAAAGTTAGACGGACGATTGACTAGAAAATGGGGGGAATCGCAAAGAGAAAGTTGAAAATATATTATTCAACGCAAAAGTAGAAGAAAGCGAGTTTATGTTGAGCTTTCGTAAGCGTTTCCTCAAGTCAGGACATAAGCGGATTTACAAGGAACTTTGCAAAGGAGATTTTAACAGGGGTTTTCAGTTGTTTTCAGAAGAACCTTTTCAATGTCTTTCAGGATACAGAGCATTAAATTTAAATGTAAGTCTAGAGGAATTCATCCAAAATACAGATGGTTTTAAAATGCTCCATTATAAATTGAGAATTATTGCTTGCTAAGCTGTTATTCGAATATTATTTGCATAATGTATTAGTGAAAATGTCCTACTCGTAGAAAAGGAAAAGGATATTAACCCTTTATTGCATGAATTAATAAAGCGTTGATAAAAAATTGTTTCATGGTGGAAATAACTTTATTTAATTATCAATAAGACGTATTAAAAGAAAAATAATGAAAAAGTTTTTTATTTTGGTTTTATTTTACGGAACTATATATGGACTCGTCAGCTCTGAGACAAAAACCATTACAGTTGAAAAGCGGAAAAATTATTATCCGCCGAGAAAGATAAGTATGAAATACTCCATGTAATTTTTTTTGTCAAAAAGTATTTCCGTTCTACTATGTTATCGTGTTTTGAAAATGAATCCTTCGCACTTGCATTTTGCTTTTTCACCTACTGGCACAAAAGTGAGGTTATTTCGAAATGTCATAAAATCATAGACAATTTTTTCATCTTTTATTATTACTAAATATATATTTGATGGATTAAAATAGTTTGAATTATTTTATAATACTTAATTTGAAAATGAAATTGAATCAAAACTGCAATACCATATATGGGCTTATATGCGGTAAAGGGTTAATTAAAAAGTGTTAAGTTAAAAATTGTGTTAAAAATCATAAGATTTCTATTAACTGTTGTAATTTTGCAATAGTAATAATTAGTACAGGAAAATGTATAGAATACAATTAATTGTTTAAATTATAGTTAATCATAGTAAATAACTTATAAATTTATAAGATATTTTGCAATGCGTTTAAGTATAAAAATTATGTTTTTTTTTGCATGGTGAGAATTATGGGTTATTTTACAAATTATTTAGGTAAAATTTGAGCCAAGATATAAGGAAAATGTTCAATATCAGATTTTATGTTGCATGGTGTCGTACTAACCAATTTTCTTTTTTAATTTTTCTAATGCCTACCATACAGAAATTTAGAAATTGTCAAAAATTACAAAATTTTAAAGAATCCCCACATTATAGACGACCATGAGATCTAAAAACAAATTTTTGGAAAATGTCAGTCTGTTTGCGACAAAGATGACTAAAGAACGTTTAGAGCAAGACGAATGAAATTTGCTAAATGGTCTTTAAACCAATTTTGCAGATTTCTATCAAATTTTGTTCTGAGGAAGTTCGTCTGGTTGAGAAAAATATGCCAAAAGCAAAGATTCAATTTTCATATAATATTAACGTCATGCTAAGGATGACACGATAGAGTCTGTTAAAACAGTAAATTCTCGTCCAACGTAATATTTCGTAACGATTGTACGCCAATGCCATTTAAGACGTTCTCTGTCATGAGAATTTTGTTAGAGATTATGCGAAAACATTTTGGGGGGACCACTCCCGGCGGTTTCATAATAATACAAGAAATAATTTAGTGTCGTATGAACTTACAAAGAGATAAAATTAAGCCTGAAAAAAGAAAAACAATATCAAATTTTTTTATTGAAATCTTTGATGAATATCAAATGTTATTTTATTTATTTATTTTGTAAAATTTGTTTTTTGAAAAAAGTATTGTCTGAACTTACTCTATGCTGATTCTGATTTTGTAGAACAACAAAAGGCAAGCAGGTGGGAAATTATCAATATCAACGATATTTTTGTGTTATGAAGGTTTCTACGATGTAATTTCTGTCTAATCATTTTTTCAAAATTTTATTTAACTCTACTAATTACACTCTAATAACTCATGCGATATATTTAAAGAGATAACTTTACACTCTAATAATTCATGCGATATATTTAAAGAGATAACTTTACACTCTCATAATTCATGCGATACATTTAAAGAGATAACTTTACATTCTAATTATTCATGTGATACATTTAAAGAGATAACTTTATCATTCTAATAATTCATGCGATATATTTAAAGAGATAACTTTACATTCTAATAATTCATGCGATATATTTAAAGAGATAACTTTACACTCTAATAATTCATGCGATACATTTAAAGAGATAACTTTACCCTTTAATAATTCATGCGATATATTTTTGACAGATATTTTATTGGAAAATGTATTAATACTGACTATTTTTTATGAATAATGAATCCTTTAATGTATGGGTTTTAATAAGGGGTTACGCCTTTTGAAAGCAGTGGCTACAATTTCCTTATTTTTTAAGGTATCTAAATGAATTAAGTATTGTTTCAAAAATAGAAGATAGAATGAAGGCCAAATTTTTCGATGTCAAAATGTGAGTTCTTAACCTTTGTATTTTTTTCCAAAAATATATCCTCTGTAAAATAAAGTCAAGGATTATTGTATATGCGAATAGGAAAAATATAGCAACTACATGCTACAATGCTATTATTTTGCGTTATCTATGGTTGAAGAGAAAAGAATATGTCATTTATAAGGATTAATTCGACCCAAAGACATTAAATAGAAATAGAAATAATTCAGAGTTTTATTTTCCGATATACATAGTTTAAAGAAAGCATAATAATCATCAAAAATTTTGAACTCGATATTCTGACGAATCTCTATGTTTTAGTTCACCACCTGTCGGTCTGTTTCTCAGTCTGTGACACAGGTAACTCAAAAAATGTTTTTGAGCTGGACGACTAAAATTTGGTGTACGACCTTTACTCCAAATTTGCAGATCTCTATCAAATTTTGAGTAAAATTCGTTCAGAAGAAGTAAGTCTATCCGAATATTCAAATGTTTGTTAATACATTATCCACAGAATGAAGAGAGTTGTATAGATAAGATTCGATGCATATATTTAACATCTATAACGTAGACACCTGTCAAATTTTGAGCCAAGTCCAACAAAAGATCGATCGTCTGTCGGTCTGTACTTTCAGAAACATATAAACGCGATAATTAAATCGCAAGGACTTAAACATATTACAATTGGCATGGGACTTTTGTAACAACAAGTGCAGTTTTGTGCTCAATTTTCGTTTCGATTAGTCGATAAAAACGTGTCTATAATAAACATCCGATTTTCGGATACTATTTACTGCATGCCAGAAATTAATTGCCAAATAATTCGCCAAGTATGACATGATAGATTCAGTGAGAATGTTAAACTTTCTCAGAAAGTTAAATATTTGTATTATTGTACGCCATTTTCATGTAAAGTCTCTGGTATGACAAAGGTATCAACATGCGATAAAGTTTGGTGATACCACTCTATCTGGTTTAAATTGAACGTTAAATAAAATAGAGATAGTTTTGGAAATAAATAAAAAATAAATAAAAAATCAGATGGCGAAAAATAAATGACCATGTATATGAATTTAAGGCATCAATAGATTAATTATTGTTTAATGGAATGCAGATCTATTTCATTTCAGCTGGGAAATTAAGTATACAATATTCCAATTTGTTTAATATTGCTACAATACATAAAAAAATGTGAGAGGGTTTATAATAAATTTTATTTATCACTTTTGATTTATTTTTTAACTGAAATACTTTCCCACATCACGAAACGAAAGACGAATTAAATTTCTGCATGATTAGAGCAGATTTACAAGAGAGCATTGCAAGGCATCAAAAGAATATAATGAAGTTCGTTTATGATGATAGCAATATAAAATTTTGTAAACTTTTTTTCTATTTGATTCCAGTTAGTTATTTCAATAATTGAATTCAACAAGTTTAATGCATTACAAATAAAACCAAGAGCAAACAATTCATATTTAAAGTAATCCATTCTTTTACAATTTGCATTTTTATGGACTTTAAATATAGAAAAGTTCATATTCACCATCATGCATTTTAAAATATTGGAAATAAATTAATTCTTATGAAAATATGAGCGTTAAGAAATCCTTTTTATTAGACTTTTATTTTTGCTGGCAATAATAATCTTCCCGAAACTGCTTACACATTTATTTTCATGAAAATTTTCTTAGGTCAAGTTACATAATAATGTTGGTGGCAAAGAGAATATTTCTGCCGTAATATTCTTTTTTTAGTTCTCAAAGCAAAAATGAGACTTTTTCAGTTGATGGCAGACGATAAATCTTTTATTTTGTTTCAATTTATTTATCACGTTACGAAGTAACGTTTTTTAGAGGAAGAAATGGCCAAATATTAAATAAAATTTTTAAATTATAAAATTGTCTGAAAGCTATACTTCTGTTTCAAATTTCATTATTCAATCTTTATTTTTCTTATTCAAGAATTCGAATCTATTATTTACATTTCATATTAATTACTATTTCTAAATGAACAAAATAATCATTCAGTTTATTGGTATGCCGATAATAGTATAATTTTACGTCGAGTCTAGTCGAACTCATCTTTTTTTGTTATTTAAAATATCAGGTAGAACAAAATCAATTCTACAATTTTTGTAAATAAATATGAAAATTAAATATTATGTTATCTTGTAAAGTATTATTACATTCATATTAAAATATTTGTGTCTTTTAAATAAGCATAAATACTGCTGTAGTCAAGAGGAGAAAATAAAAGAAAGTTCAATATTTCAACATCTAACTGCGGAAAATCCATATTTTAGAAGTCTTCTGACCATTTCAAAAGGTTTCTTTCAATGAAATCTGCCACTCAAGGAATGACAATACCTCGATAACTCCAGTGATTGACTTGAAAAATAAAATGTAAAGTTTCTCACCTGGGTCAGTTTTGATATAGTAAAAATTGATTTTTATTTTCTTGTATACGTAGAATAGATAAAGTAAAGTAATCGTGAAAAAATTCAAACGCGATATTTTGAAAAATTTTCTTTTTTTTTAAAACCACCCTGTACTAGAAAAAAACATTTTGAGAAAAATATTTTTCCGTCACAAAGATAATTCAAAAATGCTTCGCACTATACGAAAGAAATTTGGTAAACGATTTTTACACCAAATTTGAAGAGCTCTATCATATTTGAGAAAATTCTATTCAGAGAAATTTGATCTGATTGGCTGTTTGAATAGAGCTTTAACACGTCAACTACAAAAAGATTTAGATAGATAAGATAGATAAAAAAGGATAGAGCTAGATAGATAAAATTGGGTATGCAGATTTGACATCTATAGTCGAATTTTAAATCAAATCCAAGAAGGGATTGACTTTTTCTTGTGTACAGCCGACCACTCCTACACCACTGAACGTAGCAGTATTGTCAGGATTTGTTGTGGACGACTGTGGTCTTTATCAATGCCCATCCTTACACTGATCAAATTTGTCAAACTGATATTCTCTTTGAGATAATTGGCCCAAAAGTAGTCAAATACTGACCACCTCTACTAATTTTCAAACAGTTGGCAAAAAACTGACAATTTTTGGCATCATGTCCTTCAGAGTTCTAAGATTACCTGGTACCGTAAGTACTGAACTCAGGTTATTATTTTCAATTTTCAGATGTTTTCTAAGTTCGGAGGTTTCTGTGCATTCCTTTAAATAGTGGCAAACAGTACCTCCACAAATGTATTTATTTTCCTGCATTCTTCCAAATCTTTGGAAATACGCCGGGAATATCCCATGTCCTGATATAATTTGGATTACCATTGCCTGGTATCTTCTTATTTTTATGTCTGGATTAGGAATAAAATCCTAAGTTACTCTTCCTTTTCTGGACATATACCATCTGTCAAACTATTGTAGCTTAATTTCTTCTCTCAATTCCCATCTTAAGACACCATTTGATTTGGGTGCAATTATATCCATACTCTTTTTCTCTGCCGCCATCTTTGCATACTGATCCGCCTTTTCACTAAAATATACCCCAATATGGGCCTTAACCCAACTCAACTCTATCCACTTTGACTATCTGTCAGTCTGAACTTTTAGAAACATGCTAACGTGATAACTCAAAAACGAAATGACTCAAATATATCAAATTTGGTATGGAAATTTGTGACTACAATTGTAGTTTGGAGTTAAATTTCCTCTTTAATCGACTCTCAAAAATACTTCTATAACTCAACTTAGTTTTTCGGAGGCTATCAACCTTATGCCAGGAATTAAATGTCAAATAACCCGCCGTAGATGACACGATGTATTTAACAAAAAGGTTAAATTTGCGTCAAAGGTTGATATTCCATAACTATTGAACGTTAATACCGTGCAAGGCGTTTTGTGGGGTAATACATCATTTATAAGAGTATTTCACCAAAATGCTTTGAAGAGATTACTCTCAATAATTTTAAATTTAAAATTATAGTATGTCAAAAATATTCCTTTAAATGTGACTAATAAATTGGTGAACCATATAGAAAGTTAGACCATATTTTTTAGCAATACGTTTATTCTGAAATACATAAAGCATTCGTTTAGATTGAGAGTATATACAAATTACAAACAATTAAGAAATTTGCATCGATCTGCGATCGGGAAAGAACAACCTTTATAAAATAATTGAAATTTGCACTCTCAAATTTCATGTTATCATGTGAGAGCATTCTTATTTTTAAAGCATTGTTTGTCTTAGTTAATTTAAGTCATTAGCCAATTTAAACCAGTTTGAAACAACCTTGTGACAATCAGAATACTAATGTGTCGATATATCGAGAATCGGATGCATGGCGGCCATTCGTGCCAAGATGTAACTTTTGTCGGTGATAAGTCGCCAAATGTGACAACTATCTTTATTTTTTTCTAATAACCCTAAATGCGGAAAATAGATGTCTCAAAAGCGATAAATCGCCAATTTTTTGTCTGCTCATTTTGTGGCTTCAAAAATCCCAAACCAATCCAGCATCTTATTCTCACATGATAAAAATATTTTAACAAAAATAAGCAAGTAATAATAATAATAAAATATGTTTATCAAAGAACAAATTGTTTGCTTTTAACTTTTAGCAATATTTTAATTAAAATAAAAAATAGCTGCAGTTATAAAATGTTTGAAAAGGAATCGTCTGCTAAAGGTCTGCTAAAAGATTTAGATTATGATATTTACCGAACAATTCATCGCCTACGTTTTTTCAGAGACACCACAAGACCCCATAACTAAAACAACGTCATGTTCTCATACGATAATAAATTATTTTATACAGATTATGTAAATGAGTAAGATTTATTATAAAAGAATTAAAAAGTCATTTATTATACACTAATTTAAATATTGTCACTAAGATGTAAAGAATAACAAATAACAAAGTAACACAATATCAAGTTTGTTAGCTTTCAGTTATTCGTAACATGCAATCTAGGAAAAACTGATCTCATTGCTTGTCGAAATCCTAATTTATACTTTTACAGAAGAATCAGGAATCATAAAGAAGTTTCTAGAAACTTCTGGGACATTAACAAATGAATAATAATATATTTAAAATAGAGTCCAACAATTAATGTAATGGCGCCTGGCTGAGTTTCTAACCTGTGACCTTGAGCTTCCCAAGGTCGTACTTTGCCTCTTGGTCATGCTATATGTGATAGCTGTTTCTTTTAGCGGCAATGTCCATATATGTTAAGCAATAATTAAAATTATATTAACTACTAATTTTATCTTATAATCTCTTAAACACGTTCCTAAAATTTATGACAGTAAACCTATGTTTTATTTCTAATGTATTGTGTCAGCATATTTAATAGAAACAATTAATCTTTAAGATTTTTTCAAAAATCTAATCTAACGTTTTGTTGAATACATTGTCCACAATGGTAAAAAAAAAAAAACCTTTTCACTATTATTTATTTTTACAGATATTTTATTGGCAAAAGTACTATTCTTTTTCCTTCCTTCCTTTTTTCATGTGAGCAAAAAATGTGACTAATTTCAGAGCTCAAGAAGGGAAAAAAATCCGGAAGTTGGTATAGACCTTCAACTTTTCACGCAGAACTTCGTCTCATGTTATCCGACTCTAGCAAACGTATCACGTTTCACATAAAAATCTTATCTTCTCCGCTCGTAATAGAATTTTCGGAATTCGGCCGGAAAAATCAGAATTTTCCACGAAGTTCGAAAAAAAGTCAGTAGAAATCTCAAAAGAAAAGAAATAAATAAGAAAACATAACTCGAAAATGATTTCGAAAGATTTATAAAAATGATTTTAAGATATTTTCTGTTAAATTAAATAGAAGCTTAATGACTTAAGGAACAGAACAACAAAATTCAATTGTCCACCCTTCTTTGCAATTAACGACGGCTATTATGGAATATTTTGAGATTTTGAACCGTAGACATATAAGAACGAAATAGAGGAATTGAGGCTCCACAAATAAAATTCTAAACCACAAGAACTTCAGAGTTTTTGACAAACTTCGAAAGTTTTCAAGTGCATTAGTAACTAACCAAGGTGAATAATCTGAGAAATTACGATTAAAATCTGCATTTTTAAAAAATTTTAATCTTTAAATATGTCGAATTTACGAAGTAAACAAATCAGTGGAAGTGGACAAAACTTTCTTGTAAGCTTTCTAATGTTACAAATCTATAGCTTTGCTTACCAGCATGAATAGTATCATCGTAAGAAGACCCTTTCATTATCAGCCCTGTTGTGTGCTGAACAGGTGCTGCGTGAGAGTTCTTGTAGTTTGACGCCAAATTTGGAAAACATTTGGTAAAAAAAATGGATAATGCTGGAAACTTCGAGAATTTTATCGATTCATCCAATAGAAACTGAGATACGTCTGATTGGACCAGTAGGTACTCGGCCCACCTCCTCGAAGCTATAAAAGGACGGCTGTCTCGAGCTGCAGGTTGAATTGAATTGAACCGGAAGAGTAGTGGTAGCTGTAGACTAGTAACGAGTCTTCGAGAGGATAGCGAACTGTTGTGTGTTCAGTCCTGTTGTCTACTGTGGAATCAGGTTCGTATAGTGTGTGTGTTGTAGCCAATTGTGTGGTAGTAAATAGGCAGCTAAAGCGAGGAAACAGTGAACATTTCAGCTGTTTAGCGAGATCATTGAGCAAAGATCCAAGGATTCCCTCTTCTACTGGATTCTGTCTGGCCACTTTGTGTGCGGTGCCTGATTTCTACTTGTGGGCATTGGTCTGTTATAGTGTGCTGCTGTGTTCGTCTCAGCTGTACACATTTGTCCTCTTTGCGTCAAATGTACCTCCTTGTTGTTTTCTACTGAGGCCTGCTGCTTGTGATTTCACACCATACCTCCACTATATAAACGAATTTGGTGGTGATTTTCGTAACACTAATAAAGGAGTTGTCTTCTCCAATCACGAATAAGGCTGTTGATCTTGGATTTGGCAGTGAATCCCTTCAAGGTGAAATTGCGAAATATAGATATTTGATGTGAATTTACTATTTTCTATGATTTCATCATATGATTCTTGGCATTTTTTTTGATAATTATTCCTTAGCATGGACTTAATAGTAACAAAAAACACGTTTTTTCAACCGATTGAAACCAAGCTTTGACAAAGAATTAAAATTATAGGATCAAAATCACGTACCAAGCACTTTAGAAGTTAATTATGTAATCACATTTCATCCATCTAACTCCCTTGGATTTGTAGCACGCACGCACACGCACACGCACGCACTCACGCACACACACACACACACACACGCACACACACACACACACTTCCTGTTTTAAATATAAATAAAGAACATAGATACATGAGATTTCTAAAAATATAAGAAATGTGTGAATAACAATAAAAATGGTATTTATAGTAACATTTTATCTTTTAAAAAACCGTCTGATTTAGTGACCAAGAAATATACGAAAAAGTTGAAAATTACGTATTTTTCATAATTACTAGCTTTTAAAATGTGAAATAAAATAAAAGTTATATTTTTACAATTGTTTCAAGAAATTCCGATTACCTTTCGTTATTAATTGTCATTTTAGTGCTGTAAAAATTACCTATGCATTACCGTCTGTTCGAGATGGGGTTTTTGAAGTGTACTAGTTTATGAGTTACTGTAGTCCAATTTTAGTCACAATGCAACTTTGATTCTGGTAACACAATATCAGAAATTTTAAAGGAATTATCAAAAGTTTTACCACAAATACTTGAATAATTCGTGAAATTGCCAATATCTTAGAAAGTCCTTGCATTGACATTTACAGTCCTATATCGCTACTGTCCCCAGAGTCTGTGGTTGATTCTGAAACAAATTCTTCGAATGCATCAGAAAGTGACATTTTGCAGCGCAGCTCCATTCAATCTCTTGAGGATGCACTTAACGTAAATCAAAATAATGTCTGAGCATCAGTTATCGAGTGAAGTAAAGCCTCTAGGTGCATCAGAGAGTGACATTGTGTGACTCAACTTTCGAAAGCCACTTGAGGAAACGTTTGACGAAACTTAAAATAATGCTTTGGTGCCAATCACTGATTACAGTAAAATCTAAAAATTGGAATAAAAGTTAAGTTTAATGAATCAGAAGATATTTATGCATAATTACATTTTAATAGATCAAAGTGATGCTTCGTATTATTTAGAATTTTAGTTGGTAACAAAGGTTACCTTTTATTCAAGTTATTTTATTTTAAAGTTATATATTCAACATCATAATCTTGTGAATTGATTTAGGCTTAGTTTCAATATTTTGTGTCTTAGTGAAATAAAAAGTTTATTTACTTATTATATCTTACTTTGTCGCTGTATGGTTTTACTTTTTTGCTTTTCTGAGGACTGGTCAAATTTTATTTTTGTTAAATCTAAAACAAGATTTAATTAAAAAGCATTTTCCGATAGATTTTCCATTTTTGCAATGTACTGGGTGGCTATAATTATTGTGTAATAAATTAGAGGATATTAGAATTGAATAAACTTGATATTAAATAAATTCACAACAGGGGAACATTTATTACACAATAAAAAATCAATTCAATATTTTTGATAGATGGCATTGTGGGATATTAAAACCTTTTATTTTATTTCTGTATTTATTCAAACTATTATATATGTTACCATTTCAATATAAAAACGTATTGTAATTAAAAGCAATGTCTCCAAAATAAGCCCATGGCCTTATCAAAGGTAGATGTTGATTTGTTTGTAAAATGTTTTTACCAAAAAGAAATAGAATAACATTACATTGAAAGAACATTATCGCCTTAAAGATGTGGGAAAAGGAACAATATCTGTGAATGGTTTGAAGGATGCGATTTTTATATATGAAACTACAGGAGATTTTGGGGGAGGGCTGCCTAGAACTCAGGGAGTATCTCTATAAATCGGGAAAAAATTAGGGAAGCAATTGATTCAGAGTGGGTTAGAGTCATCTAAGTACTAAAAATGTAGCACGGACTTTATCAAAACCAAAGTCGACCTTGAAGAAAAACTTTATGCTACATTTTAAGACTTTATTCGTATAAAGTTAAAAGAATCCACAACAACGAACTAACATTGAAAAGTTTATTCGTTCCAAAATTTATGACGACAAATTAAGGATTCGAATTATTTTGTGGATTGATGAAGTTACTTTCACTTTACCAAGGCAAGTCAACAACTAAAATTGTAGAGTTTTGTATTCATCCAACTCATCCCTTTGGTATATGGAAACAATTGCATTCACCATTTGCTACAGTTTGGTATGGTATGACAGCTGAATTTATTAAGGATCAATGTTTTTTTGAAAAAAAAAAATTTACACCAACAGGCTTTGTCCTTTATACCATAACACTCATTAGATACAGTATAATTCAAGAAAATAATGTGATTCCTGCTTTGAAAGACTGCCTAAATTCAATTATATATTTCAAGCTGGAATTCCACTTCCGGTCGCACATTCTAATAAACAAGCACTTCAACAAACTATTAGTGAGAGGGATATAAGCAAAAGGATTCCATAATACTTGGCCATCCCCTTCATTTGATTTGAGTTCTTGCGACTTCTGACTATGGGGATATTTAAAAGACCGCATCCATATAAAGGCAAATTTAACTTTGCTGTCGATTCAAAAAACAGCTTTAGTTTGTATATCTTAGAAATTTTATGAGAAATAATAAGGTTATATTGTTGATCATGATGTCTTGAGTATACAGTATTTGATTGAATTTGGAGGTCCACATATTGAGAAAATATTGTAATAATTCATTCATATATTTTAACAAAGAAAAAACTATTTTAAAATTTCTTTGTGTAAAGTAATGGTAATAAACAGCTCCACCTAACGAAAAAAATTCAACTATTTTTTTATTCTGTAATCCATTATTACATGTTATGGATATTACAAATACCAAGTTTCATCAATATACTCCAAATAGTTTTCTTTTCAAGTCTTTAAAATACCTGTATTTTAATCATAACCACCCTGTACTTAATTTACTAGATCACAAGTTAGCGCATTCTCTGAGATAACATGGATTTTGATCGATAACAGGTCATCAATAGCATCGAGTCTTTACATAAAAGTCATCATCTACATAAATTCGCAGTGTAGAAAGGCATCTGCATAAAGCCTCTTTGAGAGTCTGAATGATAAAGTACTGTTCCCTTAATGTATTTAGACGTTTCTGCATTGCCTTTCGACCACAGTATATTGATCATTATTCACTATACCTTCGTGTTACGCTATGATGGCAATATGGTCTTATTTATTCTTTAACAAAACGAAGATAGATGAAGATTATCACGATATGCTACTCGGGGTAGCATCATTTCTCTTTTCAGATGCGACCTCAGTACTGCCAACTCTACTCATGTGCGCTCAAATGTCAAAATGTTCATTAAAACTATTTTCTGAGCGGTTAACTTTTGATTAATATATTCATTAAAGGGTTTGCAACAAAAATATTAATAGAGGTAGTTTCTAATATTCAATTTTCACTAACATTTCATGTCTGTTGCAGAAATGATAAATATGAATCTTCCATCATCAAAAGAACTAATTTACGGTTGTTCAATAAATTAGTTCTTTTTATGCAATTGCTGAACTAAAAACATGAGAATACCTAGTTATTAAATTAGTTAGAAGTTTCTAAATACATTCAGTTTCTTCCTGTTACTTTACGCTTGGACTAATTTAATTATAAATCATTTTTAATATCATGCCAGAACATGATGCTGTTTTTGGGATGAGGTTTTTGGCATCACCAAAAATCCGTAGATGAAAAACAAAAATGTAATTATCTGTACGAGCATCTCAAAAAACCAGCTTTTAATAAATCGTTGCCATTGCATTTACAAAAGCTCTGATTTTAAAAAAATAAGTTAATTTTTACAGTAAATAAAACTTAGAAAAATATCATTTCGAGCACGTGATGATATGAAATTAAATAAATAGGAAATGCGATATTTTTTTTAAACAATAAAGGCGAGACAAAGTTTTTTTAGATCGTTTGCAATACCAAAGTGACTCATTCGATGAAACATTTAAAATGAATTAAAATATAATTTAACCTGCACGAGCACGTGGTGCTTGTCCGTGCAAGAAATGATGTTCTGACACGATACATTGAAATATGCAAGGCAGATTTCATTTTAATCTTTATCTAATTTCATTTCGTAAAAATTTTGCATGATATTTCTTATAATTTGTCATAAAAATCAATATTTATAATATCATGTAACGGTTTGGCCCCCTATTCTGTCATAAGCGTACAATATAATTAGTTAAATATCAGATGAGAAATAGGTTCAGCGATAGCAAAATTTATTTAGATTTCGAACAAAAATTATAATGCAACCAATGAAAATGGAAAATTGTAATAGAAGCATTTATTATTTAAAAATATGTACTGGAGCGTCTTCTTTCCACTCATTCTAAGAATCTGCCACTTTCTATAAACGGAAGAAAAAAAAAAAAGGAAAAGTCAAAATATATTTGTACTCACCTCTAGTCCGAGGTGCTCTAAAAGATCTTCCAGCGTCTTCCCCAGATTGGACTTGTTGTCAAATGATGAAAATCGCCTCTTGGAAGATTTTCTGTCGCCGTTCGGAATTTCTTCCACATTGATGAACTTGAAATGGCCGATCTGGTTTCCAAGTTTTCCCACCCAGTAACCAGAACTGGACTTGGCTAAAATATCGATGACATCACCTTTCTGAAAAGCATTGTAAATTAGTTAAATAAAGACTTAGATATGCATTCTCGATAAAATGTATGTTTTACACGCTATTAAACAAAAACACTGTATTTATTCCGTCTTCGAACTGAAAAATGCTAATAAAATATATCGATAATGATGATTGTAACAACAACAATAATATTTCGATGAATTCAAAACATAGTAAAAAGTCTACTATACTATAATTAATTTCAATGAGAAAAATTTAATATTATACAATCATGAATTCTTCATACTATATGTAACAATTTTAAAATTTAAGAGCCTTAATGATACAAAATGTTTAATGAGCAATTACGTGATATTTTTGAATTTATATATGAGCAATAAAATTCTATCGAAAATATCCGAAAAACAAAATTTCTATAATGAATAGTCTACCACATTCAATAAAAACAGACAGCGTTATACATAGATGTTATAATATTTTAGAACAATAAATGATAAAAACTTTAGCCATTAAAAGGGTTTATTATTATTCTTCAAGACTTGGCTTTGCACTCCAATAGAATAATATAATATTTCTTTTCTTTAAAAATGCTACCCTAGATTGTATTCCATATTGACTAGATTGCCCTTCATTGAAAATTTTGTCCTAAACAGTGCTGAATCAAAATTTAACTTTAAAAATTTGCATATTGATCGTACAGTCTAGCCTTTGTTGAAAACAAGTTTGATGATACAAAATATTCAAAGATAGAATATGGATGATGAAAATTAAAAGATATTTTTCAGTTTTAATAAGGAGCAGAAAGATTGATCTAAAGTAGAATGCTTATCTGTAGCAATAGGATATTTGCCTTTAAAAAACCTCAATATATGGAACTTTCGGGTCATGAGAGATCAATAATTTTGGAAGAAAGTCCGACCACTAACAGAAGAAAATTCCTGGTTTGAATATTTGTATGAGGGTGACACATGATAAAGTCTTCAGAATTTCTGCTATTTTTTGTATTCCATTTTATTCATATTAGTAAGTTAAACTTAATATTTTCCTAATTTCTTTAGGATTTATCTACTTGATAGTACAAAAGTATTACTATCAAATTAAAGCACATTGTCATAAAAACATCAAATTTATTATTATTTTTAAATGAATCAATAATTATATAATATTCTGAAGATATTGTTGTTTCCTTTTCCTTTCATAATTCCTCTTGTGACACATTTATCTAATATGAGTAAAATACTGGAAAAAAAGAGTAGAAAAATTTTATCCTTAGGCCAATTTTCCATAGGCAGATTCTTCATTTCAATTTTCTTAATGAAATATCTACTCAGAAATGTACTTTCAACTAAAAAATGGAGTAAATGACGCATATATTTTTTGAAAATATTGTTTCAGGTAATAAATGCATTGCTGAAAGAAAGTACAGTCTTTTTATATGATTCTTTGTCTTATTAATCATATTTAATACAATATTCTTGACACATTAGCATTTTGAACAGTTTTAAGTCGTTTCAAAGTCCATATTCAGGAAGATCAGCCAATCAGCAGGCAACACTTTACCATTTATTGGCAAAAGATAATAAAAATCCAAGCTTCATAACCGTCAATTTCAGTTACAGAAAAAAATAGAACATTATATGTATGAAATGTTAAGAATTTTTATTAAATGTGACTAATACATGCAATCAGGAGGGTGTTATAAAAATTTAGCCTCCATAATTTACCAGAAATCCCTTTACTAATCTACTAAGTATATTGTTACAAACGGGCGTCGAAGGTGAAGACGTTGGTGGCGCTTCACAGGGAGCACCACGCCAACCGAGTTGACTTGGCGAGGGGAATATTCTGGTAGCACCGAGACAATTTTGGCTGCTCTTCTCGGGACGCGGGCCCGGCTGCATATAAACTAACCTTACATTGATAGGAACCATACAAAAATTTAAGCCCGCTGATTGGTTGCACTCATCCTACGTCAAGACCTGTGATGTCAACTGATATATTTGTGTACTAATAGCGATCCTTTGTTCTTTTTTTGACATAACTACTTAATACACATTAATTTTTCATTAATTTTGAAATGTCTGTGTTTTCGGAGATTAACTTCTTACTTCATTTTATAGTGAAGTTGAATCATATACACATAATGTAATTACTGTTCGCAGCGATGTAAAAAATTTAGAGTTTTTCACATCGCTGAGAGAAGACAAAATAACATACTAATAAATTCCCATTTTTCTAACAACAAATATTATCTTATTTCTATTCAAATATTATCTCAATTCAATTTAACAAAAAATTTATCTTATTTTCAATTGAAAAAAATCTGGTGCCAAATTTTTTTAGGCTATTCCTTTTTCTCAAATACGAAAGTTGAAAGGGAAGCCAACTTTCATTTACCAAAATTTTTTATTTTCATTCGGAAAAATTTCAAGGATTTTTAAATGAATTCTAGTATTTTTTTTTTCTGAAATAAACTTTTTACAAGGATTTTTTTTAGATCAAACTTGCTACATAAGCGTTAATTTGGGGAAAATAATATGAATTCTGTTGCGTTTTTTACAAATATAGCTCAAGAATATAGAGCAGATAGAAAGCAGCACAATTTGAAGCTTATAACAGTCGGCTATTGAAATTTTTTTAATTTGAATGTTTTTTTAATTCACACAAAAAAATTCTAGTTAGCTAATTTTTATAATAGAGGGCGCCATGGTGTAATTTTAATTCATTTCCAAAAGATGGATATTTAGAAATGTTTACAAGTGAGTAAAATAAATAATACAAAGAAACATATTTTAATTGACGCGGAGAAATTTTTTATTCACAATCTCTTGTTTTTTTTTTTGAATTCCAATTCGTGTTCGTCAATTTTCCGAATTTTGCTATCCATTTGTAGCATTCTTCTAAAATTTTCACATCACAGCGTCAAAAATTTGGTTTGGAGTAAATGATTAAACTTCTTTATAAAATGGTCGGAAGATTTGTCTCCAAAAACAGAGGCATTTCATAAAGATTGAGGAAAAGAAACTCTATGCATTTTTTATGTCCAAAGACCAGAGAAGATCCGCGCTAATCCTTAAACATCACATTTCACGACGTAGGATGATCCCAACCAATCAGCGAGCTTAAATTTTTGTAAGATTCCTATCAATGTAAGGTTAGTTTATATGCGGCCCGGCTATAGGGAAGGGTTGCCGTAAAGGGAATCAGTGAGTGAATTCGTTGAGAGTTGCTCTCTCAAGGAAGAGAAGTGGTTTGCTGGACTAGCGGATTTTCGCTTGTTATTAGTGAGCTGTGTTTGCGTTTGCTGTTAACGCTGTGTTTTTGAGCTCGCTGGAATTTACTGTTACTGTGCTATAATATAGCTGTTTTGCAAACTGTGTTTATTGTGCGTAAGACTTGCATTTACGCTGTAAGTGACTGATTATTGCTGGATTGTGTTTTCTGAAGTTTTACTTTTTCAAGTCATCCTAAATATACCTGTAAATAGCTATAAATAAATTTGTTTGTGCTGTCCTCAAATAAAGTCCATTCAATCCAAACCCGCTACGCTAAAAACTTAACAATTTTCTTTATGCTATTTAAAGCATTTATCTTATAGAATGCATATGAATCTCTTTAAAGATTTAATAAAAAAAACTACCTGGAGACAATTAGAAAGGATATAGTATATACAGAAAAAAAATTGTAGGAATTTGATTTGTGAACTGATTTAGCCATGGTGATGAAAGCACTGCTCTATAGAGATTTAAATATACGCTTTAGAAGGGCCTTGTAGAGAAAAATGAGTAACTTTTCTATATAGAAAATATCAAAATGTTTGGAAAGAGGGGAACGATTTAAAAGAAAGAAATTCCAATCCTCAAGCGGAAAGCGAAATGCGCGAATGTTAATTGGTTCGATTTGCATCACAATTCCAACAAGAGCGAACAATATTCGTATATGGCTGAAGCGAAATCATAACAAATTCGAAAGAGAATTGTTTACATTCATATTCGATTATTTTGATTTCTATTGAGACTTTCATACAAAAAGTCTATTATTCTACTATTTTGATGTTCTAAACAATTCCGATTGCCTTGTTTTTGTCATATGTTCAATAGGTTTTTGAATGGGATTGATGAATTCCAGCTTTCGATACTAGAAGAGCCTTGAAGGGTTTAAAAATGATACCTATTTATTTCTCCGCGCGTAGGTAAAGCTTTTGTAATTTCAATTTAAATGGAAATCATCATAGCTGTCTATGTATTAGGTTTACAAGTTTTCAGGGCTCATTTGTGATAGCTAAATTATTAAAAATGGATAGATAAACATTAACAGAAAAAAATCTTTAAATGGCATATATGATTATATTTGATATCATTAAAATTAATACAGGCACTGCTGTAAAAATTATACATTGCTTTTTTATTCAGTCAATATATTTATAAAATCACCCTATCCTATTAGTCACTCGTGAAATAGGAATAATTCATAAAATATTCTTGATACTGTATTATTTACGTAAAAAATTTTCAATTTTCTGAGACAAGAATTGAAAGCTTTGAAGTATTTAAAGCAATGTATATCTACCTGGGTTAATTGCTATCCATTTACCAGTATACATTTTTTTTTGGAGGAAACATTTTATAGGGTCTAATATTGTCTAGATCGGCGATATTAAAATCTTCATAACTTGCATGTTTTGATTGTAGAAGGTGAAACTTTTTTTTGTTAAAAAGTTAGTACGCCGAAATTTTGTTAATAAATATGACTAATATATTTGAGGAACAATATAAAAGCTCAGTTTGCTTAACCTTTTTCAGCAGAACACTTACAGTTACGAATGAAGGATAAAATAATTCTTGATATGCTGTATAATTCCTTACATCATTCAATATCTATCCGCAATTGGATCTATATGTATATTTCTAATAATAAGGGAAACTATCTACTTGGACATAACATGTAAGTCATACCGGATTCTCCAACCCACCACGAAGGCAAATGGGTTTAAATTACGAAGGCTGAATGACCGTACCACCACAACAGCAACACTGGTGGGAACTGTGGTTGAGTCCTAATGGTCATCACCGGCCACTGTACAACTCTTCCCGTAGGAAGTACGTCCCGTCATAGATGGGAAGAGCCTACCCCTACTTATTAGTGTGCCTACCAGGGTGACGAGATCCAACCACCATGCCGGCAGCATCTCATTCTCATTTCAAGGTACCCCCCCTCAAGGATATTCTTAATAAATAATATAATTTCATCTATCGTTCAAACCCTTCCTGCTACTAAAAGTATGTGTATATTTCTAATAATTCAGAAAAACAGCTACTTAGAACATTATAATATCAGACATACTATTGTATATGCTAGTTGGTAAATGCAATTATTTCCATTACGGATATACAAGAGGTAAATTAATTGTGTTTAAACCTCATAACAATAATTAAACAATTGGCTTCCAAAGATCGACAGCCTTTTGGAAATATTGGAAACCGTCATTTTTCTAACATATTTTATTTGACGATCAGGTCTCTTCCTTTGGCCTACAATTTATCCGAACCATTTTTCGAGATCAACAGTAAACAGCGCAACACAGCAGTACCAGCAGCCCCGGCTCACCAAAGATTGATCATCCACAAACATTTACTCCACATCGTTGCGAATCATCATTCAGAAGTACAGAAATAAAACGCAATGCAATTAATCACGTACCTTGAAAGCAAGTCCATCTTTATCATAGGGGCTGGGGGTGCAATCCACGAGTGCCCTGGCCTTGCCCAGAGTCCGTCCACCCTCGGCAAATGATTCCTCCTCGCCCGTGCTGCTGAACCCCTGATTGCTGTTGGAGATGACGCTCTGTTGATCTGCAACGGATTACACGGAGTCAGAGAAAATGATGAATAGGTAACCCCCACATGAAGCGACCACAAGTAGTAATTTTGAAGGGGGCATTTTGCTGTGTCTTTTCGACTGTTTTTGTTCCGGTGGGCGCAGTTTAGATCGTTTTCGAACCAGAAGTGATTAGTCATAGGAATTGTGACAATGTGGGCTCGTTTTGGGGAAGACCCGCATACGTTCGAATCAATCAATCAAAAGTGATACAAGCATGAGGGCTGGTTAATATTGAATGGAAGAAAAATAGATGTTTTGTGGGGTTTTTTTTCAGCATTACAACCAATTTTGGAATGGAAGATGTAGCAAAAAATTTAATTTTTTAAATTACAAATTTGGATGGAATACAAGTGACATGCTAATGCAGAGAACAAAAATATATTCTTTATTTTTTACGATTTTTTATTTTGAATAATGATTTTTTGGGACAAATATTTTTAAGTTATAAGTTTTCTTACCAAATATTTCAAGGCTAAAATGAGAATTACCGGAATAGTAGCCGAGGAAAAAATATGCTGATATTTAATGAATGAAATACTCCGTGCAAAGCTTGATTTGAGTCATTGGCAGATTAAAACCAAGCACTAAAGAAAGAATCTTTTCCATTCATGGAATAGCGATTTTGTTATTCAGATAAATAAATATTTTGCAGGTTTATTGAAATGTATTTGAAAAATTAAGAAAGATTTTTATTTAAAAATATTAAAAATAAAAATTTTGGAAGTATAGAAATTGTTATAATTTTTTTCAATAACTACTTTTTGTATGCTAACCAATATACCAAAAAAATGTAAGTAATTTTGTATTAAAATAGTAAAATAGACGACATCGTCGGAAAACATGAATATATAAAAACAGAAGTTTCTTAAACTTCATTATATGCCTTGTGGATATTCTAGATATATTTTTTCCAGCTAATAAGTAGAAAACTAAAGCAAATGATTACATATTATAATAATTTTTTGTTTTATATGGTGGTAAATTTTACAAAAATTTATTTATTAATTTATATTCGGGTTTTATTATACTTCTTTTTTAATATTCAGGTTTTAATACAATTATCATCTCAAGCCCATCAAATCATTCAAAGACCTGAATAGTTATGGTTTTAGAAAGTTCTTTGCTTTGTATGCCTTATAGTATGCCTTATAGTACCCTATTTTAATATCTTCTCTTATTATATTTACTGACAATCAACAAATGATCTATTTTGAGTAAATAATGCGTTAATTTTTTATTAGATAAAATATATTAATTATTTTATTAGATTCAACAATTCGTCAATAATCAGTTACATCAGTATCAACAATAATTTTAATTATTATATTAAAACTTATAGGTTATTTTTCCTGATATGTATATCAAAGGTATTCATACTACTTGCGACACAATGCATGATCAAACTTTTGCCTATGTATATATCTTTCTTTCCTGGATTTAAATTTTTAGTTTTGGTAGATTTGAAATGATTGTTAATTAATACAAATTTTTTAAGTATTGCTAGAAAAAGTCTCTTATAAAATCATTTCTACTATTTTTGTATTTATGAATATTTTTTAAGAAATTAGATAGGCAGATTTTAAATTATTACATTACTGAATTAATACTCTGTGGATGTTCCCTTACTTTTGAAACAAAAATTGCTTTTTGAAGATAATACTATAAAAATCCATCCATGAAACGAAATAGGGCAAGAATTGTGATTCATTGCCTTTGGAATTTCCAAGCAAAAAGTAAAGGGAAATCCACTTTTGCTTTTGAAATTTTCTTCTGAGTATGTGTAATTAATAAAAATGAACTTGAAACCTTGTCTAGTACAAGAGCGCAAAAAACAATAAAATGAATTCTTATCAATAAAAGGCTAGACTAAGGAATTACGGACGAAAAAAAAACAATTTAAAAAGAGCATAAACTACAATGGTAAATATACAACAAAAAGAAAAAAAAAAGACTTGCAATCATAAAAAATATCGACTGCTTTTTACAAGAAGTAGTAAAAAAACGAATAAAAGCAAAAGCTTCATTAGTAAATTGCATTCTACATGAATTATGAAAAAGGTTTATATGAATATTGGAATGCAGTATTAAATCAGCTACCACCAATTCAAAAATTTGAATTACATTAAAGTCATTTTCAATTAGCTAAAAACGATTAAACTAGCATTCTAACTTTAAAAAAATACCTCAGAAAAAATTATTAAAAAAATAAAGTCCTAATAAATGTTATGGTTTTTTTTATTGTTTTATTTGCTTGAATTCCGAATTATTCACGGAAAACATCGTTTGCACAATCATTTGTTTATCTGTATTGAAAAAGAAAAACATAAATTGAATTATAAGAAGTTTATGTAAAGCTAAAGCTTATTGCATTAAAAAGCTTTAAGAAACTCATAATTATTTTACTTTCAAAAGCAATTACAATTAAACTATTCCAAAGTAGTCGTCTTCCGTTTTCTGAGAGTAAAACATAAATCTACTGATGCAATTATGTAGAGAAAAAAAAGGAATAATGAATATTTTAAAGTCTTGTGCACACACTGAGAAATAAAAAAAATATCCATTCATTTAAAAGTCGTTTATTAATTTTTTTAACATAAAGTAGTTTTAGTTTAACTGTAAGAGAAAATAACACATTTATTTGGTATTTCTTATCTATGAAATGTTACGAAAAGTTCAAAAAATTATTACTTATTAATTTGAAACATATTGCTCAGTAAAGCTGATAATTCATTCTCTTAAAACAGGTGTTTAAGAGAAGGAAAGCATTTACGTACGATTTAAATTAAGTCGTACCAAAATTAACGTACGATTTAAATTACGTTGTACCATTACGTCGCACCAAAATTAACGTATG